>JAOWCC010001589.1:14369953-14730720 GCA_030867875.1 Actinernus sp. WN-2022
ACGCCACAATAACTTGTGATTGGTTGATGAGAGGGAAGGATACAAAATGCACGAAGAAGATTTCGAAGACATCGAAGTTCTGTGCCCAGCACAACTGCCAAATCTCAAAAGGCTGTGCCCCATTCGTACCATGCTCGAAGTGCGGTAAAGGATGTCGTACTGGTTACGGGCTTTGCTCAGGATGCGACCGTCTCGCCATCAAGAAGTGTTCCCATATAAGACGCGCTAAGAAGTCCAGCAAGACGCTAGAGAAAACTCCACAGCCAAGAAAGGCGGAACTTGCAGAGCCAAAACGTGGTGGAACCGGATCCAAATGAGACAGCTAAGACTGACTACTTCCGTGAGTTCGATACGTTTGCAGATTCAACCGTGGTGGAAGCGGAGGAAGGTTTCGACGAGGCTCTCACCCGTGCGTTCGACAGGAATGCTTCGATGAGGCTCTTAGCCATGCGTCCGACGGTAGCATCGCGGAACCAAGAGTGCTGGAACCAGAGGAAGGTCTCGGAGAGTCTCTCAGCCATGCGCTCGACGAGGTGTTGGCTGCCTTGAGGAGCGAGAAGGACGATTAGGAATAGCCACGGAAAAAAAAAAAAAAAGAATGAAGAAAGTCGTTGCGTGACCCCTCTTTCATCTTTTTTCTTTTTTTTTTTTTCTATTAAACGTATAACATCTATAGTTGTTTCATGGACGAGCTAGTCAGATTGTTTGGTCCTGGAAATTTGTAGAAGCCTGAATATCAAACCACAAGTGGGACATATTAACGCCAGTGAAACATGTTCTGATTGTCTCTGCCCCTTGAAATACAAGGAACGGAATTCGTGTGTCCCACATGTGGTCTTGTTTCCGAGGCTGAACCATGTGAAGAAACGAAGATCGATATTACTACTACTCGACTGCGTATAGTAGGTCCGGACGGATTTCAGTATCAAAGTGATCTAGACCGCGCAAAACCAAGCAAAGCGATGACACAGAATTGCAACGACGAATGATCCTACGAGAACTACAATCGTACAACACTATTTACAAACAAAGTTATGACCTATCGTTCCCTATGAACACGTTAGGAATCGTAGCCGACGCATTTATCCAAGTAAATAAAGTTTGTCTCAAGCGTAGTGATGTTAAGAGAAATATTTTACCTGCTCTACTCTACCAGGCGTGCATGCAATGCGGGTTCGTACGAACTAAAGGTGAGGTTGCTCGCTTCATGCAACTAAGCAACAAAGGCATCCATATCGGAGATGTCTTTATACGTTCTCTGTATGACGACGATAAGATTGATATGGACTTGAATGCCGAGCGCATAGTTCCTCACATTGCAACGACTTTCCTTAAACTCGATCCTCAAGGAGTACCTATAGACGTTCAACAAATAGTCCACGAGGTCGTTACTACGGCAATGGAAAACAATATAGGCCCCAAATCAATACTTAAGACGAAAGTTGTTGGAGCAAGTTATGAGGTGCTACGTCGCTTAGGATCGTCTATGTCTCTTAAGGATGTCGTTAAACGATGTGACATATTTGGAAATGCGGTCAAGCGTTTTGTCAAGGAGTTGCTTTCTTACCATTCCCACTTCGAACCAATCTACACTAGGCATGGGCTAACTAGCAGTAGGACTTGGCAAAGTGAAAGTGAGAGCCCTGTTCGTGCCTTTCATAGGAAACGTCGATTCTTACCCCACTAAGCTGCCAAGTTTTTCTCGCATTTCCTTTTGCACTTCTTGCTTGAGTTCGGCTCGAACCCGATCTGGACTTTTTTCACCTATGGAAGTCTCACGACGAATTTCAGATCTCATGATCTCATACTTATTTGCTTCGTTCAGGATGAGACTGTATTCAGAGTCGGATATGTTTTCATCGCGTAGGGCCTTCGATACTAGATCTCGAATCGTATTGATTTTCGCCTTTGCCAACATAGTTGTCCTTTCATGCTTAGAAACCTTCATTCCTAACTTCTTAGCTCCAAGGGTCGTAGATGCTGAAATTAATCCACATAGTCCACCAATAACTCCAAGTGGTAGACCAATCACTATTCCGACCCCAGTCAACGCTACGCCCAATCCAGATCCAGATAAGATCACAGATAGACCTCCAGTTACCACTGCGATACCATGAACTATTCCTTGAGAACGTGCGTATTTCTTGCGTCCGAAAGCGTGTCTCGGATCGTTTGCAGTCTAAAGTTCTTTCCAGTGTCACTAGCAATCGGTGGATAGATACTTGGTGCTGAGGGAAACGGTTGAATCGAGTCGCCTTCCATTGTACGTTATACATATAACTTACTCAAGCTTCAACACGTATCGTATCGGTCGACCACGGAAGTCTACCACGTTGCCTTTCTCATCACGAATCGTAAGGCTAAGACTGCTTCGTATCGTACCTAGAGCTTTGACAGGTAGTGGGAGCATCATAGAATAGGTTATTTCACTAAACCGGGAGCCTCGTGCTTTTAAGCTCGCTAGGACTTGCGATCGTTTTCCATCTAGAATTGAAAAGCTAGGATCTACCACATCGCAGTGGACATACATTGTGTGGATATCTTTGATAACCAGGGCGTACTTTCCCACTTCGAGTAAAACGTTTCCATCTGCCTCTTCATTTCCATCGATACTCACCAACTCACAGAGATTTTTACTGAACTTGATTGGTTTACTTACCGTTAGGACCTGATCCCTTATAGTGCTTTCGTCATGAAAGCTTACGAAGCCATTAACAACTGCAGAACCGAAGTGGGACCTTAAGATTTTCGAATTATAAGACCCCGGATTAAGTTCGTATGGGAACATCAAACCATCGCTGAAATCAAGCTGATACGAAGCCTTCTCTTTTAGGTTCCACCAACTATTCTCAATAGTGACCTCGACTAGTGAAACGTTCTGTATAAGAATAGGGTCGTCGAAGTAGACAGTATGGTCGACCAATGTCGTGGTGATATATAAGAGAACCATCTTATGTGTTAAAGGTATAACTATATATACGTATAGCTTCAACATGTCTCATAAAGTTCGTTTCGAAGGTGATTGGGGTGACTATATCGCACCTCGCAATGCAAAGGCCTTTACAGTCTTTAAGAAGAAGCATCCCCATGCGGACTTTGAGAAGTTCTTAGCTAGGACTACGGCGTCGGACATACACGACGATTCAACGTATGAGACTAGGATCGTGTTTTTCGATGGTGGACAACATTGGTATATTGCCAGTCTCGTGCCAGTGGATATTCGAAAACGCATCGATGACGCATTGCAGGGAATGGTTGATGGTTTCCCATCTACGTTGACACTAGATAAGAGTGCGAAATATCCTATTCGAGCAGTTCCTTTTACCGAACCGGCACAAGACATAGATCTCACCAAGTTATGGATATACGTCACACCTACGAAGAAGTTCGAAGCAGGCGTTCCAAATATATTCAAGGAGATCGTTGTAAAGCATACGACAGCAAATGAGTCTCGTAGATGGTTGTCAGGTCCAGATTTCAAATACTGGCCTCAACAACTTAATTTTGCAACGTGGTGTCCAACTTCTGGATGCGGAGTGTCGTTGTTTGACCCCACTTTCGAAACATATCCACCAGTTGTCCAAGGGTTCCTACGATTCCACGTATATTTCACGATACGAAGAATTCTACACGAACTTGGAGCTCCTCTACCTGGTAACCGTGCTTTCAAGCAACTCGACAATCTCTATAGCAAGTCGGTCCTTGAGAAATTGTGCATCGAATTCGGCATATCTCGAACGCCAGACTTTCGGTGGGATGGCTTAGGAGACGTCTACGTAAACTCTCATGGAAGAATGGTGAACTATACGGAGAAGTACGCACATAATACTTCGTACTCTGCGAAGTGGCCTGGTGGTGACTTCAAGTTTCCTGAGGAGAGTCGTACGGTCTATCAGTTTCCTTTATCGTACATTAGCAATAACAACGGTAAACAATACAATTGGTTTACGCCACCAATCGGTAGAGGTTTGACGAATGCTGGATTAGGTAGATTGAATCGATCTGTCGAAGCTTTTGGATATTGTATTCTAGGCGCTCAAAACGATCTTAACGAATCCATCATAGATAGTTTCAACGTCAAAGAAAAGTTCAAGAGCTTAGTCGAAGGCGCTATTCTCGAAAACGATTTAGTGGTGAGCTACAAAAACTATCTTACTGCTATAACGACGACGCATAAGAGGCTCGATCTAGCAATAGCTATAGGTGTGCGATTATTGCCAAGCAATCTAGTGTACTATCTTGGTAAGAATGATGGCTATAGGAATCCAACCCCGAAAGCCACGAAAGATATGATGCTAGGCACTAACGACATCAATGCAGAAGTCAAAGGACGACCGCTTCCTATGGAAGGACCACCAGATAAGAAATTGGTGCCGCCTCTCGAGACGCACGAGAAACGAGTTCCTGTACCAAAGGCTGTCCCACAACATGAGATCAATCTCGCAGTGACATCCATTGCCGCAGCTGGAATCGCATGGACGTTGTTTCGTTAACGTCGTTTGTATTGCTCCACTACGAAGACCACTGCTGCTACGATTAACAACCAAATGTGTTGTTTGCTAAGACTCCAACAACGTCAGCAGCCATACTGAATATGAAACTCGCAATTGGCCCAATCATCTTAGGTAGAATCTCCTCTAACTTTTTGCCTACTGCTTTTAAGGCTTTGGCAGTTGTTTTAGCGACTGCTTTGGCAGCATCTCCCAATCCCGGTACTATCGCGGGAACTGCCTTCGTCAGATTGGAAACTATTACGCCGATCACAGTACTTACCGCAGCTACCACGCTAATTATACTGACTCCATATTTCTTGAAGATGATTCTTATACGATCCCTAAGTGGCATCCGTTCTACTATAGCTTCTTCTATTTGTTCTAGGACTGCTCGCTCCTCCTGAGCGGTCCTTATTTCGTTAGTAGCATTCTCTTTCTGAGTTTCAGTAGACGTAGGGTCTTTGAGTATTTCTTCATTTCGTTCGATCCTCTCATTCTTTTGGTCTTCAGCTTTCATGACTTGTTCTGCCGCTGTTTCCCTAGAAGGGCCTAGGACTACTTTGAGGTCTTTCCATTTCCCAGTCCTCACATATAACTCACCCTTCTTGGTGAACAAAGGGATAGGTTTTATCTTACTTCCATACTCGTGGATAGTGACTCTACCGTCAGACATGGTTGCTATATTAAGCGTGCCTCGAATTCCCACATCGTGATATTGTTCCCATACGGTCTCGAACATATCCTGTTTTGCTTCGTCTGATAGGCTTTGTTCGAAGACAATCCCTCTATCAGAAAATTTAGGAGGTTTCTCATTTTCCAGATTTTCCAGGATTCTTTCGTATCTAGAAACGTTCGAGTCTTTCGGGTCTATGAGTTCAGCCATCCATTCATCGTCTATAGAAAACGAGGTTTCCTGATCTTTTGGTCTAGCGCCTTCTCTAGTGTAGTCGCGTCTAGTTTTCATGTCGAGCGATTCTCTAGGCTCCACATTTGTCGAGTCTGGAAAGCGACGTTTCCACTCCTCCACATTGATAGCATCGTCATCTTTTCCTCTTTCAGCTTCATCAGTTCTTTCCTCATACCTCCCATCAAAGGCCATGTTAGACATAACTATATATATAGTTATATTCAACATGATCTCATCAAAGTTGGATCCCACACAAGCACGAAGAGAGCCTCATGCACTCAAGGCTCCACGAGACTTGTATAGGAAAACTTTCACTCGATCATCTGCCAATCCAGGTGAGACTCTATACGTAGAAGTCCCAAAGCTAGCAGAAGGTGTAGTACTAGTACCTGGTAGCTTAGCGCTATTGGTCGACATCGTACTATCTGGTGGACATGCGAATAACAGAGTCGTTTCGAACATTGGACGCTGCTTGGTCATACGTAGAATCTGTAGGATGGGAGCTGAAACAGTAGAAGACCTTGTCAAGCCAGACCTCCTACAAACGTACTCCGACGTATACCTATCTACGCAGGAGATAGAGTCAAGAGTACAACAAGGCATTCAACCAGAGAATGTAAACAAGCTACGATCGAAAGCTGGTGACGCAAGTACTTCGTCTGCTGCAGACAACGCGCTCCTAGCTGCATGTGGTTCCAAATATAGGATTCCATTAGATGTCGACATTCTGACACAACATGGAGTTCTATATCCATATGCCCTAGAAAATACCATTACATTCGAGTTGACTCTAGCGAATGCCATTGATGTCGTAGTTGGATCGGATACGACGAAGATAGGTACGTACCAACTTACCAACATCCAACTAGAATACGAAGCAATCAGGGATGGAACGCTGGCTAGTAGTGCACTTCACAAATACGAAATAGGTACTGCATTCCTATACAACTACGCTGTTCACTTCAAGATAGTAGAGATCGCTAAAGCATCCGATACTTTGATATCTCAAAACGTCAACGTTCCACGACGATCCTTTGCTGGACTACTTCTACTATTCATAGATCCATACGCTCATGGTGCGAGAGATAGTGAAGCATTCTCGAATCCCGATATTTCGAAGGTAGAAGTAGATGTCAACGGGATTCCCAACAGACTCTTTCCAAGCGGCATGCTTCCCCTAGATTTCTGGGAGGCTGCAAGAGGCTGGTTTGGTACACCCAATACTTCCATGACTCCAAAGAAGTTCTTTGAAAATAGATTCGCTATCCTAATCGATTGTCGCACAGCAAAAGATTCCACCGTTCATGGTGATGGCTTGGCACAAACCGGCAGTGGAAAGGACATCGACATTCGCATACATAGAACTGCGAAGGGAAGTGGAAATGTGAAAATGCACATCTACGTCCTTGCGGATGCTCAGGTCATGATATTGAACAGATCTTTACATAGTATAGTATACTGATGGATTCTCTCGTAGAGCACGTGCCGTTCAACGCACTCATAGTCGGTCCGACGAATTGTGGGAAGACTGCGTTTCTCATAGAACAACTTCGTGGATCATTTCGTGGTAAGTTCGATTACATAGTACTGATTTGTCCTACGTATGCCCACAACAAAACCTAACGTGGATTTGCAAATCGAGATCCTCATTTCTTCGTCATGTCACCACCGCAGGATGCCATCGATACTACTTTGAGCATTTGCGCAACATTTTGGTCAGGTACCAATACTCTATTGATTCTCGACGATTGCGCCGCATCGAAGGACGTCAAGAAACGAACTGAAAAGCTAGTGGACTTAGCCTTTTCTGCACGACATATAGGACTTTCCATTTGGGTGCTGTCCCAACAACTAACGAGCATATGTAAACCCTTCCGCGAGAACGTAGCTATCGTAGTAGCATTTCATACAGCATCGGCCGTAGATGGCAAAAGGATATTTGAGGATTATGGAGGCTCGCAAGAATGCAAAGAGTTACGAACGATACTTGGATCTCATAAGTTCGCTCGCATGTGCTTCTGTCTACGCCATCCTTTCGAGGTAGTGTTAGAGCTCCCAGCACCTATAACATATTATGACTGATAAGGAAATACTCGAGATATTCGGTGAGGACGTAACAGGCCCACCACCAACCGACCTAGACGTTACGTCAGACAATCGCGAATCACTTTCGATCTTAGCTGCAACAGGCGTAACGAAAGAATACTTAGGTAAGAACTTTTCCCTAGGAGACATCTCTAGACTTCCTGAGAAAGAAGTAGACAAGTTGTATAGGAGGTATCAGGCCGTCCTAGCTCAGCAAGTAACGAAAGGCTTAGTCGACGGCGTGACGCGTCTAGCTACCCGCCTAGTTGCCTACCTAGTACCAATAGATTCTCAAGAAGCCCTGATCAAGGACCTACAAGAAGACCCTCTAGTCCGCAACGAGATCAGTGCTGCGACTGGCCTACTATCGCTTAAGGCAGGTCGCCTTGTAGCTCTAGCTAGCGTCCTATTCCACATATCTGGCCACGTAGTCATTCCTGGTACAACTGTTGAACCTTCACATATACCTACTATATCGAATCAAGATGGAAGAAGCGGATCAGATAACTGCGAGTCCACCGACGACTGTACCAACTAAAAAAGGAAAAAATCCAAAACGTGTTGCAGCAGGAAAATTAGCTTGGGAGAAGGCCACTGTCCGTGCAAAAGAAGCTCAAAGGATGGAGATAGAACGTGAAAATGAACCGTCCAAAGAAACTGACGTAGAGAAAGGTCGATCCGAAAACCTGGCTATCCTCGCAATCATCGGTACTGGCGCTACATTGTTTTGCACGTACTTTGCGTACAAGAAGTATGTAGATGGCAACACGCGAGCTGCCGCCGTTAGCACGACACGACCTGCAGCTCCGGCAAAGCTTACGGCACTAGACATGGAGTAACACTTAAAGACTCGAGACCATACTTATATATGTCGAGATGGATAAGGAATTGATGAAGACGGCAACCGATGCAGCCATAATTGTAGGACTCGCTTCTGGTATTGGGTGGATCGCAAAGAAGACTACCAAGGAATCTATGCTTAGCGATCCTTCTTCTTCCCTAGTGAATTACGCAAAGTGGACTGCCGTGATACTTGGTAGCTTATACGCAAAACAATATCTTGAGAAACAAAAGATCATACCGTAATGGCAGCAGCAATTGCTATGACAGTTTTCGGCGCTGTTTTGAATGCGACGGCATTTACTGATGGTGGCATACTAGCTAGAATGATTGGAAAGGGTGATATAGATACAGAACGAGAGAGACACGATAGGGCCATCGAAAGACAAGAATCTGAAATGACAGCGTATAGAACCGAACGTCAAAGATTATACGACTTTGCACAAAATCAGGAAGGTCTTGAACGCGACGCATACAACGTTCAAAGAGATACCAACAAAGCCTTCGTGCAATCCGATAAGTTACGTAAGGCGCTAGAAAGGCTCGAAGGAATGAAAGAACCCCGCTTATCTGACTACTACCGACCCTCAAACAATCAGAAGACTGGCGAGTTGCTCTACGTTGGTGGTGGAATGCTAGGCGTTGGATACGCCATTAGTAGATGGCTATAGTCACTACCACTACTACTAGCTACTACTAGGCTACTACTAAGCTACTACTAAGCTACTACTAAGCTACTACTAAGCTACTACTAATCTACTACTAAGCTACTACTAAGCTACTACTAAGCTACTACTAAGTTACTACTAAGCTACTACTAAGTTACTACTAAGCTACTACTAAGCTACTACTAAGAAATACGAAAAAAAAAAAAGAAGAAAAAAAAAGAGAAAAAGGGAATAAGGACTGGGTGGATGGGCGCCAGAATGGAAGTGAGTGGAATGAATCCACACCTACGAATGTACGAACCAAAACCAAGCCGCGTTTGTTTTTCATCTCTCGATACTTCATGAATGCTACGGTTATGGACATGACGATAATCGCAGCATCCATGAAGTATCAAGAGATGGAAAACGAACGCATCTTGGTTTTGGTTCGTGCATTCGTAGGTGTGGATTCATTCCACTCACTTCCATTCTGGGCTCCCATCCAACCAGTCCTTATTCCTTTTTTCTCTTTTTTTTTTTTTCATCTGTTGAAGGTTAGAATGTATAGATGTATGATGGATTCTAAACTTGCGAATATCTTCTATGGTCCTATGGGCTATTGGAAAGGCCATGCTGCAATCGACAAGCTATCGGCAGCAGCGAAAGCATCAGAAGACGTGGCTAGGAGTTGGTTGGAAAAGCAATCTATGTGGCAAATATATCTACCAACACCAAAACACATTCCACGACCGCATTGGACTGTATCGAAACCAAATGAAGTCCACCAAGCTGATTTGATATTCTTACCACATGATCGACCTGGGCGTGGACGAAAGCTATACAAGTACGCATTGGTAGTAATCGATGTAGCTTCTCGATACAAAGAAGCCGAACCTTTAGCGTCTAAAGATAGTGGCGAAGTTGCTGCTGCATTCGAACGAATCTACAAACGTAGTCCACTCGAATGGCCAAAGACGTTGCAAGTAGATCCTGGTAGAGAATTCATGGGACGTATGTCTGAAACTCTAGAACTACATGGTACGAAAGTTCAACGAGGTGAGGCTGGTAATCATAGAGCGCAAGGCTTCGTCGAACGAGCGAATAGAACACTAGCTGAGAGATTGTTTGGATATCAATATGCACAAGAGATGGTACTTACTTCGGAAGGATCAGATGAGCGTAGTAGAGAATGGGTAGTTCGATTACCAATGGTTATCAAAGCCCTGAACAGTGAGGTGACTCGACTTACAGGAAAGGAGCCTTCAAATTCTGTAGTGACGCAACAAGTAGATCTAAAGACTCCTACATATTCGCGCACTGTTGGTTTGAGAGAAGAGCGCCTACCATTCGACGTTCTAGTTCGATATCTTTACGCACCAGGAGAATTGGAAGGGGGTGATAAACGTAGAGCTACTGATCCTGTGTGGAGTTTACAGATATACACCATTTCGCGAAGTGTAGTATCTTCGGGACAGCCTGTGCTGTACTACCTTGCGAAGCGAGAAGGGGAGAAGGACGCACCCAAACGTGGATTCGTTCGTGAAGAGCTACAAGTTGTTCCTAGGGATACGGAACTACCACCAAAAGGAATTCTGTTCGTATCCAAACGCTAGACAGCGTACTCTATTGGCTCGGTGTGGATTCCATCGGGAAGAACGCATCTTTTGTCGTAGTAAGCCGATAGCCCAAGCTTCTGTTGTTCGTAGGTTGCCATACCTTCTGGCAATAGTCGGAAGCCTCGGTTCTTCGCCATGTCGATACTACCCTGGAGGGCTGCTTCGAATCGAGCCCACGAAATGTCGTTGTGCCGCCTAGACATACCTTTAGCGGAATACTTCTTGCTGCCACCCGTATCGACGTAGTAGGCTTTCGAGCATAGGGCAATGGCGCGCTGTCCTTCGAATTCGAGTTTGAAGAGTCCTGGGGTACGACTGCTCCACTTGTCCCAAGCTAGCCATTCCTTCCTATTGGCTTCGAAATCCTCTCGCAGTTCCGATCGTACGACTTCATCGATGCTATTTCCAGAGATGGCAATGTAGGCGCTGTCTGTGTCCATCTGTATGTACTCGAAGTCCTCGCGGGCGATGTACTTATCGAGGAAGTCGTAGTAGAACTCGAGCATACGCAGCTTTGCGAGCTGGTACACAGCGATACCTACTTGGAAAGGGCGTTTGATTCGGATCTGGTCCTTCCTACTCTCGAGTTCGTATGCCTCGCCAATCTCTTCCAGGTCTTCGAACCAAGCACTCCGCAAAGCTTTGTCCACAATCTTCTCGTCTTTTGTATAGGTGACATTTGTTTGGCGTCCCAAGTCTTCGAGCAACTTTCCATAGGCGCTGTTTCCTAGTAGCTTGAACACATCTGCCAGCAAAGCCTCACCTTTGTCTACGTCTCCCATGCGTCGCGCCTCGGTGACTTGGTCCACGAACCATCCGAAGATTTCTTTGGGTTCGTAGTCTATCGTGCGGTAGACAGCAGTGATCACTGCGCCATGGTCTAGATACCAAAGTAGAAGAGGAGCATAGAGTAGCAACTTCTTTCCAGAGAGACTCCCAACTAGCTTCGTTTCCTCGCTGCGCTTTCTACCCGTCTTCTCAAGGTAGGCCAACATTTGTGGAGGAATTGCTTCTTTGGGGATTTTCTTGTTGTAGAAGAAGGGGGGCATCTCCTCAAATTTCTTCCACAATTCTTTTGGTATCTCGATGTCTACTTCTGCATATCCAAACCACGTTCCACCACGTAGACATTCGACAAATCCTTCGGCTTCTGGACCTGGCTCGTCGTAGTGCACAACCTCTTCTTTTCCACAAGGCATTTCGAATTCCATCGTGGAAAGATATAGGGCGTTGGCATCGTATCCAAGAACTTTGCGACACACCTTGGTTCCACCCTGATGACTACGAATCTTAGTCACTCCTGCTTCGTGGCGTCTGGTGAACACTATGCTTGGACCTCCCACGACAGCGCCTTTCAGCATGTGGTAGGCTTCCTTACTTGGAGCGTACATCTCAGCTCCCCTTTCTACACTACCTCGAAGCAGGAACTGTAGCGAGACTCCTGGGATGGACACTGCGTCTTTCAGCATGTCTACTCCCTTCTCGTGATAGAAATCTCGCATCTTTTCGAGTGCCTCTAGGAATGGGACTACGTCTAGGTTGTTGTAGTATCGTAGCCAGTCTGCGAAGGTCTCCATTCCCTTGTCGAGAAAGGTGCGCTTGCAGTCTTCGAACTCTGACCTAGATAGTAGGTGTTGACCTTTCAACTTCGAACCCCACTCTTGATAATCTGGTAATCCAACGTGATCCAACTTGTCGGGAGAGTCGAACCACTCATATGGAAGAAACTCTTTTGCAACTCGCATCCATATGCAGTGATCCAACGTTCATAGGAAGTACCTGGTCCAAGGTAGTTCATCACATCGAGGAAACGGAAATCGGGAGTCAAGAGAAACATAGTGGTGTTGGCTTTCTTTGCCACCCGGACCTTTGGACAGGTGTCGGCAATGGTTCCTACGAAGTGCTCCCTGATCAGGTTGAGATCGTACCTGCCAGAGTTGAATCCCAATACTGGAACTTGACTGATCCATTCATCGATCTTCGCTTGTTGTCTCTTTGGTAGGGTGTCGAAGGAGAATTTGGGCTTATCGAGCCTGTACCATCTTGCCATGGCTACTCGGATTGTCTGTGCTCTTTGCTGGAGTTCTTCGACGAAGGCAGCTATGAGTTCTTTTGGATCGCGTCGACAGATGTGGGTTGGCGTTCGATTGTACGTGTCGGCAATTGATACTGATATTGGGACATGGACGTTTTCGATGGTCAATCGGTCCGTTGGTTGTCTTCCTTTTGTTCTATCGAGATAGGCTTCGAAATCGTAAACTATGGCGTGTGGGTAGGCAGTTTGCGTTGGCGTGGGGACCGGTTCGTTTGTCTTCTTCGTGGAGCAACCCCAAGCCTCCACTACTACATAACCTGCCTCACGTAGACTCTCCGTTCTTTCGCAGGTCTTGAGATAGAGCCTCCTTTCCCTAGGGAAGCATTTCGGGCAGCCATGGAAATAGCATCCATGAAATTGGAAGATGGTTTTCGAAAGAGGTTCGTAGCCGTCGACCGGCGCTCCTTCGAGCCAATGCTCTCCACCATGCCCACAAGCTGCGTGATGAATGTGTTGCCCAATCCTTTCGGCTTCGCGTTTCAACCAGCATAGAGCGACTTTGCTAGCGGTGCTCTCTGGCCAGAAGGCTTTTTCGTATGCCGACTGAGGTACTGTGATTACTTTTCCGGGGCAAACAATCTTCGTTTCTCCACGCCTGCAACGATCTGCATGGCGTTGAAGGTCTGAGGCTTTCGTGAACCGTTTCTTACAGTCATTACATACGTAGATGTGCCCTAGCTTTTTGACGTCCTTGATATAGAAGGCATGTCCTTCGTATATCCCAATCGTCATCGTATGCTTGTAGTGAGCTGCATGTCGCATCAGATGCCAAACGCCAGCCTCCGTAGGTTCGTACACCCGAATGCCGATTCCAAAGTGTAACTCGACTTCCTCCAGCTGGTCTAAGGAAGTTCTGGGAACGTCTTGCGTGGGCGCTGTCAGGCGATAGAAGTCCTGGGCAAGTTTTCGAGCTGTGACGCAACACCTATCTGCTCGTGCTCCTTCATGCATGGCAAGGCAGCGCCACAGACATAGGTTGTCACAATATCGATCAAGGGCAAGCATTCCTTTTTTCTGGCGAAGCCATTGAGGCAGTGGGCCTGTTCCCAACAGAGGCTGACGATCGATCACGACTTTGACATCCACGTAGATCCAACGCACGAAGGCCCATTGGGTATTTGGCCGATTGATGTTGTCGGGATTCAATCGAGATAGCTCCCTGTCGACCACCCACTCTTCTGCATCTCCTAGGATGTTCACCCATGGAGAGCCGGGGACAGTCTTGGAGAATAGCATCACACGCCCGTCGTTGACATTGCGAATGCGATAGGTGTAGCTGTAGCGCAGGTAGAAGCTGGTGGTTACCTTTGCAACTAACTTTTCCATGATCCTAGGAGTCAAATCTCCTGCCACACCTTGGAAGAAGCGCCATCGAATAGTACGGCGGCCTATCTCCACTCCCTCGAGCATTCCATCTCTCTCATCGAGAATAGCACCTGCCTCTCGAGCTAGACTCCGTGGAAGCGGCTCACTACGCGGTCTCGACATTCTCTCTTCGGTATAACTATACGTTAGGATATCTCTAACAGTTACTCAAGTTTGGATTTTTAGGCGTAAGGATGTTGCGGGGTGAAGAACACACAATCGATGTCGATATAACTATATGCTAATCATATCTCTAATAGGTTATCAAGTTTGGATTTTTAGGTGTAAGAATGTCTAGTGACAATTTGGATGACCCTTAGTACCCTAGTAGTATATATGGCGTCAAAACTGATACCACTTTTTTTTTGTGCAAGGAAAGTCAAAAGTGGATTTCTGAATTCACTTTTTGACTTTCCTTGTGCAAAAAAAGTGGTATCATTTTGACGCCATATATACTACTAGGAGAGAACCCCTAAGAAGAGCGGGGGATTTCGGCGTTCGCCGTGGTAGTCGCGAAATCTTGGAAATGAACAATCCCAAAATTAAATAATAATGGCTTGCCTGCCTCTTTTGTTTAGCTTCTTTGAAAACAAATTAAATCAAGTAGAGCTTTTCTTGTGAGGTTTCAATTCCTAGAAGAGGCTTAAAAGTCGGGTTTCAGCACAATGGCTCACCTTTCAGTTGCATTTAAATTTTGCTAACAATGCCCGCGCCACATGGAAAATTCAATAGGTAATTAGCGGCATTGTGCCCAGTAGAGAGAAGGCGGAGTTACAGCAGTTCAAACGAGCGGCCGCGAATCGCTTGGACCCCAAATATGGCGAGCGCAGTTCAGTCAATAACATGGCTTCTAGAAAAGTTCACTGCGATATGAAACATTATCAACAGAACTCTGCCAAAATATAGACATGGTTTATGAGACTTTAAACAAACTTTTGCCGTTTGTAGCATACAAATCGAGCCAGATTTTGACGAGAAAATCAAGCTGAAGTAACAGGAATAGCTTTTTCTCATACAAATAAATCTTGAAAACACGGACTTTCGTTGTCGAATGGATATGATTTGCTTTTACCGCAAAGTTCAATTATTGCGCGCAAATTGTTTATTATAATGTCGTCTTTAAAATGCGGTGTGTAGCATACGTATAACGCCAGTGGATTTGACGAAATTTGAGGATTCACTGACACTACTTCAGCTTTTGGGGCCGTTTTCTTTGTTACGATTGACTAACTCGCTTTCGAATTTGCCGCTGGCAGCTAATTAAAGGAGCTCATTCAACCAAGATACATTGCGAGCTCAAATTTCTCGAACCGCCATTTTCGGGGCCCCCGATAATGGCTCTGGAGAGCTTCTTGAAACAAATCCTATTCCATCGGTCTCACAGGGGCATACCAGTTGATTACTTATAGGGGAAAATGTTCCTTATTTATTAGCTTTTGTGTTCAGTCATATATTTCCGAATTTTCACCTGCCAGGGGAAGTATTGAACGTACTCTGGAGTCGCCTTTGGTCAGTGAAATTATTACTAGAGCCTGTACTGGAGTTAGCCGACAGTTTGATCGTAATTCCTACAGTTTATCCAAACCAGGGCCTTTCTACATTGGCTTGATTGGCCCGCAGACCTAAATGACAAGAAATTTAAAGGTTAGAAGAGCTGAGCTTTTTGCTTATCATTATCGGACATTTACAACATTTAAAGCAAATTGCTTTGACTGAAGACTCGAGTACGCGGTATACGCGCGGTACGTGCAAGATTACAAATCTCGCAGTTTCTCTCTTAGTCTTATAGTCTTGGTTTTCGATCAATGTACATGGACAACGCTGAAATGTTGTGTTGATATCTGCATGAGCGGCTGTAAAGTGGAAACCTATTTTATAAATGTTTCTTTGCTGATGAATGAACTTCAAGTTCAATCAAATGCCGCTGGGCGCTCAGAAAACTGATTGATCGATATATATTTACCCAGCATATCCAATGTATGATTAACGGAAGTCAAGGGGCTTTTAAAATGACACAAACTGGCTGAAATTCAGGCTAACAAACAATAACATTATACGGAATCGATTCCCCAAATTTGATTTCAAATTTGATTTCAAATTTGCATATTGCATTGGCGAGTCAAAATGTGGTATGGAGAACGCACGAACCTTGAACCAAATAGAATGTGGCAAACAGTACTTCAACATTTCAAACCAGCATTTTGGCAGGGACAACCTAGCTCCTTTCTTTCGACTACACGTTCTTGCATGCACAAGCCTAGGAAGGAAAGAACTCTAAATGTATAACGCTATCGTAGAATTGATTAATTTCCTTGCCACACGATCTGCATCGCTGGAACTTGGTCCAGAAGTTGGACAAGTTGGTTCGCTAGATCGAGCACGAGATCGATTGCTAGCATCACGTCGAGGAATTTTTATCGGAGAACCGTAGTAATTCCGCTCATTCTATTATATTCAAGTATAAAGGCAACCGATCTCCCCGCCGATCTCGGCCATTCAGTTCAACTCGTAAACTCTATTTATAAAAAGCCCGATATCACATTTTCTGATTGGCAGCTGTCCGATTTCAAGTAGTTTCCCGTATGAAAACAATAACAGTGACTCGCAATGCATCTTGGTTTAATGAGCTCCTTTAAGGTGATATGATAAGTCCCGGATGTGTCGCGTCATTCTACCCGATGAATACAGGCCTGTAAAGTAGAGGAACGAACTGTTGGGACACCCTGTAGTTTAAATGTTTGAACATTTGTTTTATCTCTGCCCTCATGTTAAACCTTTTTGGGATTGCCTGTTTTCCTGTCTCTATACTTCAGACGTACATTTAGGGCCTCTAACTGAAGAACAAATTCATTTTGGGATATTTGACCTTGAACAAAACTTTTTAAATATCAGTCATATCTTACTACTTGGAAAACGTTATATATATTACTGTAAACAAAAGAAACTAAGCCCTACACTAAACGTTTTTCAAAGTAGAATTAAGCTTGTTCACAAAACCGAATATCTCATTGCCAGGGAAAGAGGCACTCTCGAAAAACATTTAAGTAAATGGCAAAAACTGATTTTTCCCTTTGAGTTGGATTGAATTAAACTAAACCGGACTGTAAAGACTGGACGTGTCTATCTACTCTATTTATTTATTTATGTTACTCTTTTTTGTTACTTTTCGTGTATCGTTAACTAGAGCTTTTGTAATGTTTCTATTTATTTTGTCAATGCATGTAATAATTATGGTTTCTGTATTGATGTTATCCTGTAAATGTAAATGTTTACTGTAAAATATTGTAAAAATTCGAAATAAAAATGTTTTTTAAAAAGTTTACATTTTTGCGTAATTACTCGCGCAAACGAAGTTCATGGGGGGTTAAGCCGGTTTGAAATTTCATTTTTGCTCTTATATCTCCTCCCAAACGTAAATTTTAACCAAACAAAGAGGACCATCTGCAGTTTTCTATGGGTAACATTTTGGTGAAAACCCCATGTCGCTACGACATTCCTTTCTACGCGTAAAAATGCATCACCCAATCACTTGTCCGAGCCGGTCCTGGGTAATTTTCTAGTTCATTTCTGAACTTAAAATGTTGGAAACTGATCAGGCCAGTTATGACTCTTGCAGCGCGGGATTGACCATTTTGTAATTTGTCTTTAAGAACCTTTCCACAGGTGTCCCATAAAGGGAACAATAGTCGAAGTAAGGTTGAATTAGGGCTCTATATGATTGCTTCAAGCTAAGTGAATCGATAGGGACGAACGGTTTAATTCGCTTTATGGCACCAATGCCAGCACTCGCTTTTTTGCAGATTTTCTCAATGTGGTTCTCAAAAGTTAGGTTTTCATCAATTTCAACCCCTCGGCATTTATGGAAATTCACCCGTAAAACCTTGGTATTGTCTATAGAGAGAGTGCTTGACAAGTCCCCGGTTTTGTTTTTCAAATTATAAGCAGATTCAATGATCATTAGCTTTGTTTTAGAACGGTGAAAGTATAATACTAGATCTAGAACACTCGGCAATCTTTATCAGTCTCGTCCAATATTAAATATTCACGCAAAGTCAGTCTGTTCAATTGGAGTGAAGGTCTGGAATTGTATTCCATCCTCGATACGAGTCTGTAAAAAAAAACGCTCTTTATTAAGAAATACAAAAGTTTACTTATTGATGTTCTTTCGTCTTGTGATGATTATGTTGATATTGCCCAGATTATGCAGCATGGAGCAAATCCATCACTTTTTTCCTTCTTTGGCTCTCCTCCTTCAATGCCACTTCCTGTCTTATTTTCGACTAGGAATTTAAATCTTGTGAATTATAGTAGCTTTTTAAAATAGTGCTTATTTTAGCAGTCAGTTCTGCTTATAAGTTCTTGTAATTTAAGATCTGTTTTCGTTCTTCTTTTGTTTGAAAATTGCTAATAAGATCTAGTCTAATCTATCTGCTAATCCCCCACGTCGAATAGAATTTGCTAAATCTGGGTGGGTTAGCTTCTTGGTAACGTAATTTGTAAATTGAAATAAAAGTGAAAGTGATGCTACTTATGAAAAGGAGGTTGCGTACACGTTTGGATCTCCTAGCCCCTTCAGTTCAACTTCATGTTGAAGCAAAGTAGAACTCTATTGTGAACCGAACCACCAATCAACGTTTGAGGCAGTTCCAGGTAGGAGATACAGCCATGGTAAGAAACGTATGGAGGAGGAGAGAAGTAGTTACGTGGTGCGATAACTGAAGTTCTTGGTTCAAGGCATAATGTGGTAGACGTACAAGGCCGTGAATGGAAAAGACATGTGGGCCAGCTAATAAAGTGTCTAAATGAGCAAATCAAGCTACCTGTAACTGTAAATGATCCAGTCACTTCCCCTTGTATAACTCCAGCTGAAGTCCACTGGTATCAATCCTCAAGCACACAGAGCTGGACTGATCCTAATGCACAATAGTCATCCAGTGCCACTCCACAAGAGGAAAGTAGGGTGGTAACAGCACATATACCTACTTGACAGCCAGCCCATCAATTTTTGGAACAGAAGGACTATGAACATTAAACCTAACTTGAACTTGTTGAAATTGTTTTCTTTTTAAGTGCAGGATAACTGTTATATATTGCCATTTTGGATACCTGTGTATTGTATGTTCGCGCATGCGCAGATGAATAAAGAGAGCATATGGTCGAGTTATATTAAATCCGAGGTTTATACTTTATTTTATCTTCAACACTACTCGATATAACACATTCATTTGGGGCAAATCTGAACATTCTATGATTCTGATGACTGAATGCAAAGACAAAAAGTCATTGAGGCTGCCCTTCGTAAAAGAAAACCATGAAAAGGAAATGTGACTTTCGGTATATTAAAGATATTAAAGTGCATTTCTTCAATAAAATTCGAAAATTACTCAAGAGTTATTTTACAAGGGCATGCCGCATACTGGAATGACGTCTCCGAAAATAGGCCTTTTAAAATATTGGTTTCTTCGAAAGTGTTTTATGATTGGGTAAATATGAAGCAACGGTGAATGAAGTTAAATGAAGAGACATTTTCAGTAATGCTTTTATGTTGATTATTAGCCGGTCTATTTTGGCGGGAAAATTGTCACAATTATTTAAACGTTCAAAACTTTTTATTTCCTAAACCCATAAATAGGAGCGTTTAACAGTATACTATATTATCATTTTTTAGATGTAATGAAAAGTTCTAAGAAAGTTATTACAAATGGGTAAATGACGTCATTGTGACGTTATAATGGCATCAACATAACTTAAATTATCAGGTTATATTGCTTTTACAATTCTACACCCAGCTACCAAAATTCAATCTTCTATGTTCAAAACATTTGCCGTTTTTACGGTCTTTTGTGCTTTTCGTCTGCATAAGGGACCGGTTGGGGCAGTGTTTAAGCGCTTCGCCTCACACCTCTGTGGCCCGAGTTCGATTCTCACAATGTCCACGGCGCCACATTTGAGTTGTGTTTGTTGGTATTTCGCCCTTGCTCGGAGGGGTTTTATCCGGGTTCTCTGGTTTTCCTCCCTCCTCAAAAACCAACCCAAATTCCAATTCGACCGAGGAATCCGTGTTCCCGATTAGTAGACTCTTTCTAGACACGTAAATAAAGTTGTTTATTTATTTTTAGATGCATTTTTGATGCAATTTATCCACGATACCGAACCACTGGCAGAGCCGTCGTTGGAGCGAAAGCCACTGCCGAATTTGTCATTACCGTTTTATGTGCCTATAAACGGTTAAGAAAATTACCTGACGATGTGCTGTACGAACGTTTGAACTCGATTTGAAGCTAATTCCTCAGTAAAACGTGACATTTTGTGGAGCTTTTGGGGTTTCTCAATTCGATACTCGACCCTTTCCATTTTTTTTATGAAGAGGATTGTTTTTAGGGAAACTTAACAAATAACCCCAATAACCTACCAGAATCACTTTAAAGACGATACTAAAACTTTATTTTTATAATTTCATACAATTGCACTGATTACACAGAAACTTGAAATCAAGATTTATGCGTTGACGAACAACATAAATTTCTTAAATAGACTAGAAACACAAAACATGTATTTTGATCCGTACCTCGAAAAGTAAGCATGGTTGACCAATTCGTAGTTCTTGAAAGGCAACCAAGCCTTAGCCTCGCAAGGAGGCTGGAGTTGACCCTTCACTAATACAAACCCTCTTTCTATGAATATGGATATTTTTATTATCATGCTAACTAGGTACAATCCTCCAAGTAGGCTGTCCCTACTCCAGCCTCGATGTCACCAAAGGCTTGGTTACCTATCAAAACCCTCGACAACACCGCTAATGTAACTAATGTAACATTCTTATAAACATGAGCAAAAAAGAAATGATAACAACGGGTGTAGTGAACTTTACCATTAAACAAATTTTCGAAATCTATAAACGTATTTTGTTACGACAAATAATCTTTAAAATACGCAGATGCAAAACTTATGGCACTCACCTTTAATTGCTGAAATCGTCAACAATTCTTCCATCAGAATTCACGTACTGTTTGCACCACTGTATCAAGAAGTAGTATTAAATCACAATCAAGAACGATCAGCTGCATCTAGTATCATATCATATCCAAGAATGTTTGGAACGGTGCGTACTGTTCTGAAGCGAACCAACAACATGCAGATAACTCCATTGCCGACGATGGAGAATGCCATGATGATGACTATAAGTAGGACTTGCACTATGCTACTTGGGTCTCTGCAGGGACGGAACAGGCTACTTTGATTGACAGGGGAGGAAGGTAGAGTTGAATTGGTAGCTTCTACAGATATGGTGACAAGTAATGGGAAGTGAAATAAGAAGGATTGGTATACGGCCCAAAGCGAGTGCAAATATTCAATGCATTCCCCCGTTGAATAAACAACTATCCTTAAATGAAAACCCCCTAGAAATAATAATAATCGTTAATTCTAAGACAATCCTAACCCGAACCACAAACCTAACAATCGGACGAGTTGACGGGTAAACTACGGGTTCTCTCACCTAGAGCTAGGGTACCTCAGGTAAACAAGAAGAGAAGGTAGAGAGAGATGCTTTATTTGAGCGCTCCTACTCGGGCTCGAACTTGAAATCCTTTGCGTGTACTGCAGTGCAGTGCAGTGCAGACGTCATGACTACTACACTTAGCCGTGGGACTGGGGTCGGATGGGAAAATATTTGGCTCAATTCCTGTACAAAATGTATAAGAGCCAAATATTTCTCCCTTCGATCGGCTACCTCAGTCAAAATAATGTTCTTATCATATGACTAATTTGTTTGTTTTAATAATAGAAAACAACAAACAAAAACTCGAACAGAGCTGGACGGCTTTTACCAGCGCGCTCACGTCAAACATATCGTCACGAGACTTTTGTTAATGTTTTTAAAGGAAATCGCTTACGGAGCCGCACGCGTCATATGATCGTATTACACGGGCGACGAACCGGTTTTCACCGGTTCATTTGATATACACTTGAAAGGTTTTGTTAGCGCGCGAGCGAATTAAAATGGGCTGTTGGAGTAATACCCAATCAGATTTTAAGGCGCGAAAACATTTGTTTTTCAGCGCTCGGCGGGGACGGTTTCTTTAACCGAACAATGTTTTATCGGAGCTGTAAACGAAATAAATGAAACAAATTATTTCTTGGTCGAACGTCAAATGTATTACAGTTCGAGTTTTATAGTTCGAGATTTTAAAAGTAAAGACAGCACCTTCTATTCAGTTATTTGAAGACGTTATTTCAAGTAAAAGAAATTATTTGAAATCATTTGAAGACCCCGGCTTGGGGTATTTTATTCATGACTTGGTGAGTAATTAGTAAGAGTTAATTACCTAGATTATAAGATCATTGAAAGTCTGATTTAATAATCCAAGATGGCCCGTTGGTAATGTGACAACCGAATTGGCATTAGAAATATTCGCACTTTTCAGAGGAACGTTTTTGACGATCATTGAGCTTTTTTGGACAATGTATTTTCTGATATTGAAGAATAGTAAACAACAAAACATAATGTCTCGTTTTGAAGATTTTCGCATTTTACGAAAAAACAAGGGTTCGAAAGAAGAACTTATTTCTCCGAAAATATTATGTATCTTGCGTCACTAGTGAAAATATCGATGACGTAATGTTTGCCGCCTTTTGAACTGCAAAGATGGCGGCTAGTTTGAGAAAGTCACAGAGGAAGATGTAAACAGCTTAAATGAGCTGCATGACAATGAATATTCCGAGCACAAAAAAGCCAACTACGATCTAAAACTCTCAAAACATTTCTCGACTGCAACGAAGCGACAAGAAAATCCGATGAAACATCCCAGAACAGCTTCGAAAGTTGTACTGACAGCAAGTAAAATGAGTAGATAAGAGTTCTTAGAGCAGTTTAATTGTCCATGCATATAATAAAAAGAAAATTACACAGTGGTTTGAAGATATGAAGTTTATCCTCTCGAGTACACAACATTTCACTCGTTCACTGCGTTCACTCGTGAAATGCTTTGGCTCTCGAGGATAAACTTCATATCTTCGCACACTGTGTAATCTCCTCTATATATATACTGTAAGTACAAATGATAAATAATGCCAATAAAATATACATAATATTATGCGATATCTTCAAACAGATTTTTCAATAAGCCTTACCCAAGAGGCATCTGGAGAATGTATTTCAAGCCTGATCGTGCAATAAGAAATACATGTATGGTATACTATGTTTATACTGCCATATGTTAAGGCGTAAATGACATCTATATTTTAATTTATTTCCTGTTATTCAGTCATCATTGGAATGTATTTTTCGTTTACCCTTTCGATGAAACCTATTGAAAAAGAAAAGTTCGAAGATATCCCATAATATTATGCACATGTTATTCATATATGGGTTTGGACAACGTTTTCGAGATTTTTATTGACAGTATATGTACTGTATATTATAGTAAATTTATATAGCGCGTATACATAAATGCCCTAGCTGATATTGCAGTGGCGTCTACGAATAGCAGTTTCAGCGGTATTGACCCGAACGCCTCACTTCGATGTAATGACACACTATTCAAACTGCTTCATTACATCGAAGTGAGGCGTTCGGGTCAATACCGCTGAAACTGCTTTTCGTACACGACGCCAATATAGTATCAGCTATTGTTATCCGTGAGTCACCCGGGAAGGGCTATATTTTGGGTTTGTTTTTGCCATCTTGCCGACTTGCTACGAGCAAGTAGGACAATGTGATGAGATGACAGCTACCTGGAAAAGATAAGCTACGTAATGAGGACCACGTGAATACACAATGACGTAACGAAGGTAGCTCTTACGTAACGTTATCAGTCGAAGTGAATGGAGATTGGTTTACATAAGAAATAAGAGAAATAAGAATGAGAAACACAACATACTTGTAATGGCCAATTAAATACAACAACTTACTTCTTGTTCAAAACATCATTCTAATTATGTGTTACGTAATCCTACTGGGATGAAATGACGGGCCTAAAGCAAACAGTACAAGTATAAATAAGGACCGTTAGCCAAGAACTCACGTGTAGAAGACTCTAAACTTTATTGAGACAGCTACACGGCAGGGTTACGCTAAGGTAAGATATTGAAATTAGTATCTTAATTTGGAAAATATAAGTAGAAAATTGTGTGCAAAATTTATGGGTTTTGTTTGAGCATGTTTTCCGTAGATTTCTACAACATCAAGTCTCTGTGAATTTGTGTACAAGTATACCAGTTACTGTAAAACCAATGAAATATCTTTCGTTTCTAACTGCACCAGAACAACCATAGAGGCTGATCAAAGATAAGTGTTATCTTGGCGAGCTGAGAGATTTCACATGTGTATTTAAATACTGTAGTATCAATTACCATACCGGAAACCCGTTTCTCTGTCAACAAGTTACTTGAAAACCTCGAAACCTGTTGACCCGCCAATGTTTTAATCCATCTCCGTCCAGCCACGATGTAGGGCACAGTCTTTGATGTAGCACAGCTGACCGCGATTGTCGATCTCGGTACAGTATATTAACTCTTTTCTCCTTTCCGTAGAGCTGCCGACCCACTATGAATGGAAGTCTCCTGTTACTAGTGTTACTCTTACACGCGCTTCATATTCAAGGTAAGTTGACACAGGAGAAGCTATTAAGATAAGATTGGTTAATTCAATCAGAAAATATTGGTCTTTCCATAACTTACTTAATTGTCTTTGTTTACTGGTGCTCGAAAATTATTGGAATAATTATAGAACACATTATAAATTCATTTTGTCAAATTTTCATACAAAACTTCTAAAAACCTAACCCTGATATAAAATTAAAAAAGCCTAACCGTTTTCGACCAAAAGTCATTCATAGAACGACTCTACATACACCTGCACTATAATGGAGAATTTGGCACAGTTTTTCGACATGCGGGTTATTCTATAATTGTACCAAATTATTTTACTCTTTGGCAACTTTATTTGATTTCATTGTTGAACTATCGACTGAATTGTTCTGTTGACCAGAATTAACTTTTCTCGTTAGATTCTCAGCCTGCAGTAGCGTACGATTGCCTGACCGCTCTTGGCCTAGAGAAACATGTGATCACAGACCCACAGATGACCGCCTCCTCTGTATGGAATGCCAATCACGGAGCAGCAAACGGTAGACTGAATTTTAAAGCTGGTGGAGGAAAGACTGGGGCCTGGTCTGCTAGGTACAACAACGCCCAACAATGGCTTCAGGTAGACCTTATCCAAACGACTAAAATAACCCGCGTAACAACTCAAGTCCGACAGGACTCCAACCAATGGGTGAAGAGCTACACTTTGGCTTACAGTCGAGATGGAACCGTTTGGAAAACGCACCCTAAGAAAGTAAGAACATGTTACCTGAGTATCAGGCTCTGAAGAAAGGAAGACGGGGTAGAGAAAAGGAAAGGGAGGTCTTCTTTCTTTTTCCTCGTCTCCCCATTTCCCTCAACTCCCACCACTAGGCCTGATACTCGGGTTATTTACATGCAACTCTTACTTCAAACCCTTTTCGCAGGTTTTTGGGCTTCAAATTATAGAACTCGGGCCATAACAGTACTGATTAGACGCTATTTTAGAATGATATCTTTTGAACGTGATTAGACTGTAAAACCAGCAGATAACTGCTCAGATTTCAGATTTCCTCAAGTCAATTAAAAAAAAAAAAAAACATTTTTATCTGACTTGCATTACAATCGTTGTACGGCCTTTAAAATAACCAAAATGTAATATTAATAATAAAGAAACGGTAGAATTAATGTGCATGATATGTTAACAGGTGTTTGCTGGTAATAAAGACCGCTTCAACGTGGTATCTCATGACATCAGTCCACCAATCATCGCACGATTTGTTCGCATTCAACCCAAGACCTGGCAGAGCCACATATCGATGAGAGCCGAGTTCTATGGATGCACCTCTGGTAGGACTACACCTAAATATTTAATCTGGTAGCTACTACGGAATGTATCCAATAACAGAAAATACGTATGAAGAGTTACATTTGCTCTCCTGCAATTTTAGTCCATAAAATCAGTGATACAGGCACGCACATACGTTTCGGAGTAAAACAAATGACTTTTCTTCTCATTTCTGTTCAAATCGTTAATTTTACCAATTGCTCGATCGAGCTGCAAATAAGCATGACTTTCACTTTATCAACAGGATTCTGTGTTCCTAAGGAAATCTGTGCGTCTGCACTCGGCATGATAGACGGTCGAATTACTGACTCTCGTATCACCGCTTCTACTTCTTACAATGCAAATCTCTTACCCGCTCGTGCCAGGCTACATCTTAGACGTGAAGGGCGGCTTCTCGGGTCCTGGGCCGCTCGGGTGAATAATGTTGGTCAGTTTCTTCAAATTGATCTCGGCAAAGTGACTAAGATCACACGCATAGCGACACAAGGAAGACAGGACGCTAACCAGTGGGTCACCACCTACCGTCTGCAGTTCAGCCAGGATGGAGGATATTTCGACTCCTATGCTAACAACAAAGTTCTGACGGGCAACAAAGACAGGCACGGTGTTGTCGTTAATATACTCGAGCCAGTCCTAATCGCTAGATACATCCGGGTTCTTCCCAAGACGTGGTACGGACACATTTCCATGAGAGTGGAATTGTACGGATGTAAAGAAGGTATGACAACCTACATTAACATTTCCATTCAAAATACACGAACAGGAAAACACCTCATTCAATGCTTTGTTTTTAGGATTCCAGATACCAAAGATCCCAAAATGCCAGAGCAAACTTACCATGGCTGACAATCAGATGTCCGCCTCGTCCGAGTGGAACTCAGGCCACCGAGCAGCTAACGCCAGGTTACATTTCTACGCTGGAGGAGGTAGAACTGGGGCTTGGTCTGCTCGGGTGAACGACGTTTATCAATTCCTTGAGATTGATTTCGGTAAAGCAACCCAGATAACACGTGTCTCTACACAAGGACGACAGGACGCCAGCCAATGGGTGAAGAGTTACACTCTGCAATACAGTGTGGACGGCGGGATTTTCACTACCTACAGCGTTGGTGGGAAAGTGAAGGTAACGCCGAGGCACTATTTGTCCTTTTTACTTCTTCAAACTTTATGTCTAGAATATTCCTAGTGCCTTAAATCATAGTTAATAGAGTGGAATCGTTATGAAACTCAGGGACCTTCTTTGTTATGTCTTTGTTAGTTTTTTTCACCACTACCGTGCACAAAACACAATAGAAATTCCAACATGTTAATCAATCAGCCAATAAAAAAGTGCGAGTTCAGTCGTTCAGGGAACGCTAATCAACTATGTCCGTGCACAATCTTTTGTCTTACCCCTTCCAACATAAATCGCAGCGCCTTTGTTAGCTCTTTTGAAGTTTGCCGGGTTTCCTAACCATTCCACTCTATTAATTATGCTTAAATCAAATGTTTTCCAGGTGTTAACTGGTAATACGGATCGCTACACTGGTTAGTCAAGTGCTCGCCAATCCAATCATCACTCGCTACATCCGGGTACGTCCAAAGACTTGGCAGGGACACATCTCCATGAGGGTAGAGTTCTACGGTTGTAATGAAGGTGAGAGATTTTAGATTCAGGCTCATCAAATTAACACTTATTCCATATGATATAAATATACAGTAATCTAGGAAATTGCATCTCGGACCACTTAGGCGTATTCAAGCAAAATCGGATGTGCTTATGGGCCTTTTGCAGGAATGTGCAATCACGTGGTTGTACTGGGTTGCAAAAACATCTTCATTCATATATTCAAAGGCAATTGTACGAGATCGAAGTATACTATCAGCACGTGACCTAATTGTATGCCATCGTTCTTACGCGAATCACTACTTACACATTCTTCTCAACATATGTATCGTCACAGGGTTCACCCCACCTAATGTTCCCAAGTGTGTCTCCCCAATGGGTCTTAGAAGTGGTCTGGTCCAAGATGCGAAGATGTCCGCTTCGTCCAAGTGGAATTCTGGTCACAGAGCAGCTAACGCGAGACTACATTTCCATGCTGGCGGAGGGAGAACTGGTGCCTGGTCAGCTAGAGTAAACAACGATCAGCAATGACTTCAAGTGAACTTTAGTCAGGTGGTGAAAATCAAAAGGGTGGCCACTCAGGGCCGACAGGACGCCAACCAATGGGTGAAGAGTTATTCACTTCAATTCAGTCGAGATAGAATCTTCTGGGAAGACTACCAACAGGGCAAATATGTTGCTGTAAGTTGTAATTATTTGAATTGGTTTGGGAAGCTCGAATCATAACCGAGAAATACATTTTAGTAAGGGTTCGTTATAAAATAGGCATTAAGACGTAACTCTACTCGTTCACTATTTCTGATCGCATTAACCAAACATTTCAGCATTGTGAAAAGAAATGAATATTTCTTGACATCCAATCCAATAGGTGTGAAAATACAGAAATATTTGTACACAATCTTATGAATTTATTGTCTATACAGGTACTTTCCGGTAACGCCGATAGGTTCACCGTAGTTCTCCACGAACTACAGACCGCAATCATTGCTCGATTTGTCCGCATTAAACCCAAGACCTGGCAGAGCCACATCTCCATCAGAGCAGAATTCTTTGGCTGTAGGAAAGGTGAAATAATGTACTTCGGTCATCTTTAACTTGTTTCTTAAACACTTCTCTTTACATTTTCCCCTTCTCCTTTTCGTTAGGATTCGTTACTCCACCTGTCCAATGTGCTGCTGCCCTTGGAATGCAAACTAAGAAGATCGCTGATTCTAGACTCACTGCTTCCTCCATGTGGAGTGCAACTCATTCACCTGCTCGTGCTAGACTTCACCTTCCTCGCCAAGGCGGTCTAATGGGTGCTTGGTCTGCTCGATTCAACCATCTCGGTCAGTGGTTACAGGTAGATATGACTCAGATCACCAAGGTTACTCGTGTCGCTACACAAGGTCGCCAGGACGCGAACCAGTGGATCACTAGTTACAGTCTACAGTCCAGTATGGATGGTGGCCATTTTGAGCAATACATCAATTCTAAGATACTCAAGGGTAACAAGGACAGGAACACTGTTGTTGGGCACATCTTGAAGCCTGCTATCATGGCGAGGTTCATTCGCATCGCCCCACGTACCTGGTATGGACACATCTCGATGAGACTCGAGCTTTACGGTTGCACAAAAGGTTTGTAAGTTATTAAGCCTTGCCGATATTCTCTTTCGCTATATTATAGATCTCGTCTTTGTTTTACTGAAATCAATGTCGTTGACCCACCACAGGCTTCATTGTATCAATTATAAAGAAATGTCAGGCTGCGATTAACTTGGCCGATAATCAGATGTCAGCTTCGTCCGAATACAACGCGGCACACAGAGCAGCTAACGCAAGACTACACTTCATGGCTGGTGGAGGAAGGACTGGATCCTGGTCTTCTAGAACCAACGACGCCTTCCAGTTCCTTGAGGTGCACTTTAATAAAGCGACAAAGGTAACACGTGTGTCTACACAAGGACGACAGGATGCTCACCAATGGGTGAAGAGTTACACTTTGGAATACAGCAACGAGAAACTATTGGTCAGTGTTGTTGTTTAAATTAGCGGCACCGTTCCGGTGGTGGGAGTGATCTGCGACTTCGCAGTTTACATTTTTATACTCCTCTCGACAAGTGTTCCGTCCAGACTAATATTATGCTTGAAGCAGTGGCATGGCTGAAACTCTCAAAATTAAGAGGACAAACCAAAACATACGAATTGATTACACAAACTTTGTAAATTGAAGTTTAGGATAACAATTGGACCGTTACTGAATACGTCTCGACAGAACATTTAACTTGTCAAGAGGAGTAGAGAAATCGAAACTGCAGAGCTGTGAACAAAATAGATCGCTTGACGACAGCACGGTCACCACAAAACTTACAAAATAGTAGGCAGTCCAAACTTACCGCTCTCAACCCAGACATGTTGAACCATGTTATGGCATGTTCAGCGTTGAATTTCACTTGAATACCCTACACTAACTATTTTCAGGTTTTCGCTGGCAACAATGATCGCCACAAGGTGGTTAGTCACTTCCTCGTCAATCCAATCATCACTTTTTACATCCGGGTCTGTCCAAAGACCTGGCAGGGACACATCTCCATGAGAGTAGAGTTCTACGGTTGCACTGAAGGTAGATGAAATCTCTTATCCAACTTCTAATCCTTGATATTTCCTTATTGCGGTCTTTCCGACCTCTATACATTTGTCTCATTTCCAGGATTTGAGCCACCCCAAAAACCAGAATGTGTAACTGCACTCGGTTTTCAATGCTTGTCCATCAAAGATCACCAGTTCTCGGCATCATCAGAATACAACGCGGCCCTCAAAGCAGCAAATGCGAGACTGCATTTGAACGCAAGGAAAGATATAGGTGGAGGCTGGGCAGCTAGGCTGAACAACGTCAATCAGTGGATTCAAGTAGACTTTGAAGATTACAAAACAGTTACACGAATTGCGACTCAAGGCAGGCAGGAAGCTGATCAGTGGGTGACCAGTTATATGGTGCAGTACAGTATGGATGGGAAGCAGTTTATTACCTACAAGAAGAATGGAAAAGACCAGGTGGGTGGAGTGATTGAAATATACTATAACGATGAGTATATTTACGAGAGAATCTCGTGTAGTAAAATAATGAAAGATATTCCAATAGACTAACATTATATAGTTAGTGCCAAAGATATCCCAATTGATAAACCTAATATTTTACCTTGTTTCTTTGATACTTTGCGTTCTTTCAGGTATTCCTTGGTAACAGAGATAGAGGCAGTGTTGTTCTCAATGAATTCGACCCTCCCATCGAAAACATTCGCTTTATCAGAATTCTCCCCAAGAGCTGGCGTGCTCACGTCGCTATACGAATGGAACTGTACGGCTGTGAAGGAGGTATGTTCATCCTGACAGCTTAGATTTATTTTTTATCCACCTCGATATCATTTACTTACTTATCTTTATTTATACATGGGAAATCATCAGTTACATACATAGATAAAAAACACTAAAATATGAAACTGTTTTACATGAAAGCCATGTTGCAGGGACGAATAAGAAAAATAGGAATGTCATATATAAGAAATATTTACATAAGGTTAAAATAACTCTATTTCGTAAGATTAAAAATGAAGTTATTTAAACTAGTTGATTGCCTTACATCCTCAGGCAGTTCATTCCATAACTTAGCCCCACTAAAGCGAAAAGCCTTTTTACCGAAATTGGTTCGTGGCCGTACAAGGGTTAGTTTTGTTGATGAGCCCCTAAGATTGTAATTTGTAGAGGCTGAACGTGGTATAAATTTTGAGGATAAATATTCAGGAGACAGGTTATTTAAAGCCTTATAAATCATTATTGCTTTTTGTTTGATTCGTCGAATATATAGTCTGTCCCAATTTAGAGTACTTAGGAGCTCATCAATCTTAGTATCAAAGGGTAAACCGGTTATTATTCTGGCAGCTCGGTTTTGCAACTTTTGTAGATTCTCGGCAAGTCCTTTGTTTAGATTTTCCCATACAACACTGCAGTAATCAAAATGAGGGAGTATGAGAGTATCATAGACACTTAGCAGTGCTTTGGGGGGTATGAAAGGCTTTATACGTCTGAGTGCACCTAGACCTGAGGAGATTTTCTTCATGAGTTTGTTAATGTGGGTTTTCCAAGACAAATTTTCATCTAGATGTACACCAAGGTATTTTGTTGAGGTAACTCTTTCTATGACTTTACCATCAATGGTGAAAGATAAATCTTTCGGAAAATTTGTCAATTTCTGGTGGGAACCCACTAGCAACAATTCAGTTTTTGTTGCATTTAGGGTGAGTCTATTTGCACAAAGCCAATTTCTAACATTTTGGAGGTCGAGTCCTAAGCATTCTTCTATCTCTCTCGGACTCTCGCCGGTTACTGTTAAGTTTGTATCATCGGCGTACATCCGAGGAAAAGATTTTAATAGGCAGTTGGGTAGATCGTTGATGTAGAGTAAAAACAGAAGGGGCCCTAGGATCGTTCCTTGGGGCACGCCGCAATTGAGGGTTCTGGGACTAGATGTTTCATTATTTACCCTGCATCGTTGCTGCCTGTTACTAAGATACGAGTCAAACCAGTTCAAAGAGGCTTGATCTAATCCATACAATTTAAGTTTTTCAAGAAGGATTTTGTGGTCGACAGTGTCAAACGCTTTTTTCAGATCCAGGAATAACACAGCATTGACATGTCCTTTGTCAATGTTGTAGTACCACTGGTCTGTGGCTTCTAGTAATGCTGTCACCGTGGAGTGGAGGATTCGAAATCCCGATTAGCTATTAGTAAGGATTTTATGTTCTTGAAGATAATCATAAAACTGATCAAATACCAGCCTTTCAAATAATTTTGCAACAGCAGAGATAATTGAGATTGGTCTATAGTTATCTCGATCAAATTTAGTACCCTGTTTAAAGAGAGGAGTAACTCTTGCAAGCTTCCAATCTTGGGGGAAGATCTCTTTTGCTATAGATAAATTAAATAGTGAGGTTAGAGAGGGGCTAACAATTTCAGCTGCATCTCTTAGTAACCTGGAAGGGATATTATCTAATCCTGTGGCTTTAGCTAAAGGTAGCTTCTTTAGTAATCTGAGGACTTGCCTTCCTTCAATAGGTTTGATTTGAAATGAGGAATCTACTGTCTTTAGATAAGTTTTGAAATATATATTATTATCGGAGATCTTTCCTGCTAATTTGGGGCCGATTTCGGCAAAATTCTGGTTCAAAGCCTCTGCGATCTCTTTTGGATCTTCGATCGTATTTCCCATAATGTTAATTTTGTTTTAATATGGTTGTATTAACTTTATGGGACCTTAGCTCGTTAATAGCTTTCCACATTTTCTTCTGATCACCATTATTAGTTTTAATGGTGTCATGGAAGTAGTTTGCTTTAGCATTGCGGATATCATTATTCAATTTATTGCATTACATCATTGCATTACATCATTGCATTACATCATGACGTAATTTATGTCTGCTGTCTATTCATTCCACAGGGATCCCACAGCTCATCGCTCCGTGTAGCAAAGCTCTGGACCTTGGTGTCATCCTAGATCGTTCAGGTAGTGTTGGCGTCGCCAACTTCAAGAAAGTCAAACACTTCCTCTCTACTCTAGTCACTCGCCTTGGCATCTCTTCGTCCGGTAGCCGTCTTGGAATAATCGCCTACAGCTCCACAGCGACCCGTATCGTCAGCTTCGCCTCTGTTGCCTCGCAGACGCTGCTGGCCATGAAGACTGTTATCGATGGCATTCCATTCACTGCAGGCGGGACTCGTACAGACATGGCATTGAGACTGGCTAATAGCGACCTGTTCTCACCGAGTGGAGGAGATCGACGTGATAAACCAGACGTGTTGATTGTGATGACAGATGGCAAAACGAACGCTGACAGTGCCCCTTACCACACTGTATTGAAACCCCTTCTGGTGAGTTAAACCTGTTTATGTCCTCATTGTGGCATCAACGAATTATTATCGGGTAAAAAGCTGATTATTACGTTAACAGTGTTCCGAAAAAAAAAAAAAAAAAGGTATTGGTCGTCCTAGAGTATATTGGGATAAACTTGCAACCCATGCGTTTTGTCGACCCTATAACATCACTTGGAATCATGACGGCTGTTGTTACGGCATTGCTTTAAGAAGTACATCAGTCGAAACCTTAATATGAGTGCATGCCAAATGCACTTCAGTAGCGAGAGCATGTTCATTGTATGTCTTACTTCTTTTCTGCAGGATAAGCACGTTGATGTGATTGCCGTAGGTATTGGCTCCGGTATCAACAAAGCTGAACTCCTTCAGATCGCCAACAAGAAGCAAACCAAAGTCCTTCAAGTAGACAACTTTGACGCTCTCTCCACCCAGCTGAATGCCATTCTGGCAATGTCTTGCAAACCAAAATAATACAAGATGTACGGTGTAAAAAAAAAAGGGGCAAGATGTGAATACATTGAACTAGAAAAAGGAAATAAAAGAGTGGAAATATAATCTTGTAGTTTCTTTGTAGAAAGCAATGAAGCATTTCTCCAAGATAGATTTTTTTTAAATTATTCGCTTCCTTTTGCAGATAGGTAACCCTTAGTTAGAATACAAACGCTGTGCAGTTTGTTTTCTGATATCTCTTTCGGAGAAAAACTACAATTCCATTGACCTCACAATTCGGTGACGCCCGACAGGATTGACAATCTTGTGACGTCTCTTCTTTGTTCACTCGGCGGAATTTCATAAACCTTTGATTAAGTCTACAGCTGGGACGTAGCCAGGATTTGTAATAGCGGAGGGGATCTAGGGACATGCTACCGCGAAAAAGTTTGAAAATCAAGGTCTGTTAATGTCAACTACGAAAAAGGTTTTGTATAATTTCACACGAATTATTGAGTGCAATGGAACTAGATTACGGCGTTCGTACTCTGACTAAGGGCCATATGCAAAAGGTAGCGTTGAAAACGGGACGTTTTTCCATGCTTACTTGAGCGATCTTTTTAGTTTTTTCATGGTCTTCGGGATAGGATCTCTGTATGTGAATTCATATATTATACTCCAAAGATTCTCGATCGGGTTGATGTCTGCTGAGTTAGCTGGCCATTCTGCTTTCTCAATAAAATTGAGCAAGTTCTTTTCGCACCATATTTGCGTGGCCTTAGCTGTGTGAAGTGGTTCCCCGTCTTGAACGAATGTCGTGTTACGGTTAGAGCTGAACAGTTTTCTTTTAACTGCTGTTTCATTTGTAGATTTACGGCGAAGAAGAGGCTTAATTAACTGCTTTCTCTAGTATGTTGGTTATATAATAATCAGCAGTCTGTCCTTGTGGAATAAAGTGAAGATCGATGAGACCGAGGCCTGTCATTCCGCCCCAGATCATCCATTTCGAGCTTTGCTTGACTTAGTAGGCAGGAGGTACTTGGCTCTCTTGCGATTCCCAGACAATATCATTTTGGGGGTTAGGCAACTGAAACAGATACTTCGAACATTTGTTAGAAAAGAGAAAATCAACCCATTTTTCTGCAGTCAGTTTTCTGTATTTTTAGCGAATTTTAGCCGAGCTACGCGTTGTTTTGCATTCAACAGCGGCTTCTTTTGTCGTCTCAGAGGTTTCCAACCTTTGCTTTTCATGAATCTTCAGAGTGATAGTTTTTCAAGTTTGACGAGCCTTTACTTGCTAAATGTTGTACTAGCTGCTTTGTTGATTTTCCTCATTTGTACTTTGCCTTCTCAAGGGCTTCTTGGCTGCTTCGTTTAGGATCCTTTTACTACCCAACGCTGTTTTTTTTCTAGTAATTTTTCGATTTCTGAACATATAGACGAGAAGATCTAAGTATAGATGCTTGTGCTCGTAAATAGGTTAACGTTTTTGCTTTGAGAGGATTCATCTTTAATAATAAGCCACTATAAACAACAAAAACGTTAGAGCAACTCGGTCCTGCGAAAACAATTGACTGGAAATTTACGCGCGCGCCATTCCAAATCACATGTTTTGGCGGGAAAAAGCAAGAAACTCTGATTAGAGAAGATGGCGGACGTGATTTTTTCTCTCTCCGTTTGAATGTTACGTTTTCTATATTTTTACATGTGCGTTTAGTGATATATTACGTTTAATAGTTAGCTATGGCATCAGAGGAAATGCTGGAGAAGTTATTTGATAGGAAACATCAGCCTGTGTTTCATCAAGTTCGTGAATTGAAATCAACGGTCGCCGACCTCGTGAAATCAATTGGGTTTCTGAGCGCCCAGTACGAAGATGTCAAGAATGACGTGTCAAACCTAAGGAAGCAAAGTCCAGATTTAAACCTCTAAAATGATTCGCTTAAAGCCGATATTCGACAGATACAAGGAAAGATGAATACGCAAGAGGTTATTTTAGATAACTTGGAACAATACTCGCGCAGAGACTGCCTAGACGTCAGGGGGGTGCCGATGCAAGACGGAGAGGACAAACTCCAGCGTGCAAATCATAGGCGAGTGTATTGGTGTTCCTGTTGATCTTGGTGACATCTCCGTTAGTCATCGACTAGCAGGGATTAAACCTTTCTAAATTGGAATCTTCTTGGGATCCTGCTATTATCGTAAAAATTGTACAGCGCGATGTACGTGACAAATTCTACAAGGGAAGGAAGAATCTTCGGGACAAAACGACCAAGGACATTGTATACATTTCGGAGAGCTTAACAAAAATAAACAGTCACTTGTTTAACAACTGTTTGAAAGCCCGCAAAGATCTCTATATCAAATTCGTATGGACTCAAGCCGGAAAGATATTCGTAAGGAAAGATGAGCATGCCGCTGCCAAACAGATCAAGGACCATAGGTCTCTGGATCGTCTCTATCTAAAGGCAGGATCTAGGCCGGCCGACATGCACCTGTCCTAGTAGTCGCTGGAGCAGCAGCCAGTGGTTATTACCGCAGTGAAGTACAATCAGACTGTTCAGATGGAGAACAAGAGTAAATAGCAAAGACAGGACTTACCGGTTTGTCTGTTTATTCAAATATAGCTTCATTTCCTCTTCACTTATTTCTATCACTTATGCCGTGACATTCATAATTAAATGGTAGATAAATGCCCAAAATGTCTAAAACTTGTTAAAGATAACGTGAGAGCAATTAATACAATGTGATATGTCGTTCCATTTGAAATGCTGAATGTTATCCCTTAAAATTTACCATCACTATTCTATTACAAATGATCTATGGTATTGTAATATTTGCTTGAGTGTAGTACTTCCATTCAGCAGTCTAAGCAAAACAGAATTAAGCCTTAATAACATTGATGCTGATCTTTGCCTTCCCTCCTTTACTAACTTCAAATATTATTCTGTACATGAGTTCCACTCTAGTGTGGACATACAAAATATGTTTCAGTCCAAACAAACATTTTCTGCTCTCCATTGGAATATTAGAAATCTCTCTGCAAACTTAGATAATCTACATAATTTATTATCTGAACTTAAAGGGATACCCGAGTGAAAAACACATTGGGGCTCAAAAGAATCTTCAACATGTTCTTTGTTCAGAAAATGTATTAAAATTTGATCAAACGTTTTTAGTATTAAGAACGAGCACCTCAAAGTTGGCCCCGCGAAGACATGGGCGCCGCCATCTTTGTTTGCATTTACGGAAGTGACGTCACTTCGTCCCACCAGCGTATCGCGGCTACTTGTCTTTGTATCATTTTCACACGCTCGGAATTAAAGTGGATATATTTTCATCGAGATTGCAGAGGAATTCTTACAGAAACCGGAATTATGATGAAGACGACATTATGAGAAAAGTTCAGAAGACTGGGAGGAGGAAGAAAAGCATTGGGAAGGCGAGAAATTATCAGACGAACAACAAGGTCTCGTAACTGCCATTTAATAACAGCAAAACAACATGGCTTAAAAGACTCGAGTGACTTCTGAATAAGTATAAGAACTACAATGTATGTGAGGTACAGTTAAGGCGTTTATCATCCTAAAAACACCTAATATGTGAGAGAGTAGAACGCTGGTGGGACGAAGTGACGTCACTTCCGTAAATGCAAACAAAGTTGGCGGCGCCCATGTCTTCGTGGGGCCAACTTTGAGGTGCTCGTTCTTAATACTAAAACCGTTTGATCAAATTTTAATACATTTTCTGAACAAAGAACATGTTGAAGATTCTTTTGAGCCCCAATGTGTTTTTCACTCGGGTATCCCTTTAACCAAACATTTTCATTTATTGGTATTTCTGAAACCAAAATGATTTGCAATAAGGAGCAAATTACTAATATTGATTTAGAGGGTTGTAAATTCATTTCACAACCTAGTCTTTCCAATGCTGGTGGTGTCGGTTTTTACGTCAAGCAGAACCTTTCTTATATAACAAGAGAGACGTTTTCGACCTCTACAATAGACTATGAAGGTCTGTGGATTGAATTAGACAATTGCCTACAACGGAATATTATCTGTGGAGTGATTTATAGGCATCCTAATGGTAATCTAGAGTCTTTCTTGGAATATCTAATATGGTATAATCGAAATCATAAACAAGGAGAACAAGCTTTGTATTCTGATGGGTGATTTTAACATCCATCTTTTGGATTTTGATTCTCACCCTGCCACAGACCACTTTATTAACACCCTTGGGACTTACTATTTTCACCCTCAGATTCTTCAACCCACACGAATTACTAACCACTCTGCAACGTTGATTGATAATGTTTTTTTAATTCTGCGGAGCATTATACTTTTAGTGGCAATATATTATAAGATGCCTCAGACCATCTTCCCAACCTCCTCATTATCAAAAACATTTGTAATCTTCCCTCTAAGATGAAGTTTTATAAAAGAGATTACTCTAATTTCAATCAACAATCATTCATTAATGACATTTCCACTGTTGACTGGAATACTGTTATTCCAAATAGTACTGATGTTGATAGTATATTTGACACATTTTACTCTGAACTGAATAGGATCGTTAATAAACATGTTCCTATTAAAAAGCTTTCAAAGAGAGAACTGAAATTGAATGCCAAGCCCTGGATTTCTAGTGCAATTAGTGTATCCATTAATTAGAAAAATAAGTTTTTTGAGAAATGTATGAAAACAAAACTAAATTACTAGGAAGTAAAATACAAGGCTAACCGTAACAAGTTAAGTACCCTTATTAAGGCTAGTAAGAAAGTATTATGAAGATTACTTTACCAATAACACCAATAATATTAAAAACATATGGAAAGGAATAAAACAGATAATAACTTAAACCACAATGTGCTAGTATACCCACTAAGATAGTGTCAGTCAGCTCTGAGCTAACTGACAGTAAAAGTATTGCCAATGCATTTAATGAATTTTTCCAATGTTGGTAATCAGCTTGCCAGATCTGTACCTGAAGTTCCTGCTCCATCTGCAATTAGCTACTAGCGGATCTTAATACCCATGATGTTGACATTTGCATTGTGTCAGAAACGCATCTTAAACCGAACATCCCTGACTCTGTCATTGGCATTCCAAATTATTCAATTTATCGAAGGGATAGAAATTGGTCGGGAAACGACATGAGTAACAAAGGAGGAGTAGCCATTTATGTAAGGAGTAATATCAAAGTCATTGAAGTCAAGAGATCGGACTTGTATGAATTAATTACATTGAAGGTTTTGCTTCCGTCCAATCATTCTATGTTGGTATGTTGAGCCTATCACCCTCCAGCACCCAAGTATCAAGAGCAAGATTTCATTAATCACCTCGTTAACACCTTTGACTGTTTCCTAGACAACAACCCAAGCAACGCGATTTTGTTTGGGGGAGACCTCAACCATCTATACCTTGACAGATTACTAGCTTTGACCGGCTTTACCGCCCTTGTAGAATTCCCTACACGAGGCGATGCAATTCTGGACAATTGCCTTACCAACCGTCAAGATCTCTTCTGCAAATGTTACCCTATGCAGGCGCTTATGAAAACAGATCACAGAAAACAGATGCCCTCCTATGTCTACAACACAAACTCCTTGGGGACCTAGACCACCCTAACTGCGATGCAGTCAGACTTTTTGCTATGGACTTTAGTAAAGCCTTTGATTCCGTCAAGCATAATTTACTTTCTGCCAAACTAATACTCCTACCACTGAACCCATATATAATAAATTGGTATCTGAGCTTCCTTAGTAACAGGAAACAAAGAGTTGTCTCAAATGGCCTGAATTGCGATTGGATTGATGTTAATAAAGGGACTGTACAAGGGAGCGTCAGGGGCCCCTACCTATTTATTATATTTCTTAATGACCTCTGCTGTAAACCTGGCGTAGACTCCGCTTTAGTCAAATTCGCAGACGACTCTACTATAATTGCACCAGTTTGGAAAGACGCTACTGATATTACAGGTGACTGCGTCAAATATTTTAGAGACTGGTCCAATGATAATGCCATGTCGTGTAACCCATCTAAATGTAAAGAGCTCATATTTCGCAAGAAAGGACATGTTAAACAATATCTCAGAGTTGGAGATATTCTGCAATGCACTGAACTTAAAATCCTAGGTGTTACTTTCCAGCAGGACTGTAAATTCTCTGCTCATGTAAAAAAGAAACTTACAGAGGCGATCAAATGTCTTTTTATCCTTAGATCCCTAAGAAAAGAAGGATTGAACCAGTCAGAAATCGACCATTTTTTTTAAATCTATAATAGTACCTAAGATAACTTATGCCCTACCTGTATACGGCTCTTCTGAGCCTGACTTATCTATCATCCAGTGTTTTCTAGACATATGTTTTAAGAGAAAATACACTAATAGTCACTTACGAATCAGAGAATTACTCCAGAGGTGTGACAGACAGATTTTCAGTAAAGTCCGTAATAATTCTAATCACCCTCTGACTCCGCTTATGCCTAAAATTAAACCTTCTTCCAGGAACCTCAGAAAACAATCCTCCCTTTGGCCTAAAATAAACACCTCTCACTTCAAGAACTTGTTTGTAAATAGATTAATCTTTAGATATAACTTGGCCCTTTAATTATAGACAATTGTTACATTTATATTTACTATACTTATGACTTATTGCATTACTAATATTTCTTGTATTATTATGACTGTAAGACTCGGTACGTATTTTACCGGTTGAGAAATAAAGACATTATTATTATTATTTGATCTATTTCCAGTAACTTTAGGCGAAATCGAAGAAGAAATCTTTAAATCTGAACCCCAAAAAATCAACTGGCCCTCATAGTATACCGTCTAGTTTATTGATATTATTGAAAGAGTTTGTATCCAGATCATTAGAAATTATTTTTAATGTGTTCTTTCTCCCATGGGAGAGTTCCCAGTCAATTTAAGATTGCTCGCGTCATACCAGTTCATAAAAATGGCTCTAGGGCTTCTGCTAATAAATATCGTCCGATTTCTTTGCTGTCAAGTTTCAATAGATTATTAGAAAGACTAGTGTATAATAGGTTGATAGATTATCTTGATAAAATTATAAGTGATAAACAGTTGGGTTTTCGTAAAAATCATTCAACCATTCATGCGTTATCCCTTATTGCCGACAAAATCCAAAACTCTATTGAGGAGGGGAGATTATCTTGTGGAAACTTCCTTGACCCTCAGTAAAGCTTTTGATACTGTGAATCACAAAATACTTTTAAAGAAGGTTGAACATTATGGCATCAGAGGTATAGCACTTGAATGGTTTGCTTCTTATTTACATAATAGAAGACACTTTGTATCAATTGGGCAGTTCAACTTTGGATGAGAAATTAATTACTTGTGGTGTCCCACAGTGTTCTGTACTTGGTCCTCTGTTATTTCTAATTGATATCAATCACATACAATTCTGTTCTGAGCTGTTTGAATTTCACTTGTTTGCTGATGACACAAATCTTTTTTACTCTAATAAAGACTTGCTAGTTGAAGAACATCTCATAAACATCAACTTAGAATACATTCATTTATGGTTAGCCTGTAATAAGTTATCCCTTAATGTAAGTAAAACAAATTATGTTATACTTCATACATTTTGCTATTAACTTGACCATTAATAGAAAAAACAATTAGGAAAGAACGTAGTATTAAATACTTTGGTATTTACTTAGATTCTAATTTAAGTTGGAAGAGTCACGTATTTCATGTGTTTAAAAAAAATAGTAAAAGTATACGAGTGCTCTCCAAAATTCGACTTCAAGTTAACATGCATATTCTCACTCAGCTCTACTATACTTTAATCTTTCCTTTTCTAGCCTATGGGTTTATCGTCTATGGTAACACTTACACCTCAACTCTAAAACCACTAATTACTCTACAAAAGAAAGTCGTACGAATCATGACATTTTCTGAATTTCGTGAGCACTCTAACCTCTCTTCAAGGCATTAGGTATTCTAAAATTCCTTGATTTAGTTTACTACCACAATTCAATTTTTATGTATGACTATTTTACATCCAGGTTACCTAATGTTTTTTGTAACTTCTTTGAACGAACAAGCACACGACATAATTACAATACTAGATTGGCAGCAAGGGAAACCTACTGCCTATCTAAAGTTAGAACAAACTATGGTAAATTGAGTCTCCAACGCGTTCTATTTTAAGTTCCAATATTCCGTTCCTCTTCCTAAAACTGAATTCCTAAAAAAGAGCCTTAGTTACAATGGAGCCAAAATATGGAATGAATTACCTATAGAATTAAGAACCTCTGAGTCATTAGCCCAGTTTCGCTCAAAGATTTCCCCCGGCCTATTAGCGTAATTATATGCAGGGGTATCTAAATATAGTAGTTAGCAGTTTATAGTAGTATTTATAGTAGTATTTATCATAGATTGACATGTATTCGGTTAGTTTTTAGCTTAGAACGGTTCCATAGAGACTATAGCAAATTTGATAAAGAAGCTTATCTTAGTGATATCAGTGTGATAAATTGGAATGATATTATTATTAACAGCAAAGACCTTAATGAAACAACAGTTAATACAATAAATATGATAAAAGTGATTGTAAATAAACATGCTCCATACAAAGTAACACCGCAAAGTAAAATAAAACAATTAACAAAGCCATGGATAACAAATGGAATTTTAAAGTCAATAAAAATTAAACAGAAAATGTATCGCACCCACTTTCATTCTAATGATATGGAAAAAGTAAATAAATATAAGAAGTACGCTAACAAACTTAATCAAATAAGAACACAGAGTAAAAGACAGTATTATAGTATCAACTTCGAAAGGTGTAAAGACAATTTAAAAGCTACTTGGAAATTGATTGGAACACTAATTAAACGAAAAACAAAAGGCCAGTTATACCCAACAAGACTTGTAAGAAATAACAAGACATACACTGACACATTAGATATAGCGAACCAATTCAATCATCATTTCGTTAATGTTGGCCCAAGTTTGGCTAGTTTAATTGAGGATTCCAATGAAAATCCAACGAACTATATTCACAATTCTCCAGTGTCTAGCTTTGTGATGTCTCCAGTTTACTCATCAAAGATTTGTGAACTATTTTCAAACTTAAAGGAAAATAAGGCTTCAATAGATGTTCCCAATAAATTAATAAAAATAGCAAGTGAAGCTCTTTCACTGCCCTTTACTTATATCTACAATGAATCAATCAAAACAGGTGTTGTACCAGATATTCTTAAAATATCTAGAGTCACTCCAATTTATAAAAGTGGTATAGCTACTGATGCCTATAACTACAGACCTATAGCAACATTGTCACCTTTTAGCAAAATCTTAGAACGACTTGTGTATGATCAACTCATATCATTTTTGGATAAAAACAATATCTTATTTGATCATCAATTTGGATTTAGAAAAGGGCATTCCACCGAACAGGCAATCCTTGATATAACAGATAATTTAAAAACGGCTATAGATACTAAACAATTAACATGTGGATTATTTCTCGACTTTTCCAAAGCCTTCGATACAGTTAATCACCAGATCCTAATATCCAAATTAAGTAAATATGGAATTAGAGGAAATCCATTGTCATGGTTTACTAATTACTTAAATAATCGAAAACAATACGTAAAATTAGGACATACTGAATCTAGTATGCTTGAAATGACGTGCGGAGTACCACAAGGCTCAACATTGGGGCCGTTACTTTTTCTGCTTTATATAAATGATATGCCTAATTGCTCTAAGAAACTTTCCTTTCGAATATTTGCAGATGATACAAATGTTTTCTATTCGTGTAATAACATAACAGATCTAGAAACGATAATGAATGAAGAATTTAAACTAATCCTCCATTACTGTGCTATTAACAAACTATCAGTTAATCTTCAAAAAACACATTACATGATAATAAGCTCACCAAATAAATAAACCTCTAAAATTAATATTGCTAATATTGAACAAAAAAGCTATATAAAATACTTAGGAATATACTTAGATGAACATATTAACTGGGAGCAACAAATAAAACATATAAATAGTAAAATGGCAAAAAATATTGGAATAATCAATAAACTCCGGTATTATCTTGATTTAAACATGTTGAAGCAACTATATTATACACTAGTATATCCATATTTAAATTATGGTCTCATGAGCTGGGGTAACACCTATACATCCAAACTGACAAAACTCCGGACTAAACAAAATAAGTGCATTAGAAACATATTTTTTGCACACAGCAGAGAAAGTGCTACACCATACTTTAATATTCTTGGAATTTTAAAACTTGATAATATCTTCAAACTAAGAATTGCAACATTTAGTTACAAAATTATAAATAAGAAAACGAATATACCATCGGTCTTTTCTGAAGTCCTCACACCAGCTGCAAAACGCCATACATACAATACCAGATTTGCTGCTAATTTAAATTTTGTTAGACCAAAAGCGAGAACTAATTATGGAATTTATACATTCAAATTTATATCATCAAAAATTTGGGAAACAATTGAATTGAATATTAAACGTTCTAGCTCTATTAATGTATTCAAAAAACGTTATAAAACTATCCTTTTAGAAAATCAAATTTAACAAGCAACTGACCAACTATTTCAGCTTAGTCTAATATTATGTACTCCTAAACAAACGTAGGCAGTGATCAACTCGAAAGCTTTTGCTCCTTTGATCACTGCGCACGAACATATAATCAACACATCCTTCCTTATTTCCTCTTCTCTTTTTAATGTAATGTTTGTAATTGTGTATCTGTGTAAATAGTGTGAAATAAACTTGAGACTTGAGACTTGAGACTAGAACATTATTTTATTTATACGAGTAGTGCACGCCCCTTCTGGAAATCAGCTTCTAGTTGTGAGGGTGCTGCGTGTGTTTTAAATAAAGTTGATCTTATCTTATCTTATTCTATTCTTGAAAATTTTCGTCAAAATATTGTTATTTTCTGAGCCTTTTTGCCAAAGTGGATTTCTTCAGCAAAAACTGGAACTCTTTTGTGACATTCTGACGACAGAAATTCATTATGTCAAAACGCGTTTGTTCTTTCATGTTTATTCACGTTGAGTTGTTACAGTCACTTAAACTCAAAATATGTTTAGGAAATACTGGACACATAATGTCAAGATTGCCTAAATGAAGTTGGAACTCTGACAAAATGTGTTCAGGAATTACTGGACACATAATGTCAAGATTGCCTAAATGAAGTTGCAACCCTGCCTAAATGTGTTCAGGAATTACTCGACACATAATGTCAAGATTGCCTAAATGAACTTGGAACTCTGACAAAATGTGTTCAGGAATTACTGGACACATAATGTCAAGATTGCCTAAATGAAGTTGGAACTCTGCCTAAATGTGTTCAGGAATTACTGGACACATAATGTCAAGATTGCCTAAATGAAGTTGGAACTCTGACAAAATGTGTTCAGGAATTACTGGACACATAATGTCAAGATTGCATAAATGAAGTTGGAACTCTGCCTAAATGTGTTCAGGAATTACTGGACACATAATGTCAAGATTGCCTAAATGAAGTTGCAACTCTGCCGAAATGTGTTCAGGAATTACTGGACACACTATGTCAAGATTGCCTAAATGAAGTTGCAACTCTGCCTAAATGTGTTCGCCTAAATGAAGTTGCAACTCTGACAAAATGTGTTCAGGAATTACTGGACACAAAATGTCAAGATTGCCTAAATGAAGTTGCAACTCTGCCTAAATGTGTTCAGGAATTACTGGACACATAAGGTGAAGATTGCATTAATGAAGTTGCAACTCTGCCTAAATGTGTTTAGGAATTACTGGATTCATAAATTATCTAGCTGAGAGTAAGAATTTTTGATGTCAAATCAAAACTCTGTATTTTGTTCAATAATCGTACTGGACTGATAGTCGTAAGGCTGCTACATTGCGTTCAGCGATTACAGACCACGCAATTCCCACTTCGGCTATTGACTATTTTCTGAAACAAAACGAAATGTCTGGTTTCTTGGACAATTCTGTATCTAGCTTGGACCGTCCTGTAAAAAGAAAAGAGAAACTCTGAGCTACCTGCATTCTCTGTTAGTTCGAGAGGTTAGACCTCAAGGTGTAGAGAGAGAAGACTCAGAATACAGTCGATATAAATTGAAGGAGCAGAATGAAAACGACGTAAGAAAGAATTTGGTATCGCATCAATCCTTTCTGTATTTACGGTCGCTTTTAGTTTTTTCAAGTTGAATTTTTCGTAGATCGTGAGTATTCTTGTATGCGCAAATACTGATTATAGAATAAATTCGGGATTTGAAAAAAAAATACGACTTCCTTGTAACCCCCAATTTTTAATATCACGAAAGTCAAACACGTGTTATCAGTGTCTGTAGTCATTCTGTTTTGGCTTCTTATTTCAAGTCTTTCATTAATGTCCGCACTGAATGTTTGTTTATTTTGCATTTCGTTGAGTATTATTATTTTTCAAATTTGAAAGTATTAGCACTTTCGCTCCACGCTGTAGTGCACTTCACAAAGCAACATTGTTGAAATACTTAAAGTTTTCACACTTTAAATTAAACAGGGTCGCTCATTCGAAACGTTAGTCCATTTTTCCGACTAGAATTTTCACGGTTTTAACCCTCTATCCAGCTTGGTGTCCAGGTTCAAAGAAATCTAGCCCCAAGGGAAATAGCGCGTTGTGTCCCCGAGACCCTCACCATACATTATTTGTAAATTTTCGGCACTTTTGAAAAGCCGTTTTTTTTTCAAAACTCTCCATCATTGTATTGATCTCAAATTTTCAGTAATTATAGAGTAAACTTCATACAGTAAACTTCAATCGTCTGTACCAAAGGTAAAATCCCTCCTCCGACCATTTCACCTCCGTTTATAAGAGTGACTACCCTGGTCCCAGAGGTTTTCTAGAGAGAGAACAGCCGTGGAGAAAGAGCCGCGAAGCGGCGATCAAATCTCAGAGGTGCAGGAGGTGGACGGCGTTGGGAGCTCGGCGTTGTTATTCGCCCGATGAATGACAAACACTTCTCTCTGTAAATGGATTAGTGAATTTTGAGACATTTAAATAAAAGCCACACCCGTGGCAAATTAATCTCAATCAGGGTTGTTGTGTCGTTGTCGTTGTTGCGTGTTTTATGTCTTCGATTCATTCATGACATTCATCAAACAGAGCTTGCCGCTAGCACTTACACCACGATCATGCTTAGTATCTCGAAGGATCGTTCGGATCGTGGCAAATAGAGGCTAAACTATAGTATGCCCGTCCACTCCATGTTAGGTAATATAATCACTGCAGTCCGCAGCCACGCTTGTAGTTATTTTCACGACTTAATATATTGGGGTTTTCCCCCCGGGTTTTTTCATTCTCGAATGTTTGAATTCAAATTAATTCAGACCGAGGACCGCGGTGGCAATTAATTTTAGGTAAGATGTCTTCAAAAGAGACCGGGTATTCTATAGTTGATAAATCTATTCAATTTATAAACTGGAGTACTTGATAACGGAAGGGAAGCTAGGTTACTCGCCTCAAACATTTCACCAGTGATGCCAGTGAACTTTAGTACGGACCACAACAAACCGCAACCTAGCATTATTTGTTGCTGCCGCCTGCCCGGTCATAATTTTGAATTATAATATAAATTAAATCTAATGATTATCTAACTAATTCACTGGCGTTTCGAGGGGTACCGAGTGAACCTAGACTTCACAAATTCTTTGATTTGTATGCTGCTAGCAGCTTTTTCTGTGTTTAATGAATAAGTTTTTCCTGGCCGTGCAATCAAATGAGCTCTGAGAATCGATTCACAGAAGTGATCACGTGAAAGCTGGCAGGCAGTACATGAGCGAGATATGAACAACTCAAAGTTAAAGTATAACATGTGCAATTACTACTGGTATATTGTTTTACCTTTGGGAAGCTTGTCCTCTGCCTTGTTGAATATAATTTTTACACAATCTTGTAAATATGCATCAAACTTATGGGACTGTTCGTCCACTGAGTAACGACTTGAAATAGTGTCGTCTGTTTCAGTACGTTTGGCATCTCCGATATAAACATCTGTGGTCCTTGTTCTCGTGTTAATCAATGATCAAGGAAAATTGCGGTGTTCTTGTCCCTTTTCTCTGCATGTCCATGGTGTTTTCTGGAATTCATAGGAAGATATAGCTAACTGTCCGTGGCACCAGTCGCCTTACACTGCACCGTGTATTCATTATAATAGAAATTGAATATCCTGCAATTTGACGTGTCAAGATAAGTGTCAACTTTAACCAATCGGATCACGGACTGGTCTTATTTGAATACCATGCAGTAGCACAAACCGAATTTATAATTAACCGTCATTTCGGCGTGGCTGACGGCGCTCTTATTCCTCATGACCATAGGAATGCCTCGGGATTACATGCATGTCGAAGGAAAGAATTCGAAGTTTTTGTTCTATGACGTTGAAAAACACAACATTTGTGCAAATTACTAATAAGAAAGCGCGTGTATGATTTAGATCAAGATTACTATCACTTCCCGCTACGAGCGATCTCTCAAAAACTAAACAAAAGCAAAATCAAAGCAAAGTCACAACATATTTGGAGCACCGATTCTCTACGATCAGTATATTACTAAACTACTTGTACGTACAACTACTATAGCATGATTCTGAAAATATTAGTCAATCAAGGAAACTTTTGAACTGAAGAAGTTCGCAATTTATTCAACTTAATATCATGCAGTGCCGAATATTTATCTTGTGTTTACCAACTTTGGTTAAACTATAACTTTAACCGACTCAGGCTTCAAAGTTCAAAGTAGTGCAGTGATGTATCAAAGAAAGCTTTAGCATTTAATTATATATCGGCATATCATTCACAATGTAAGCGTAGGTTCTATAGGATATTCCAAATCGCGTAAATCCACCATGCCGTTGACAAATCCAGGAACTGTCAACAAGCTAGCCTGCGAATACAGATGGTTTACGTATAAATATACTTGCGGTTTCTTAGTCCCTTGGGTGATTTTATTTTTTTGAAATTGTTTCCTTTGTAAGCAGTTGCCGCTCTGAAACGGTAGAGTGTGAACAGCGGGCTACTGAATAGACATATATATGAAAGGCTGCCGCAAAGTACCAACCCGATTAATTTGAAAGGCGGAAATCTTTAAAAATGTCTTTACAATTTGCTTGAGATGACAATCTCTTTAAATCAAAACTCTATCAATCGAATGTTGCGATACAAATCATTAGTTAAACCCAAACGCCGTGCTTCAATTTCGTAGTTAAGTTTTAAATATTACTATTTCCAGCTTTTTTTTGCCACGCTTGATAAAAAAGTCAAACTCTAGATGCGGCGATATCTTCCCCGCCAACGCCGATCAGTGAACTACAGTCTTCCACTGATATTAGTAAACGTTTGAACCTTGGATTTGCACGCAGGCAATCTTCAATTTTTGACGCTTATAATAAAAGGTTCCTAATAAAAACCTTTGTTTAAAAATCAATTTAAAAATTGAGTGACGCTAATTATAAATTATTTTGAAAATATTCTATTGAGTATTAATTCGCCGACTATGACAAAAGTATTGGTAAATACTTAAATTGATTGATGTGTATGGTTATCAAACTCCGTTTTTCAAACCAAATGCCTCTCATTCAACGACGCTAGGGTTTTGCCGTGAAATCTGACAACATTCTGCCTCAGTATAAAGCTAAGAAAGTGCAATTTCCTAGGAACGGTTTGCACCGGGGAGTGCCGGTTCATGTTTCTTTTATAGCGGGAATCGGCTGATTGAACTCGAGGTTCTGTGAGTTGTCAATTGTCATGTCATTTCTTAATTAAAACAGCATATCTTTGTTTTGCGATATTGATATCAGTTTCGCTTGCCTCAAACAGCCCGATAATATTTAATGGTCGCACATATTAATGTAGAAACGAATATTTTCTTTTCAGAGAGTTGTTGATGTAGAGCAGAGATGAAGGAGAATAAAAATATAACTTATATCAGGAAGGTGGGATGAAGAACAATGCCATTTTATAAAGCAAGTTAACTTTTTTTTTACAGATAGAGCAGCTTTTGATAGCTGGTTTTATTGTAAAATAGTCCAATTGTTGGAAATTAAAGCAGGTCTAGTTAAAATGTTATGGATATTTTTAGTTTGGTGAATTTTGATGGTAAGGGTTATAAATTCGGAGTATGTTTCTGAGCTTGGAAAGCGGTCAGAAATTCGGAAGCTTTTGCTGTGCCTGGGAAAGGGGGTCAGAAATTCGGAAGCTTGTAAATTTTCAGATTGAACGGATCTCATTGCTAGGAACATTTTTTGGATTCCGCACTATTAAGGTATTTTTAAACATGAATTTTTGCTGTGTTTTTCTCCTCTGCAGTATTTATATAAATTACAACTACATTTTTCTCAAGTTTATGCTTTTCCGTATGAACTACACTTTTCATTTTAGTTAATTTTTGCTTGTGATGCCGCAATGAATTGGGAAATATCTCTGTAAATGTAACATTTGGGATTATGGTTGTTTACCATTTACACGGAAATTCCGTAAATTTCGGGTGGAATGTTTTTTCGGTTCGTCCCGTGGAAAATTTCCGAAATTAATGGAACGTCTGAAAAGGTAGTCCAAAATTCCCAACCGGAATTTCTGAATGGGAAATCGTGTACCATTTACAATTCCCGGTCGGTCGTACCAGTTCCAGGCCTTATGCCGAGCGTTTCTCGTCTGGAACGGTTTGTGTACAAATGGTAAACGTTTTTCCAATCGGGAAATTCAGTTTGGGAAATTTTGAGTACCATTTACTTCAGACTGGAATTTCTGTGTAAATGGTAAACAACCTATGTGTCCAGTAATCCCTGAACACGTTTAGGCAGAGTTGCAACTTCACTGATTTAGGCAATCTTGACAGTGTGTCCAGTAATTCCTGAACACATTTTGTCAGAGTTCCAACTTCATTTAGGCAATCTTGACATTATGTGTCCAGTAATTCCTGAACACATTTTGTCAGAGTTCCAACTTCATTTAGGCAATCTTGACATTATGTGTCCAGTAATTCCTGAACACATTTTGTCAGAGTTGCAACTTCATTTAGGCAATCTTGACATTATGTGTCCAGAAATTCCTGAACGCGTTTAGGCAGAGTTGCGACTTCATTTAGGCAATCTTGACATTATGTGTCCAGTAATTCCTGAGCACATTTTGTCAGAGTTCCAACTTCATTTAGGCAATCTTGACATTATGTGTCCAGTAATTCCTGAACACATTTTGTCAGAGTTCCAACTTCATTTAGGCAATCTTGACAATATGTGTCCAGTAATTCCTGAACACATTTTGTCAGAGTTCCAACTTCATTTAGGCAGTCTTGACATTATGTGTCCAGTAATTCCTGAACGCGTTTTGTCAGAGTTGGGACTTCATTTAGGCAATCTTGACATTATGTGTCCAGTAATTCCTGAACACATTTAGGCAGAGGTGCAACTTCATTTAGGCAATCTTGACATTATGTGTCCAGTAATTCCTGAACACATTTTGTCAGAGTTCCAACTTCATTTAGGCAATCTTGACATTATGTGTCCAGTAATTCCTGAACACAGTCTTGTAACTGTGTTCTGGATGTATTTCAGTAGGAAACATGTATTTTTGACATTTCTTTTCATCAAAAGTAAAATGTTCAACTAATTTCTGAGAATTGTGCTGTTGTAAACAGGAGAAAGTGATGATTCTAATTAAATGTTCTACTGAATTTTAAACTGCGTCAAACTTTGTATTCTGTATCCTCTATCTTTGCTTTCTCTGTTTTGTCAACTTCTATCATTTTAGCTCAGTTCGTTGACATGCTCTGCTTTTATCTGGCAAACTTGCCAACATAACTCTTATAATATGACATTGGCTTGGCAAAATGTTCATTGAAAAGATGAAGTTTTGACACAAATCAAGAAATAGAATATTGGAACTTAAAATAGAACACGTTCTCCGTTTTACTGGCGCAAAAAATTGGAATTCCATTCGCGACGACTATAAACTTCTATCAAAACCATCCTTCAAAAAAACTCTTAAAATTAATATCATTGAATGTTACTGATGTCTATGTTTATTTCATATGTTTATTCCATAGTTTTATGTTTATTTCATAGTTTTATTTTATGTATTCACTTATTTAATTACTATTTCACTTTGTGAGTGTGTTTTGTGAATGTGTATTGACATTATCCTGACCGAACATTGCAAGTTACTCATTGTGGCAATCTGACTCGCTTAGTTTATCTTTTTCAGATTGCCAATAACCTATTCATGTACTTTCATAATGTAATTATGTATATTTATGTGTGTGAATGTTACAAATAAAGTTTGTTGTCCACTACCGTCATTTTAAGCCCGTAAGTAATAAGAACATTAAACTAGATTTTTATAAATGTTTTTATGAAAAAGCTTTTCCATGAGTCACGATATATACTAAAATATAGAACTTTTGCGACACCCTGTAGTTAAACTTTTTGAACATTTGTTTTATCTCTGCCCTGATGTTAAACCTTTTTGGGATTGCCTGTTTTCCTGTCTCTATACTTCAGACGTACATTTAGGGCCTCTAACTGTAGTACAAATTAATTTTGGAATATTTGACCTTGAACAAAACTTTTTAATTATCAGTCATATCTTACTACTTGGAAAACGTTATATACATTACTGTAAACAAAAGAAACAAACCCCTACGCTAAAAGTTTTTCAAAGTAGAATTAATTAAACTTGTTCTCAAAACCGAATATCTCATTGCCAGGGAAAGAGGCACTCTCGAAAAACATTTAAGTAAATGACAAAAACTGATTTTACCTTTGAGTTGGATTGAATTAAACTAAACCGGACTGTAAAGACTGGACGTGTCTATCTACTCTATTTATTTATTTATGTTACTCTTTTTTGTTACTTTTCGTGTATCGTTAACTAGAGCTTTTGTAATGTTTCTATTTATTTTGTCAATGCATGTAATAATTATGGTTTCTGTATTTATGTTATCCTGTAAATGTAAATGTTTACTGTAAAATATTGTAAAAATTCGAAATAAATATGTTTTTTTTAAAGTTTAAATTTTTGCCTAATTACTCGCGCAAATGAAGTTCATGGGGGGTTAAGCCGGTTTGAAATTTTATTTTTGCTCTTATATCTCCTCCCAAACAAAGAGGACCATCTGCAGTTTTCTATGGGTAACATTTTGGTGAAAACTCCATGTCGTTACGACATTCCTTTCTACGCATAAAAATGCATCACCCAATCACTTGTCCGAGCGGGGTCTGGGTAATTTTCTAGTTCATTTCTGAACTTAAAATGTTGGAAACTGCTCAGGCCAGTTATGACTCTTGCAGCGCAGGATTGACTTTTTTGTAATTCGTCTTTAAGAACCTTCCCACAGGTGTCCCATAAAGGGAACAATAGTCGAAGTAAGGTTGAATTAGGGCTCTATATGATTGCTTCAAGTGAATCGATAGGGACGAACGGTTTAATTCGCTTTACGGCACCAATGCCCGCACTCGCTTTTTGGCAGATTTTCTCAATGTGGTTCTCAAAAGTTAGGTTTTTATCAATTTCAACCCCTAGGCATTTATGGAAATTCACCCGTAAAACCTTGGTATTGTCTATAGAGAGAGTGCTTGACAAGTACCCGGTTTTGTTTTTTAAAATTAAAAGCAGTTCCAATGATCATTAGCTTTGTTTTAGAACGGTGAAAGTACAATACTAGATCTAGAACACTCGACAATCTTTATCAGTCTCGTTCAATATTAAATATTCACGCAAAGTCAGTCTGTTCAATTGGAGTGAAGGGCAGAGCCGTCCTTGGAGCGAAAGCCACTGCCGAATTTGTCATTACCGTTTTATGTGCCTATAAAGTTAAGAGCATTACCTGACGGTGTGCTGTACAAACGTTTGAACTCGATTTGAAGCTAATTTCTCAGTAAAACGTGACATTTTGTGGAGCTTTTGGGGTTTCTCAATTCGATACTCGACCCTTTCCATTTTTTTATGAAGGGGAGGTATACAATCCACATGTACGACGACCGGCTTAGATTGTGTTATTATGTAATTTTGACTAATAAATTTGAAACAGACTTTATCGTATTTATTTTATTTTATCAGCTGCGTAAGAAAATTTATGGACTTCTGATATGGGTTATGGACTTCTGATATGGGTTCATATTGTATCCTATTCTCGATTGCAACCAAACGCCATACATCAGTGAAGTAAACACTAAATTGAAGCTGACAACAATTCAGTTAGAAAAGCCGCGAGCGTGAGTATTTGCTCATGGCAATCACGTGCATGGGAACTCCTTGCTGCCCATTTACATCATATGTCGTCCCTCCTGCTGTTGACATAATTGGAACCGTAGGCTGACTATCACTACAAGGCTCCCGCACCAGCAGAACGAATGCTCGGCTAAAACGCTGAGTGCGAAGGGAGTAAATAATAGGGTTTGTCATGTTGTTCATATGAATGAAAAAGTAAGCCATAAAATGTGGCCACGACCCGTGGAGCCTTGCGACGCTATGCAGTAACAATGGAAAGATGCCCATCCAAAATTATGTCAGAATTGTAACCCGAAGAGTCTTTGCAGTCTGGATGTCACTCCTGGTTCGTTTTACCCATGTTGCTTTGTAGAACCATTTGTATTCTGCTCAAGTGTACCGTTCGCCAAATTAGGAATCCCAAAGTCATCTTGATACCGAACGGAACGAGGTACCTAGGAATAAGAAACGAGCGACCGAATCGTGAAAAGTACTGAATTCTGTAAACCCAAACTGGCTTGTCTCCAATGTCGATGTGGATCCCAAGGCTGAAAATGCCGAATGTGTAGGCCCCAGCTGCTATCCAAATAGAAATGACAGCAATTATGGCTTTGTTACCTGTCTACCATGCGTGATACCTTAACCCGTGTATTATGGCACCATAACGGTCCAACGTTAGAACCAGGAGGGATACCACAGTCAAGTACATGAATAAGACATAAGTAGTTACCACGAACCACGATACTTGCGGTCCTTTAAGGAAGGTTACATGACACAGATACCACAAAATAAATAGAGGCATGTTTGTTAAGGCATTTACGATGTCGATGAATGCTAAGTTAACTACAAGAATGTTTGGAACGGTGCGTAGTGTTCTGAAGCGAACCAACACCATGCAGATAACTCCATTGCCGACGATGGAGAATGCCATGATGATGACTATAAGTAGGACTTGCACTATGCTATTTGGATCTCTGCAGGGACGGAACAGGCTACTTTGATTGACAGGGGAGGAAGGTAGAGTTGAATTGGTAGCTTCTACAGACATGATGGCAGTTAATGGGAGGTGAATTAAGAAGGATTGGTATACGGCCCAAAACGAGTGCAAATATTCAATGCATTCCCCGGTTGAAAAAACAACTATCCTTAAATGGAAACCTCCCTAGAAATAACAATAATCGTTAAATCCAAGACAAATCCTAACCCGAACCACAAACCTAACCATCGGACGAGTTGACGGGTAAACTACGGGTTCTCTCACCTAGGGCTAGGGTGCTTCAAATAAACAAGAAGAGAAGGTAAAGAGAGATACGTTTAGATTAGTTGTTAATGCAACCGGGGGGGGGATGTGTTGAAATATTAGGTACTCATTCACTGAGTGGGACTTGGGTCAGATGGGAATATATTTGGCTCAAATCCTGGGACCGAGTGCAAGTACAAAATGTATAAGAGCCAAATATTTCTCCCGTTCGATCGGCTACCTCAGTCCAAATAATTTTCTTATCATATGACTAATTTGTTTGTTTTAACAATAGAAAACAACAAACAAAAACTCGAGCAGAGCTGGACGGCTTTTACCAGCGCACTCACGTCAAACATATCGTCACGAGACTTTTGTTAACGTTTTTAAAGAAAATCGCTTACGGAGCCGCACGCGTCATATGATCGTATTACACGGGTCACGAACCGGTTTTCACCGGTTCATTTGATACACACTTGAAAGGTTTTGTTAGCGCGCGAGCGAATTAAAATGGGCTGTTGGAGTAATACCAATCAGATTTTAAGGCGTGACAACATTTGTTTTTCAGCGCTCGCGCGCGCGCGGGGACGGTTTCTTTAACCGAACAATGTTTTATCGGAGCTGTAAACGAAATAAATAAAACGAATTATTTCTTGGTCGAACATCAAATCTATTACAGTTCGAGTAGTATAGTTCGAGATTTTAAAAGTAAAGACAGCACCTTCTATTCAGTTATTTGAAGAAGTTATTTGAAGTAAAAGAAATTATTTGAAATTATTTGAAGACCCCGGCTTTGGATATTTTGTGCATGACTTGGTGAGTAATTAGTAAGAGTTAATTACCTAGATTATAAGATCATTGAAAGTCTGATTTAATAATCCAAGATGGTCCGTTGGTATTGTGACAACCGAATTGGCATTAGAAATATTCGCACTTTTCAGCCGAACGTTTTTGGCGATCATTGAGCTTTTTTGGGCAATGTATTTTCTGATATTAAAGAATAGTAAACAACAAAACATAATGTCTCGTTTTGAAGATTTTCGCATTTTACGAAAAAACAAGGGTTCAAAAGAAGCACTAGTGAAAATATCGATGACGTCATGGCGGCTAGTTTGAGAAAGTCAAAGAGGAAGATGTAAACAGCTTAAATGAGCTGCATGACAATGAATATTCCGAGCACAAAAAAGCCAAATACGATCTAAAACTCTCAAAACATTTCTCGACTGCAACGAAGAGACAAGAAAACCCGATGCAACATCCCAGAACAGCTTCGAAAGTTCACGAAGAAGTTTGTACTGACAGCAAGTAAAATGAATAGATAAGAGTTCTTAGAGCAGTTTAATTGTCCATGCATATAATAAAAAGAAAATTACACGGTGGTTTGAAGACATGAAGTTTATCCTCTCGAGTACAAAACATTTCACTCGTTCACTGCGCTCACTCGTGAAATGTTTTGGCTCTCGAGGATAAACTTCATATCTTCGCACACTGTGTAATCTCCTCTATAGATATACTGTAAGTACAAATGATAAATAATGCCAATAAAATATACATAACATTATGGGATATCTTCAAACAGATTTTTCAATAAGCCTTACCCAAGAGGCATCTGGAGAATGTATTTCAGGACTGATCGTGCAATAACAAATACATGTATGGTATACTATGTTTATACTGCCATATTTTAAGGCGTAAATGACATCGATATTTTAATTCATTTCCTGTTATTCAGTCATCATTGGAATGCATTTCTCGTTTGCTCTTTCGGTGAAACCTATTGAAAAACAAAAGTTCGAAGATATCCCATAATATTATGCACATGTTATTCGTATATGGGTTTGGACAACGTTTTCGAGATTTTTATTGACTGTATATATACTGTATATTATAGTCAATTTATATAGCGCGTATACATAAATGTTCTAGCTGATATTGCAGTGGCGTCTACGAATAGCAGTTTCAGCGGTATTGACCCGAACGCCTCACTTCGATGTAATGACACACTATTCAAACTGCTTCATTACATCGAAGTGAGGCGTTCGGGTCAATACCGCTGAAACTGCTTTTCGTACACGACGCCACTATAGCATCAGCTATTGTTATCCGTGAGTCACCCGGGAAGGGCTATATTTCGGGTTTGATGTTCAACAATACTAAGACAATAATGGTACAGCTTCCACTGCTACGAGCAAGTAGGACAATGTGATGAGATGACAGCTACGTGGAAAAGAGAAGCTACGTAATGAGGACCACGTGAATACACAATGACGTAACGAAGGTAGCTCTTACGTAACGTTATCAGTCGAAGTGAATGGAGATTGGTTTACAGGAGAAATAGGAATGAGAAACACAACATACTTGTAACGGGCAATTAAATACAACAACTTACTTCTTGTTCAAAACATCATTCTAATCATGTGTTACGTAATCCTACTGGGATGAAATGCCGTGCCTAAAGCAAACAGTACAAGTATAAATAGGGACCGTTAGCCAAGAACTCACGTGTAGAAGACTCTAAAGTTTATTGAGACAGCTACACGGCAGGGTTACGCGAAGGTAAGATATTGAAATTAGTATCTTAATTTGGACAATATAAGTAGAAAATTGTGTGCAAAATTTATGGATTTTGTTTGAGCATGTTTTCCATAGATTTCTACAACATCAAGTCACGGTGAATTTGTGTACAAGTAGACTAGTTACTGTAAAACCACTGAAATATCTTTCGTTTCTAACTGGACCTGAACAACCATAGAGGCTGATCAAAGATAAGTGTTATATTGGCGAGCTGAGATATTTCACATGTGTACTTAAATACTGTAGTATTGATTACGATACCGGAAACCCGTTTCTTTGTTTACAAATTGATTTTCTCGTTCCTTGAAAACCTCGAAACCTGTTGACCAGCCAATGTTTTAATCCATCTCCGTCTAGCCACAATGTACGCACAGGCTCTGATGTAGCACAGCTGACCGCGATTGTCGATCTCGGTACAGTATATTAACTCTTTTCTCCTTTCCGTAGAGCTGCCGACCCACTATGACGGGAAGTCTCATGTTACTAGTGTTACTCTTACACGCGCTTCATATTCAAGGTAAGTTGACACAGGAGAAGTTATTAAGATAAGATTGGTTAATTCAATCAGAAAATATTGGTCTTTCCATAACTTACTTAATTGTCTTTGTTTACTGGTGCTCGAAAATTATTGGAATAATTATGGAACACAATATAAATTCAGTTTGTCAAATTTTCATACAAACCTTCTAAAAACCTAACCCTGAAATTAAAAAAAGAAACTCTAACCATTTTCGACCAAAAGTCATTCATAGAACGACTTTACATACACCTGCACTATAATGGAGAATTTGGCACAGTTTTTCGACATGCGGGTTATTCTATAATTGTACCGAATTATTTTACTCTTTGGCAACTTTATTTGATTTCATTGTTGAACTATCGGCTGAATTTAGTTCTGTTGACCAGGATTAACTTTTCTCGTTAGATTCTCAGCCTGCAGTAGCGTACGATTGCCTGACCGCTCTTGGCCTAGAGAAACATGTGATCACAGACCCACAGATGACCGCCTCCTCTGTATGGAATGCCAATCACGGAGCAGCAAACGGTAGACTGAATTTTAAAGCTGGTGGAGGAAAGACTGGGGCCTGGTCTGCTAGGTACAACAACGCTCAACAATGGCTTCAGGTAGACCTTATCCAAACGACTAAAATAACCCGCGTAACAACTCAAGGCCGACAGGACGCCAACCAATGGGTGAAGAGCTACACTTTGGCTTACAGTCGAGATGGAACCGTTTGCAAAACGTACCCTAAGAAAGTAAGAACATGTTACCTGAGTATCAGGCTCTGAAGAAAGGAAGACGGGGTAGAGAAAAGGAAAGGGAGGTCTTCTTTCTTTTTCCTCGTCTCCCCATTTCCCTCTCCTCCACCACAACTAGGCCTGATACTCGGGTTATTTACATGCAACTCTTACTTCAAACCCTTTTCGCAGGTTTTTGGGTTTCAAATTATAGAACTCGGGCCATAACAGTACTGATTAGACGCTATTTTAGAATGATATCTTTTGAAGGTGATTAGACTGTAAAACCAGCAGATAACTGCTCATATTTCAGATTTCCTCAAGTCAATAAAAAAATAAAATATTTTTATCTGACTTGCATTACAATCGTTGTACGGCCTTTAAAATAACAAATGTAATATTAATAATAAAGAAACGGTAGAATTAATGTGCATGATATGTTAACAGGTGTTTGCTGGTAATAAAGACCGCTTCAACGTGGTATCTCATGACATCAGTCCACCAATCATCGCACGATTTGTTCGCATTCAACCCAAGACCTGGCAGAGCCACATCTCGATGAGAGCCGAGTTCTATGGATGCACCTCTGGTAGGACTACACCTAAATATTTAATCTGGTAGCTACTACGGAATGTATCCAATAACAGAAAATACGTATGAAGAGTTACATTTGCTCTCCTGCAATTTTAGTCCATAAAATCAGTGATACAGGCACGCACATACGTTTCGGAGTAAAACAAATGACTTTTCTTCTCATTTCTGTTCAAATCGTTAATTTTACCAATTGCTCGATCGAGCTGCAAATAAGCATGACTTTCACTTTATCAACAGGATTCTGTGTTCCTAAGGAAATCTGTGCGTCTGCACTCGGCATGATAGACGGTCGAATTACTGACTCTCGTATCACCGCTTCTACTTCTTACAATGCAAATATCTTACCCGCTCGTGCCAGGCTACATCTTAGACGTGAAGGGCGGTTTCTCGGGTCCTGGGCCGCTCGGGTGAATAATGTTGGTCAGTTTCTTCAAATTGATCTCGGCAAAGTGACTAAGATCACACGTATAGCGACACAAGGAAGACAGGACGCCAACCAGTGGGTCACCACCTACCGTCTGCAGTTCAGCCAGGATGGAGGATATTTCGACTCCTATGCTAACAACAAAGTTCTGACGGGCAACAAAGACAGGCACGGTGTTGTCGTTAATATACTCGAGCCAGTCCTAATCGCTAGATACATCCGGGTTCTTCCCAAGACGTGGTACGGACACATTTCCATGAGAGTGGAATTGTACGGATGTAAAGAAGGTATGACAACCTACATTAACCATTTCCATTCAAAAAACACGAACAGGAAAACACCTCATTCAATGCTTTGTTTTTAGGATTCTAGATACCAAAGATCCCAAAATGCCAGAGCAAACTTACCATGGCTGACAATCAGATGTCCGCCTCGTCCGAGTGGAACTCAGGCCACCGAGCAGCTAACGCCAGGTTACATTTCTACGCTGGAGGAGGTAGAACTGGGGCTTGGTCTGCTCGGGTGAACGACGTTTATCAATTCCTTGAGATTGATTTCGGTAAAGCAACCCAGATAACACGTGTCTCTACACAAGGACGACAGGACGCCAGCCAATGGGTGAAGAGTTACACTCTGCAATACAGTGTGGACGGCGGGATTTTCACTACCTACAGCATTGGTGGGAAAGTGAAGGTAACGCCGAGGCACTATTTGTCCTTTTTACTACTTCACACTTTATGTCTAGAATATTCCTAGTGCCTTAAATCATAGTTAATAGAGTGGAATCGTTTTGAAACTCAGGGACCTTCTTTGTTATGTCTTTGTTAGTTTTTTTCACCACTTCCGTGCACAAAACACAATAGAAATTCCAACATGTTAATCAATCAGCCAATAAAAAAGTGCGAGTTCAGTCGTTCAGGGAACGCTAATGAACTATGTCCGTGCACAATCTTTTGTCTTACCCCTTCCAACATAAATCGCAGCGCCTTTGTTAGCTCTTTTGAAGTTTGCCGGGTTTCCTAACCATTCCACTCTATTAACTATGCTTAAATCAAATGTTTTCCAGGTGTTAACGGGTAATACGGATCGCTACACTGTGGTTAGTCAAGTGCTCGCCAATCCAATCATCACTCGCTACATCCGGGTACGTCCAAAGACTTGGCAGGGACACATCTCCATGAGGGTAGAGTTCTACGGTTGTAATGAAGGTGAGAGATTTTAGATTCAGGCTCATCAAATTAACACTTATTCCATATGATATAAATATACAGTAATCTAGGAAATTGCATCTCGGACCACTTAGGCGTATTCAAGCAAAATCGGATGTGCTTATGGGCCTTTTGCAGGAATGTGCAATCACGTGGTTGTACTGGGTTGCAAAAACATCTTCATTCATATATTCAAAGGCAATTGTACGAGATCGAAGTATACTATCAGCACGTGACTTAATTGTATGCCATCGTTCTTACGCGAAACATTACTTACACATTCTACTCAACATGTGTATCGTCACAGGGTTCACCCCAACTAATGTTCCCAAGTGTGTCTCCCCAATGGGTCTTAGAAGTGGTCTGGTCCAAGATGCGAAGATGTCCGCTTCGTCCGAGTGGAATTCTGGTCACAGAGCAGCTAACGCGAGACTACATTTCCATGCTGGCGGAGGGAGAACTGGTGCCTGGTCAGCTAGAGTAAACAACGATCAGCAATGGCTTCAAGTGAACTTTGGTCAGGTGGTGAAAATCAAAAGGGTGGCCACTCAGGGCCGACAGGACGCCAACCAATGGGTGAAGAGTTATTCACTTCAATTCAGTCGAGATAGAATCTTCTGGGAAGACTACCAACAGGGCAAATATGTTGCTGTAAGTTGTAATTATTTGAATTGGTTTGGGAAGCTCGAATCATAACCGAGAAATACATTTTAGTAAGGTTCGTTATAAAATAAGCATTAAGACGTAACTCTACCCGTTCACTATTTCTGATCGCATTAACCAAACATTTCAGCATTGTGAAAATAAATGAATATTTCTTGACATCCAATCCAATAGGTGTGAAAATACAGAAATATTTGTACACAATCTTATGAATTTATTGTCTATACAGGTACTTTCCGGTAACGCCGATAGGTTCACCGTAGTTCTCCACGAACTACAGACCGCAATCATTGCTCGATTTGTCCGCATTAAACCCAAGACCTGGCAGAGCCACATCTCCATCAGAGCAGAATTCTTTGGCTGTAGGAAAGGTGAAATAATGTACTTCGGTCATCTTTAACTTGTTTCTTAAACATTTCTCTTTACATTTTCCCCTTCTCCTTTTCGTTAGGATTCGTTACTCCACCTGTCCAATGTGCTGCTGCCCTTGGAATGCAAACTAAGAAGATCGCTGATTCTAGACTCACTGCTTCCTCCATGTGGAGTGCAACTCATTCACCTGCTCGTGCTAGACTTCACCTTCCTCGCCAAGGCGGTCTAATGGGTGCTTGGTCTGCTCGATTCAACCATCTCGGTCAGTGGATACAGGTAGATATGACTCAGATCACCAAGGTTACTCGTGTCGCTACACAAGGTCGCCAGGACGCAAACCAGTGGATCACTAGTTACAGTCTACAGTCGAGTATGGTGGTGGCCATTTTGAGCCATACATCAATTCTAAGATACTCAAGGGTAACAAGGACAGGAACACTGTTGTTGGGCACATCTTGAAGCCTGCTATCATGGCGAGGTTCATTCGCATCGCCCCACGTACCTGGTATGGACACATCTCGATGAGACTCGAGCTTTACGGTTGCACAAAAGGTTTGTAAGTTTTTAAGCCTTGCCGATATTCTCTTTCGCTATATTATAGATCTCGTCTTTGTTTTACTGAAATCAATGTCGTTGACCCACCACAGGCTTCATTGTACCAATTATAAAGAAATGTCAGGCTGCGATTAACTTGGCCGATAATCAGATGTCAGCTTCGTCCGAATACAACGCGGCACACAGAGCAGCTAACGCAAGACTACACTTCATGGCTGGTGGAGGAAGGACTGGATCCTGGTCTTCTAGAACCAACGACGCCTTCCAATTTGCTTGAGGTGCACTTTAATAAAGCGACAAAGGTAACACGTGTGTCTACACAAGGACGACCGGATGCTCACCAATGGGTGAAGAGTTACACTTTGGAATACAGTCTGGACGGCAGCATGTTTTTGTGTTGAAGCGGGTATTCGCACCCAGACATCAAATAGGGAGGGTGAGGGAGTAGGGATGGGAGAGGGGGTAAAAATTATCACAGTTGTACATGTAGTTTTGTTTTTGTGTCAGTTTGGGTATTCGCACAGGAAGGGTGGGGGTGAAGGAATAGGGATGAGAGAAGGGGGTAGGGAGGGTAAAATTGTGACAGTTGTTGTTTTTGTGTTCAAGTGCCGGTATTGATATCCGGACGTCAAGCAGGAAGGGTGAGAGAATGGGGATAAGAGAGGAGGGTGGAGGGTAATATTGTTGAAGAAACCAAAGGTGGAAAACTATGTGGAAAATTGAGGCATGGTAGAAATTAAGGGATAAGTGGATTTAAAAAATGCAATAACTGATGGTGAAAGGAGTAAAATATGTTTTTGTATAAAGGAAGGAGGACTATCAAGAAGCGGAAGGACTGGATATCCCAGGACAGGGTGAACACTGGGTACACTGTGTGGATAATGAATAACATAATTGGTAGAGAAAATACACAGAGAGAGCCTAGACAAAAGGAAAACCCATGAAAATGAGGGAATTGAAGGAGGAGAAGCATGGAAGCAGTGAGCCCGGAGGAAAAATAAATAACTAATTAAATGAAAGCAATGTATCTTTGTGTAATTAAATGAAAGCAATGTATCTTGGTGTTATTGAAAACAGGGTAATAGGTGGAAAAAATGATAAATTAAGATAAAATTTGTAGGTAACACAGAGGAAAAAATTATGAATAAAGTGACGTTTATGATCAAAGGTAAATGTGTAGTTGGATATAAAAGTGGAAACGTATCCGTAGTATAACAGGAGGGGAGAATAAACCAATGAGGGGTTGCCTAGGCCTGGGGAGAGGAGGAGCTTTGATAGCTGTGGAGGAATGTGGGGATTGAGAAATGCCAAATATAAGGGACGGGCCGGTTACGGGATTGCTCAATGTGTAAAGTCATACTTATGTGGGAGAATATAAGGGAATATATCGGAAGAAAACGGTCGTATAAAACGTAGATGAAAGCGGAATGAAAGGAGTGGGAAGGTAAACTATGTGTGATTAGTTCGGGGTCGTAAAGTGACGAAGGTGGCTAGCGGTAGATAACAATACAAGACTGTGAACCGGGAAGGGGGCATGAATATAATATAATAAATAGATACATAAATAAATAGATAACGAAGATATTGATAGCTAAGGGGATGGGGACCCTAGTGAGCTCATAGGGGATAGAGCAAGTCCAATGTGAGTCCACCATATCCTGTATAGCAATCTCTTCAGGGGCGGGATGCTATACAGAAAACACTGCAGCTTGGAGGGGAAGCCGAGTAAACTGAGGGAATATGTATAAAGAACCGAGGGGAGTAGTAGAGGGGAGGAAGGGGGATGTGTAGAACGGAAAAAGTGCCGTGGAGAGGATTGCTGCAGGGTTTAACGTGTTTCGAAATGCTTATAGACCGGTCTTGAGCATTCTCGCCCGACACGTGATAGAGTGGACATTGGACTGCTCGTTCTGACAACTAAGCGCGGGACCGACAAGAAGAAAAACAACAAATATGTTTACCTGGAGGCCGGTAAGGGGCGAAGAGTCCCATTGATTTGGCCAGTGTTCTGGTGGGGTTTTTTGCCTTGGCGTTATACATTGGTGTTTAACTGTCGATGTTGAGCAAGGGAAGGGATCTCGCGGTGAGGGCAAATAAAACTAGCACATATTGATGTGTGATTGGATGTCATATTGTGAGGGTGTGATGGATGTGACAGTTCTCACTTCGTTAAAGACCAGATCGAGAGGGTGCGGGCGCGGAGGCGGGGCACAAAGCGGCAAAATAGTATGCTCCGCTGGCCAAATGAACGAAGGCTCTGCTATGAAATGCAAATAACCGAGGGCTATAACTTTTTGAGTAAATAATTTAATAACTAAGTAAACTCGAAGAGAAATACAAATAAAGAAAACTTAAACCTGTAAAAGTTTAAGGCTAATCTTTTAAGTAGTTATATTATTTTTAGACAAAACACTTCACTTGAAGCAGAAATAACGGTATATGCCTGTTTTCGCGGGAAACTGGGGGCGCGCCGACAAGAAATAGCAAATACGAGTGCGCGTGACGTTTGGTCCGAGTGAACTCTACACGGGTTGCCTGTGGTAGATCGTGGGGGCCTGGAACGGTTTCAAGAGCGACGGCCATCTTGTAAATTGAAAGGAAGAAATACGACGGGTTCTCCAAGTTAGTATTTACATCTCCTGGGAGAGATGACGCCACAAAAAGTCGAGTATGGTTAAGTGGTAATGCGCCGTTGACGAACTCCTATGGTATGTAGTGTGGTTTATAGTTGTATAGTACGTAGGTACATGTACTTCACTACTGGTGTATAGGTGCATAGTATATGTGTGGAAATGCTGCCAAAATGAGGCCAGTGTGTGGAATGAAAACATAGGAGCTGGTGGCCCTGAACAAAAAATTGAGGGAATTGGATGTGTCTTTATTTGACTATTCTAGATAGACTTATTTATAAATTAATTTGACTATAACTGCAATGGTTGGTGTGGAAAATGTGTAGATGTAGTAAATGATATGTACCAATATACCCACCCCACGATCCCGGGTATACCGATGTGTTTATTGATTAAATTGTAATTGTAATGGTAGGTAATGTGGAATTAATGTATATGTGGCATATATTTTGGTCTAGACTGTGGCAGCATGTGAGGACAAAAGTCGGAAATGAATCAAGCACTTGATAGAAGTTAGTGTCCATAAAAAGGCGGTCCGTGCGGGTGGGTAGTTGTTTTGATGTAATTGTCGGTTTCGTACATGGTTTGGAATTGTGTTTGTGTTTGTTGTTGGGTAGTCATGAGGACGGTGTGTGGGAACGGAAAAGGGTATTGCGGTGCGAAAAGCTGGGGTGGTAGGGGACTTTGAGGTCGAGTAGGCTGGGGATCTTGTTGTTTCTCTTAGGGAGTGGGTCAGTTTGTGTAGTGCGGGCTGGGGGGATGAAATCGAGTAGGCTGGGGATGTTGCCGTTAGTGTTGTCGGGGGGTGCAGTGTTGTTGGTGGCGGGAGGGTGTGGGGTAGTGTGTTAAGGCGGGTGAATTCGTGGGGTATTAGGTTGGAGTCCAGGTGTTGTGTGAGGTGGTCAATCTGTTGTGAGTGTTGTGTGTGTAGACGGAGAAGTCTGTCCATGTTGGGGTGTTGTGGGTTTGGGTGTGGACGGTGACGCATGGTGGGAGGTCTTGGTAGGGGAGCTCTCTTGTTTGTGGATGTGGTATTGTTGGCAGGGTGTGTGGAGTGCAGTTGGGAGGGCTTGGTCTGGAGGTTTGATGGTGGGTGGTATGGGGTTTGAGGGGGGTAAGGTGGTTTGGTTATCTGGGGATTTGTGTTAGTTCTGGTTTGACAGGTTCGTGTAGGGTCAGGTAGAAGGGGCTGTTTATGGGTCGTGGATGGTTTGTGGTCTGTGGTTGGTTTGGTAGGGGCGGCTCCTGGGGGGTAGGGGCGGCTCCTGGGGGGTAGGGTGGGAGTGGCTGTTCGTGATTTTGTGCACTTGTGTCAGTCGTGGGGGTATGTGTGGGGCTGGATTCAGGGAGGTCAGGTAAGGGAGTGTTTTTGCTTGGTGGTGGGGAAGTGTCATGGTCGGTGCATGCATGAGGGGTAGGTGAGGTTATGGTGGCTGTGTGGCAGGTTGCTGTATATGAGGTGGTATGCGGGTGGAGGGGTGCAGTGAGGGAGATTTCGTCTTCCTCTGTGTGGTCTATGTCTGTGTAAGGGAAGTCGTCTTCGAAAAGGTCTAAGTCCATGTCTAGTAGGTATTCGTCTGTAGGAGAGGGTGGATCTGTGGTATCATGGGAGGGGAGGGTGGGTAGGATTTGAGGGTTCTTTGTGGGTGATAAGGGTGGATTGTTGGGGAGGATGGCTGTCTTCTGGCAAAACAAGGGTACATTCATAGTGGATTGGTCAATTAGCATTGTAGGGTGAGAGGTTGCAGGTAGGGAGAGAGATGTTTTTGTGTTGGAGCGGGTATTCGCACCCAGACATCAAATAGGGAGGGTGAGGGAGTAGGGATGAGAGAGGGGGGGGGTAAAAAGTTTCTGTGTTGGAGCGGGTATTCGCACCCAGACATCAAATAGGGAGGGTGAGGGAGTAGGGATGAGAGAGGGGGGGGGTAAAAAGTTTCTGTGTTGGAGCGGGTATTCGCACCCAGACATCAAATAGGGAGGGTGAGGGAGTAGGGATGGGAGAGGGGGTAAAAATTATCACAGTTGTACATGTAGTTTTGTTTTTGTGTCAGTGTGGGTATTCGCACAGGGAGGGTGGGGGTGAAGGAATAGGGATGAGAGAGGGTAAAATTGTGTCAGTTGTTGTTTTGGTGTTTAAGTGTCGGTATAGTTTGGGTGTCAAGGGGGTGGGTGAAGGGATGGGGGGTGTGTGAGAATATAACAAACAGGACCCGGCAGGATCTGGTAAATGGTTGTAGGGATATTTGTGGGTATTAGTAATAAAAAAACAGATTAGGGTCTGATGTGTGTATCTGTGTATACACACGGATGCAAACATGTACAGTCACACTGACACGCGAACCATGTCAAGCCAGCAAAAACAAACGCAAATACAAATATATAAATACACACAGACAAAAAGCGCATACCTGAACATGAAGATATATACATACATATATGTACATGTAAAAGTATGGATGTGTATAAACATAAATGGTGCTCGGATTGGGGTTTGATGTCTAGGGATCTAGGAGATCTTGGATAGCTTTCCCCGTATTGTGATTAAGTTTTTGTGTTGAAGCGGGTATTCGCACCCAGACATCAAGTAGGGAGGGTGAGGGAGTAGGGATGGGAGAGGGGGTAAAATTATCACAGTTGTACATGTAGTTTTGTTTTTGTATCAGTGTGGGTATTCGCACAGGGAGGGTGGGGGTGAAGGAATAGGGATGAGAGAGAAGGGGTAGATAGGATAAAATTGTGTCAGTTGTTGTTTTGGTGTTTAAGTGTCGGTATAGTTTGGGTGTCAAGGGGGTGGGTGAAGGGATGGGGGGTGTGTGAGAATATCACAAACAGGACCCGGCAGGATCTGGTAAATGGTTGTAGGGATATTTGTGGGTATTAGTAATAAAAAAACAGATTAGGGTCTGATGTGTGTATCTGTGTATACACACGGATGCAAACATGTACAGTCACACTGACACGCGAACCATGTCAAGCCAGCAAAAACAAACGCAAATACAAATATATAAATACACAGACAAAAAGCGCATACCTGAACATGAAGATATATACATACAGAAATGTCAGGCTGCGATTAACTTGGCCGATAATCAGATGTCGGCTTCGTCCGAATACAACGCGGCACACAGAGCATCTAACGCAAGACTACACTTCATGGCTGGTGGAGGAAGGACTGGATCCTGGTCTTCTAGAACCAACGACGCCTTCCAGTTCCTTGAGGTGCACTTTAATAAAGCGACAAAGGTAACACGGGTGTCTACACAAGGACGACAGGATGCTCACCAATGGGTGAAGAGTTACACTTTGGAATACAGTCTGGACGGCAGCATGTTTACACCATACTCTGTTAGAGGAAACGTGAAGGTTTGTTATTACATGCAGTAGTCACTTCTATTCCGCCAATTACTTGAAGCATGGCTAAACATGGCATAGCATTCTTGAATGGCTGGCTTTAGTTACAAGTAGGGACTGTCAACCCAGCAACGAGAAACTATTGGTCAGTGTTGTTGTTTAAATTAGCGGCACCATTCCGGTGGTGGGAGTGATCTGCGACTTCGCAGTTTACATTTTTATACTCCTCTCGACAAGTGTTCCGTCCAGACTAATATTATGCTTGAAGCAGTGGCATGGCTGAAACTCTCAAAATTAAGAGGACAAACCAAAACATACGAATTGATTACACAAACTTTGTAAATTGAAGTTTAGGATAACAATTGGAACGTTACTGAATACGTCTCGACAGAACATTTAACTTGTCAAAAGGAGTAGAGAAATCGAAACTGCAGACCTGTGAACAAAATAGATCGCTTGACGACAGCACGGTCACCACAAAACTTACAAAATAGTAGGCACTCCAAACTTACCGCTCTCAACCCAGACATGTTGAACCATGTTATGGCATGTTCAGCGTTGAATTTCACTTGAATACCCTACACAATAACTATTTTCAGGTTTTCGCTGGCAACAATGATCGCCACAAGGTGGTTAGTCACTTCCTCGTCAATGCAATCATCACTTTTTACATCCGGGACCGTCCAAAGACCTGGCAGGGACACATCTCCATGAGAGTAGAGTTCTACGGTTGCACTGAAGGTAGATGAAATCTCTTATCCAACTTCTAATCCTTGATATTTCCTTATTGCGGTCTTTCCGACCTCTATACATTTGTCTCATTTCCAGGATTTGAGCCACCCCAAAAACCAGAATGTGTAACTGCACTCGGTTTTCAATGCTTGTCCATCAAAGATCACCAGTTCTCGGCATCATCAGAATACAACGCGGCCCTCAAAGCAGCAAACGCGAGACTGCATTTGAACGCAAGGAAAGATATAGGTGGAGGCTGGGCAGCTAGGCTGAACAACGTCAATCAGTGGATTCAAGTAGACTTTGAAGATTACAAAACAGTTACACGAATTGCTACTCAAGGCAGGCAGGAAGCTGATCAGTGGGTGACCAGTTATATGGTGCAGTACAGTATGGATGGGAAGCAGTTTATTACCTCCAAGAAGAATGGAAAAGACCAGGTGGGTGGAGTGATTGAAATATACTATAACGATGAGTATATTTACGAGAGAATCTCGTGTAGTAAAATAATGAAAGATATTCCAATAGACTAACATTATATAGTTAGTGCCAAAGATATCCCAATTGATAAACCTAATATTTTACCTTGTTTCTTTGATACTTTGCGTTCTTTCAGGTATTCCTTGGTAACAGAGATAGAGGCAGTGTTGTTCTCAATGAATTCGACCCTCCCATCGAAAACATTCGCTTTATCAGAATTCTCCCCAAGAGCTGGCGTGCTCACATCGCTATACGAATGGAACTGTACGGCTGTGAAGGAGGTATGTTCATCCTGACAGATTTTAATTTTTTGTATCCACCTCTATATCATTGCATTACATCATGACGTAATTTATGTCTGCTGTCTATTCATTCCACAGGGATCCCACAGCTCATCGCTCCGTGTAGCAAAGCTCTGGACCTTGGTGTCATCCTAGATCGTTCAGGTAGTGTTGGCGCCGCCAACTTCAAGAAAGTCAAACAGTTCCTCTCTACTCTAGTCACTCGCCTTGGCATCTCTTCGTCCGGTAGCCGTCTTGGGATAATCGCCTACAGCTCCACAGCGACCCGTATCGTCAGCTTCGCCTCTGTTGCCTCGCAGACGCTGCCGGCCATGAAGACTGTTATCGATGGCATTCCATTCACTGCAGGCGGGACTCGTACAGACATGGCATTGAGACTGGCTAATAGCGACCTGTTCTCACCGAGTGGAGGAGATCGACGTGATAAACCAGACGTGTTGATTGTGATGACAGATGGCAAAACGAACGCTGGCAGTGCCCCTTACCACACTGTATTGAAACCCCTTCTGGTGAGTTAAACCTGTTTATGTCCTCATTGTGGCATCAACGAATTATTATCGGGTAAAAAGCTGATTATTACGTTCACAGTGTTCCGAAAAAAAAAAAAAGGGTATTGGTCGTCCTAGAGTATATTGGGATAAACTTGCAACCCATGCGTTTTGTCGGCTCTATAACATCACTTGGAATCATGACGGCTGTTGTTACGGCATTGCTTTAAGAAGTACATCAGTCGAAACCTTAGTAAGAGTGCATGTTCATTGTATGTCTTCTTTTCTGCAGGACAAGCACGTTGATGTGATTGCCGTAGGTATTGGCTCCGGTATCAACAAAGCTGAACTCCTTCAGATCGCCAACAAGAAGCAAACCAAAGTCCTTCAAGTAGACAACTTTGACGCTCTCTCCACCCAGCTGAATGCCATTCTGGCAATGTCTTGCAAACCAAAATAATACAAGATGTACGGTGTAAAAACAGAAGGAAAATGTGAATACATTGAACTAGAAAAAGGAAATAAAAGAGTGGAAATATAATATTGTAGTTTTTTGTAGAAAGCAATGCAGCATTTCTCCAAAATATATCTTTAAAAAATCTTGCGGCAAAGTTTGACTGAAAATAGAATTCGCTTCCTTTCTCAGATAGGTAATCCTTAGTTAGAATAGGCTTTTTATAATACTTTGACCCACGAATCGAGTGCAATGGAACTAGATTACGGCGTTCGTATTCAGACTTAAGGGCTACCTATATGCAAAAGGTAGCTAATTCGATTTTTTGATCAGTAAGTTTGTGTTGACATCTTAAACAAGGACTCTCACCATATAAGGAAAAGACTCTCCCTAAACAAGGCAATAACAAGGAAGCTACTTGCTATGTTATGTGGAATCACCTTTAACCTAATTGAGGCTCCTTGTTTAAAGTGCCTATGAAGCTTATTGTTTTATTTTAGATATCAATTCTACATAAAGTAAATGGTAGAATTGTGCATTATCTTGCTTTGAATGCTGTGCCGCAGTTAAGGAGGTTTTAAGTAATGGTCTAGACAAGTCAACGTCTCCCCTGGACACGAAGACCGTTTGCACATGGAATTTGAGATTAGGCGGCGTTGACTGATTTAGTTGGTTTGATTAGGCTGGATTGTTGGTGCCTACGTTGGAGCAGCTCCATTATCATTGGTGCTGTTTTTATTGTTTTTACTATTACTACAATAATGGGATTATTATTATGGCTTTGTTGAGCAATTTGCTAGAACATTTGAGCTAGACTTGTTAGAGGGCCTGGCCTTTTTCCTTTTAATTTCCTCCACAGTATGCCTCTGCCATGAAATATATCAACACTAAAACAGCAGAACACGAGCTCCTCGTATCTGCTAGCAGTAGAGTCATTATTTACCTCCTTGGGAGTAACAGGACTTGGCATCAGATGTTGGAAAGGTGCATGGTGCACTTCTCATCCCACTGAGGATAGCAGTATGGATACTAATATCTGCCTCTATATTAATGTTGAAGGCCACCTCAACCTATGGTACGTGCTGCTGCTCGGCTTCTGCATCGACCTTGAAGATTAATCTGCCAGTAAATTTATTTCCAACTCCTTCCTGTATTGGCAACTAACAGGCGCAGTTTGTTAATACATGTGATTTTATCCAGATGGTACCTTGGTGTCTAACCCAGTCCCATATTGGCAACTATCAGGTGCACTGTGTTGATACAGATTGGGGGAGGGGCTTACGTGAGTCCAGTAACATACATTTACCACAGACTTCGCATGGATGTGGAGATTCAGTTGATGGTTTCAAATCTACCATGTATCGGGAAACTATGAATGCAACTATTTACAGTCATCGAAATAAACTTTACCAGTGTATGAAATCTAACACAGTGCTGCCATGATCAGGGAAAAATCATGGAAAATCTATTTTGTTTTCATTAAGGAAATTTTGCATCTGGTCAGAAATTCTAATTTATTTTGTTTTTATCCAAAGTCAGTACATTTTATTTTGAGGTTCCCACGACAGCCCCTCATGCCTCAAAGCATATGTGAGGGGAGACATGACTTTTTTTCGGATGAGGGAATGGCCTTTACTTTGCTAACGGACTTATTATGGTGAGTGGAAATTGTTTTCTGGTCAGCGAAAAGTCTAATTTTAATTTATTTTCCTTATGGGTGGCAACCCTGTTAGATAACGAAATTAAATGGTATATTGATTGCGACATTCCTTTTTCTCAAATGGCTAAAAATTATTGAGCGCTGAAAATAACAAGGCTTTCGAGCCAGCTGTGGGTCTACATTCGAAATCTAAAAACGGAAACTTTGAGACTGCTTGTCTGCTGTCTGGTTTTCGAGTCTGTTATTCACTTATTTGTGCCATATGGGAGAATGTCAGGGAGGTCAGATAAAACCTTTCAAAACTCTCTGGGATAAAACGATAGGAACTCTATCCCTCCACAGGAAAGCTCTGATCTAAATTGCCAATCGGAGTTCTAAGCTGAATATATTTATGCAATTCAGTTGCAGAATAGCAAGCATAATGTGTGATATAACTCATTTTTGTATTGGCAACTAGCAGGTGCAGTTTGTTGATACAGATTGGGCTTTGGTATATATTTGCTCACAGGTTTATCTAGATGGTGCATTAGTCCTAATCCATTCCAGTATCGGCAACTAGCAGGTGCAGTTTGTCAGTACATGTTGGAATTCGTTTATAACCTTTTCTAGTTGGCACTAATCCCTTCTTGCATTGGCAACTAGCAGGTGCAGTTTGTTGATGCATTTTGGTTCTTGCCTGCCATAGGGCATGCTTTGCTACTTTGTCAGCACATCCGAATTTTAGTGGACAAATTTCAGGTCTGACACAGTCATTGTTACAAGGGAGTGCTTTGCTATCACTTGCTGGGGCGGGGCTACCCTAGATAGGATTGTGGCGGTTTCTGGCCCTCACATTTGCGAGGCCTGGTTTATAAGTAGATGAACTTGATAAAAGTTATTTGTTGATTTATTAATAAATCGGCTATGTGGAAACATATAGCCATTTAATCCCCAAAAAACAATGTTGTATCCTTCTTGCCTCGCAAACGGAACTCAGCACTGATAGCAACGACACTCCTGTATGTGTAAATGAGAATGCATAAAGCGATGCATAAGGAATATGTATCCATTTTCCTGCATACATGTGTTATTAATTTATTAGCTTCTCTCGATAAATATCGTAGGATAGTTTTGGAAAACTAGAATAAAAGCTATCAAATAAGAAACGAAAATAGCGAAAAATGACCTTCTTTTGTCGAAATGCGAAAACATGTGAAACAAAAAGAAAACAAGCCAAGGAAACAATCTCACAAACTGGCTGTTTAGGCCATCGATATGTCTTCTTATTTGACAGGCATCTGCAATCGCGAAGAAGATGAAATTGTTCTCTACTGCAATTCTGGATATCTTAGGAAGTGATGGTTGACCATGATTTTTTTTTTTCTTCGCCGGGTAAGAATTTTACAAAGAAAGGTGAACGACCGAATAATTTATCGACCTGTGGTGAACCAATTGAACGATCTTTACACACGGGCCTGGTCTTTCAAAAGTGGTTAACTTGCTATACATGCAGGCTGCCGATCAATCATTACTCAGTGGATAAAATAAGCTAGTATAGGTTAAAACGTACTCACATGATAACTTATCCACTTTAAATTTTAAACAATCATTTACCAACGAAACAAAAGAAGCCGGGAAACCCTTTTTTCGCCGAAATTAGTAGCTTTTTACACCATTCATCTCAGATTATTGTATTCCATTATGAGCTTCCGTATCAGCTGTGTTTTGAAATCGATTTTCAAACTTTCATTCACGAAGGAACTGTTTGGCGCGTGCTGTCTGGTTACCTCCAATGAATGATCAGACAAAGGAGACTTATCAATATCCTGTCACATCAGGTGAACTTCTACAAGGAATACACTGAACACGAAATATAGAGTTTCAGTAAGAAATGATTTAATTCCAAGGTGAGTCTTCTTCTTAAAGTATTATGCAGGCTTAGTGTATAGATCTTTCGGTTGTCGTTGCTACATCATGCTCAATATGCTCCCATAATTTTGCTCGTTTAGATTATATAGTTGAGCTGGCAACTAATTGCACGACTTAGAGATACACTGGTGAAAACGTGTTAAACTAACAGTCACAATTTGAATTGAAATATCCCGTCTTCCCTAGAATAAACTTCAGAAATGAATAGATAATACGTGTCATTTCAAAACTACAGTTCATTATTCTTAAGCACTGTAGCGCAGACTGAATTTCATTCAATGGGAAAAGTGATACGTGAAGTGTTGTGGTCGCTGTGAATTCTAGGAGTTCTTTTTGTAGTGGGTTGGTTGATCGCTTAATATCTACAACGAGATAATATTCAGACTGTATATACATGTAAAAAAATAACTTTTAATCATTGTAAAAATAACGTAACTCTATAAATTAAGTGAATTTCCACATTGCCGAAAATATATAATACTAAATAGATATTTTACGTTCCCAATTTCAACATCTTCATCCCTGTCATATTAAATGTACTTTCCCTTGTGATGTGAAGCACGTTTGTCATATGCCTGTACTTCTAACTGATGAGATTCACTTAATGAGCATGCACCGACCTAAAAAAGTGGCTTTCAATAATCTACAGGCGCTGTAGATTTAAAAACTCCGTCCACCTGGGCTACCTCCTATGTTGTAGACAATTGTATACTTAGGGGAGGGGATCCGAGAAAAAAATAATTGAGGAAGTTCAGGAAAATGTTTCGTTACCAAAACTGCAAAACTTAGGTGGTCAATAGAATAATGTATTATCGGAAGTTCATACCATCCCCCTCCTCCAAAACAAATGGACGGAAGGATGTCAACACAACGTACCCCTCCCTGACCAGGTATGTTGTTGTACGCCTAGCTATAGTGAACGGTAACTGGGGAAGTTTTCTGCTTCGACAATAGATTATGCGTATCTGTAAGCTATAAAAATATCGAAAATAATCAGGGGATAATTACTATAGAAAATGGAAACATTTATGGTATACTTATTGCTGGTTCGATAACGATTAAATTTAGAATATGAAATGCATTATTTATTATACCTGTAAAAGTAATTTATGCAACAGCGCAACTAGCTACATAATGAGATTCACCGAAATTGAACAACACCTAGCTATGCACTAATGATTGCCGTTACAGCGTTTTTCGTATTTACGCGACCAAGACTTTCTTCAGTTGGAGTTTTGTCGTCTATCGATCACGCGTACTTTTGTACTCTTCTTCGACAAAATTTGAATTTATACGAGACAAAGGTTTATTTGTTCGGTATTTGACTGGTTGTGGCGCCAATATGGCCACATAATAAAGGCATGACTAACGCCAACCAAGCCGCCAGATCAAGTTAAACCCTGTTACCATATGATCGCTGCGATTGTTGAAAAACGAGCGATGTAGCGATGATCATAGTACGGTTTTCATCTGGAATTAACATATAATCGCTAAGATCGCTGAGTACTTGTACAGCGATCGCAATAATCGTATCGCTTGTATGGGAACCGAGCTTTACATAAGAGATCGCGTAAATATGAAATGAAATTCATGCTCGCGTTAAGGAAATTGGACAAAAGATAAGGGGGAAGTCATGAAGAAATTATATACGAACCTTTTCTATATTAGTTTATAAGTAAGTGAAGATATCGAGGAAGTGGACGGGGGGGCGCACAATTTTTTTAAATTGTATTTATTTTATTTAATCAACTTCCAAATATACATTATTATAATAACATAATAGTTAATGCAACCCAAGTGATATATAACAGCCTCCTAATACTCGGGTCACTGATATCCTTACCTGTGCGATACAAAACAGTTAGCATCTTCTGGGCTTTTGCGGTCACATAATCAACATGATTATTCCAACTCAGATCTTGACTAATTAGAACTCCAAGTTCCTATTCAACTACAACACGTTCTAACTTCTTGTTACCGAGGTAGTAGTCCCTTTCAAAAACAGATTTGGTGCGAGCTATACGCAGTACCTTACACTTCTTAGTATTAAATGCAATACCCCAAGTACAGCGCCATTGATATAACTTATTTAAGGTCGTCCTGTAGTTGTTACCATCTTCCTGCCCAAGAATTAAGCGAAAACACTTTGAGTCATCAGCAAAAAGGGGTAAGGATGTGCCCTGAGATATGGCTTTGGGCATATCATTTATATAAATTAGAAATAACAAGGGTCCTAGTATGGAAATGAGGCACACCAGAGGTCACGGGCAGGAAGGCGGATCCCTCGCCATGTATAATAACTCTATGCCTTCTACCTGTCAGGTAAGAAGATGGAAGGAGGGCCTAAGAAACGTTTACGCTCCCAATTTCAATATATTCATATTAAATGTCATATTACACTCGTTCTCAATAACACGTGCAGGTTCGAAACGAAACTCCTGACTTTGAAGTCGTTTCTGGTGGATGTCAATCAAACGGTTTCTATGGAGTTTGAAGTGAACCGTTGTGAGTAAATTCGGGTAACTAGCATTTTATAAACATGGCAAAGTCTTTCCCATAGCCGCTTAGATGGAGAGTAATCATGCTTAGAGCCAAGGGTTTGCAAAATAGGGAAATCACATAAACTTTATGTGTGAGCGAGCGGTTTGTGTATAAGAAAGCGCATAAACTTTGTGTGAGCAGCGGAGTTTGGGCAATCCCTTTATGTAGGACGACACGAATTTTTACCAAAAATTCAATAGAATACGATACAATACAATTCAATACAACAATAGAACGCAAAACAATACAATAGAATACAATTTGGTAGCAATTCGTGTCGTCCTACATGAAGGGTGGCCGGAGTTTGTGTATAAGAAATCGCATAAACTTTATGTGTGAGCGAGCGGTTTCTGTATAAGATCAAAATAGGGAAATCACATAAACTTTGTGTGTGAGCGAGCGGTTTGTGTATAAGATCAAAATAGGGAAATCGCATAAACATTTAATATGTGTGAGCGAGCGGTTTGTGTATAAGAAATCTGATTGTTTATATAGCTTTCAAAGGTCTTGGAATGCTCTCCACTCTCGACTGACATTCAAGCAAAAAACAATCGTTTTTCGGCTTAGTATCCGCCATTTCTCTACCTATGTCGCCTCAAATTACTTACGATTTCGTTGACCTCCTACACTATTTACGTTTCCTCCACATCTGGGAGTTGTATGGCGACGTTTTCGTAGTATTGAGATTCTGCTTCATCTCCTTCAGCAAATTCTATTTACAAACATCCCTCGTGTCCGTCTTGGAGAATTGCTGATCGAACCATGCAGACCAGTGTTGCCATAGAAATATAGTTGAGTGACATCCACCAAATTGACGTTTTCCGTCGGAAATTCAATTTCGAACCTGCACGTGTTATTGAGAACGAGTGTAAATGAACTATCCCTTATCATTCACTGATGAGATTCACTTGATGAGCAACCAACCTAAAACTAGAAATTCCTATGAGGAAGGTAAGTGCTGCGAGAGGTATATCTGGAAGTTTACTCTGTGAAAATGAATTTGCAATGAGAGAGCATGCATGCGCATAAAAATGTAATCAATCAAAATGGGACATTACGTGTGTTGTTTAGTTGTATGAAAGTCCGTCATTGTAGTACTACATAAGAAGGAATTTACATTGATAGGTACCGGCATATGGTTGAGTGATTAGTGCCGTGCGTAGTATCATTTGTGGAGGAGTGGTTGTTATCAATGTCCAATGTTGTTCTTGCCATTTAAGAACATCGCCTGCTCGTTTGACAAAGCCAAATTGATCGACAACTCATCGCACGTGGTTGTACTGAGTCCATAAACTCGCGAAAATTCGGACTGTAATTCCTTCGCAACTGGAGCAGTACTCAGCTCTCTGATGCTCTGAAAAGAAGCTTCAAACATTTCTTTCGTATCGCTAAAAAAAACAAGCAGCAGCAACTTACCTTTTGAATGAGAAACGAAACTGGTGAAATAGTCGTCCGGGCGATCCGCGTTTTGCCTTCGCGTTTGCGGAACACGTGTTCGCGGACAAGTTTTCAGAAACGTACCAAATCGATTCGAAAAAAATACTGGTATCTGACGCTGATGACACAGGTAACCCGTAAAAGACGTCGCGTTTTCGCGTTTGCGGATCACTTGTTCGCGGACAAGTTTTCAGAAACGTACCAAATCGATTCGAAAAAAATACTGGTATCTGACGCTGATAACACAGGCAACCCATAAAAGACGTCGCGAATATATTGCTCTCTCTTCGCTCGCAGCAATAGACTTTCAATAATCTCTAGGCGCTGTAGAATTAAAACCTCCGTCCTCCTGGGCTACTTCCTATGTTGTAGACAATTGTATACTTAGGGGAGAGGGGATAAAATAGATCCGAGAACAAAATAATCGAGGGAGTTCATGAAAATGTTTGGTTAACAAAACTGCAAAAGTTGAGGAGCTCATGTGTCCCCCACCAAAAATCACACTCAAAAGAACGTACCCCCACCCTGCGAGATATGTTATGCTACTCATAGCTGTAGTGAAAGGTAAAGGAAAGTTTTCTAGTTCGACAAATGATTATGCGTACATGTAAGATATTAAAAAAACGATAATGATCAGGGGGTAATTACTCTCGAAAATGGAAATATTCAATATTTATGCTATACTTATTGCTGGTTCGGTTGCGATTAAATTTAGAATACGAAATGCATTGTTTATAACTGTAAAGGTAGTTACTACAGAGCAACTAGTTCCATAATGCATTCAACGAAACTAAACACCTAGCTATGCAGTAATGATTGCTGATACAGCGTTTTTCGTATTCATGCGAGCAAGACTTTCTTCAGTTGTAGTTTTGTCGTCCATCAATAACACGTGCCTTTGTACAATTTGACTTGATACGAGACAAATGGTATATTTCTTCGGCATTTGAATGGTTTTGGTGCCAAGACGGCCAAATAATAAAGGCATGACTAACGCCAACCAAACCGTCAGGAATGGTAAGCCCGGTTTCCATATGATCACTACGATCGTTGGAACAAGTGCGATGGGAACCACTCTCCAGCGATCACAGCCCAATAGAGTCACTGGTCTACTCTAGCACGGTTGCCATTTGATCGCTTTACATAACGGGTCGCGTATATATGAAATGAAAACGCTGTATAAATTGGCGTTATTTAGTACAAAAAATTGGCGTTATTTAGTACATGATGTACTGCAAATTGTTAAACTTGATGAAGCAACGATAATCCTAACTGGATGCGAAACCACTTCTGCAAGTATTAATTAGCAAACAGCGCTACTTTCTTTATTCCTATAACAACATCGTCTGGGCATTGTCAGAGAGGCCTATTATATTAAGGGTCGGGTGTTCAGTTCTTAGCTTGATATAAATGTTGTGGTTTATCAGGTTTAAAAATATCACGCGCCGAGGAGTGTTTTACGATATTTGAAAGAAATCAAAAACATCGTCCAACATCGTAAAATATATTTTATCAACCACAGTTGGATGGTGTTTTATGGCGATGTTTACCGGACAAGCCTTAACAATTGGCAGGTATCTTTGTAAAAAATAGGGCGGAACCCCAAGCGAATTCAAGCTTTTGAAAACTCTTGGAAATGTCGCAATTGTTAGTTCCTTTCTTGGTGTTGAATATCAGATCTAGTAAAGGTCTCAATTTTGTTTATTCTATTTGCTGTTACGAAAAGGCCATTTTTTTATTATTACGAAATATATCTTTCTCATTGCAAGCAGCATCATGTTGAGTCCGAGGAGAATAAACCCTTAGTTTGTTTTTATGCGTCTAAATCCGTTCTTAAAGCTGCTCCGTGCGGGGCTGGAAGTAGCTTGCCTATCAAAACTTTCTCCTTTAATTGAACAAGGTACTCTCTCAACCTGCTATCTTTTCGAACTGACACTCATCTCTAATTTGCATATGAACAAATATAATGAGCCGTCTGTTATTTGACATCGTTCATATTCAAATTCAGCAAAATTCAGTTTTGCTGCAGACTGAGGTGGTGAGAGGATATAAGCATACTTTGATCACGGAAGGTAAGTTCTATAAATTTATAAATACTTGTTTTCAAAACACAAACAGAAATATTGTGTTACTCCGTTAGTGTGAAACATGTTTTGCCGCCTATTATCAGTCAGTGAATCAACTGAATAGAGTAAGCCACTTCGCTTTAAATCTATAGTAAGGAGGTCACTGAAATTAGCTCGAAAGTGTGATCATGAGTTGTTTTATTCATCCAAAAGAACTTCACAACCATGCAAACATAAATTTCCAGTTCTGCCCGTTAAAAGAGTTTATTTAAACTTGAAGATATTGAACTGATCCCGAACATTTAACTGATCGTCGAGTAATATAACACAACAAAACAGGGTTGATAGATAGCCTTAAAATGCGCCACATTAAAAAAAGATATTCTTACTATTTCCTATTATGGGTCTTTAATTTCTCAAATTTCAATTTTCTCGTAACTGCAGTACGTATACACGTAGTCAGAGTCTTAAATTCTCATTATATTCAGTGAATATGTTTCTATGTCTTAAAACGAGTATTTGAGGATCAGCTAGATCATATAGTATACTGAGTGACATAGCCAGGGCCCTAGCTAGAAAGAATTCCATGTAGCAAACCAAACTTGCCATAAAATACGCGATAAACTAAAACAATAATTTAAGCCATTTTAGTAGAATTTCAACCGAGACAAGTGATTCAGCTGATTTTTTTAAGGCTGGAAAAATATGTCTAATTGTTTTCCCCTCAACCTTGTTACTGATATGCCTTTTGTTTTTTTTTTCCTACTAAAGTATACTTCATTGTTTATTATTTTCATTCGGACCCTCAGCTCCAGCACCATGTGTAGAAGCATACTTCAAAGCCATTATTACCGCCTCCCGGTTAGCTCAGTGGTTAATCTCCAGTCCCTCCCGGTTAGCTCAGTGGTTAAGCTCCGGTCTGTCGAGCGGGAGGTTGCGGGTTCAAACCCCGGCCGGACCAACGCTCTGCAGGGTCTTAAAATAACTGAGTAGAAGGTGCTGCCTTTGTGAAACAATCTCGTTCTCGAAATGTAAATAGTTAGACCTTCACGTCAAGGACGTTAAATTGTAGGTCCCACGTCGGCCTCAAGTTTGTCAGTCGTTAAATAAAGTTGCTTTGTCCTGTCCAATAGGACATTTGCATCATGGCGTCATTTGACTACAACCACCAGAATTATGTGCGCGGTTCCTTTCGTTCTTCTAATTTGGACCATTGTCTTGGTATTCTCTAATTTGGACCATTGTCTTGGTATTCTCTAATTTGGACCATTGTCTTGGTATTCTCTAATTTGCACTATTGTCTTGGTATTCTCTAATTTGCACCATTGTCTTGGTATTCTCTAATTTGGACCATTGTCTTGGTATTCTCTAATTTGGACCATTGTCTTGGTATTCTAAAAGGAGTTGTTAAATCTTAATAAGAAAAATAATTCGAAAAGGATTCTGGTAGTTGTAGTCAAATGACGCCATTATGCAAATGTACTATTGGGTAGTTTTTCAAAAGTTTGCGTCATTCATTTCACTGAAATCGGAATGAAGTATTGCGTCCACACAATTATCGTTTTCAGCTCGTTTTGGCTGTCTACGTAGATACGATACAACCGTTTTAATCACTCAGTCGATCGGAGATGAAAACAAGAAAATATTTTGCATTTTCAAATGAAAACTGGCGTATTCGTGTCGGGGAGGTCTCTTATCTCTTATCCTTTTGTTGTCGACTTATTTCGTTTTCCGTTATGTTTCCGGAAAGCATGCAATAAAACAAAATATAATAGAAAATATATATCAATTATATAGATCTTATTTACTATTTTACTATAGGCTTAAAACAAAACCATGTGTTTTCTTCTTTTTACTCAATTCTCGTAACTAAAGACAAAAACTGGATACGTTTGCATACGTAATTATGTGACGATCTGGCACCTGTGGATTCGTGTGATTGTAGATTGCTCGATCTAAAATGCAATAGGAAATTCGTTCAAGAATTACATGTTCTTAATTTGCTTATAATAAATATACCTACACATAAAAATACAAACAAAAACACACAACAGAGTCACAATTAATGAATTTTAATAATGCAAGAACTACAAAAGGTTATTACAAGCTTATTGTCTGTAGAACCACTTTCTAGACAATACTAGATTCTGATAGCAGATAAAAACATATAGACCAATCGACAATATAAGACGTACTGATTAAATTTAGATTTAAAGTTGATTTTGTTTTAGAAAATTGAGGCTATTCCTTTTATTTTAGTTTTGTACTTTTTGCGTGAATGGAAATATGGTACATTTCCAACTCGAATGTGCCAAACGGAATGTATATGTGTAGTTTTCGCATTTGTCTGAGGCAGTGTTCAGTTATTATATGCGAAATATCTGATAATGTTTGTATATCAAGCAATTCCAAGCGATATGTGAATGGTATAGTTAGCGCATTTGTCTGGGCAGTATTCAAATGTGAAATGATCAAAATATAGAATTATGGAATATTCTATATTGTTAATAGTGGCAGGTGGGATGGGCTCATAACATACGTTGAAAGTTAAAAAATGGAAAATAATATATACACCTATTTCATAAAAGGTGCTCCCGGAAAATGGAAAACGACAAGCAATATTATCAGAATGAAATGGATTGTTGGCAGTGTACAATGTAGCTGAAAGTCAGTAAATCCATTTGTTTTTGGTGTCAAAACTAACACGGATATAAATGGTATCCTGCGAATCGATTTGGAATTACACTGTAGTTCGGTCTGGGAATGTCGTTTGATCCCGAACTCTGAGCGTGCGCTGTGCCGTCTGAGCTATCAAGGATGCGATTGGACGGTCGCGCGTGCAGTACAGTACTCTATCAGTACTCTATCGTAAGCGAACAATAGAGTACAGTGCAGTACTCTATCGTTCGCTTGGTGTATGGTGCCGCAGTCGCACGTCCTTCGGCAGTCACAGGAGCTCCGCTGATATCGAGTTGTGATAAAATACACACACAAAAAAAAAACGTTAATGTTTTCTCTGTTGACCTGGTATAGCGGCTGATAGCAAAATCGTGCAAACGATATCAAACTGCCTCCTGTATTATTATATATATTATTGTTATCAACACGGATATCACTTCACAGACCAAAACGTATTTTGTCTGATTTAGCGGCTCTTTTTTTACATTTGTTCCTAAAATGTGAAACACATTACTTTTAAATAGAGACAACGTAATACTGAGCAAATGTTATATTTTGACTTGGTTTGACAGGCTTTCAAAGAAATGTTGGTGATTTTGATGATCTTCTAAATTACAAATGAAAATGTTCACCACCTGGTTGGCCATTAATAAAAAGTAAATTACATGGCTGCTTGGGGATACATAATTTATTTTCTCGTGTTTAACTTCTGATAACTTCTGTATCTCTGCGCGGCTATATAATATCCTCTATATTTCCTTTAAATTGTACACTACAAAGAGGATATTACATGATCACGTAGAGCTACAGAAGTTATTTCGAGTGTTTAGCTTGATAACTTACGTGTGAGCGTAGCGAACGAGTGAGTTATCAAGATAAACACGAGAAGATAACTTCTGTATCTCCAAGCAGCCATGTCTAATTTTCATTTCTAATTTTGAAGATCAGCAAAATTCCTTGAAAAGCCTGTCAAACCCTGTCAAAATCAAATAAAATTTCTCCAAATTACATTCTCTGTATTTCAAACTAATGGTTTTCACATTAGTTTTAGAAAATAAGGGTGTAAAAGAAACAATCAGACAATATAGGTTTTGGTCTGTGAAGTGATGTCCCACACGTGTTGACTGATATCCCCACTGGTGGCAGTGTGATATCATTTTTACCATTTTGCTATCAGAAGGTATACCACTGACTATCATGTAATAACCTGCTTTAAATAAACGTATATACGGTGAATATTCGAAAATTATGAAACATTCGGGAAGAAAGCAACTCTCACCGCATGCCTTGAATGTGACGGGCCTGTGTTAAGTCATTTAAAGGTGTTCTTCTCGTTGTATGACAGGCGGTCTCGAAGACCCGGCATAGTTGGATTTGACGATCATGCTTCGATGGCTCGGCTGTGCCGTGCTTCTAACATTCGTGACAAACAGCGAGGGCAACGAACATGCGCAATGGAGGAACGATCGCCGAGGAATACTTGGTAAGAATCATTAGAAACAGAAATATTTTGAATGTGTATTCGGTTCATCCATTAAAACTTCATACTGTAAAGTACACACAACTGCTATAGTATATTTTACAGAGATATGCACTTACTTACATTTTTTAAAACAAACGTTAATTAGTCGGCAAACCAGCTGATATGGATGTGTAGTTTTACGAGTCATTTATATTTTGGCTATTTAAACGAGTAAAAATACATGGCTGTATTAGCTGGGTAGCCAACTAATAAGTTGTTACAAATGACCTATGTAAACCAGGAAGCCACTCTATCTTTACTACCCTGATAAGGGTTAATATTTATGGCGTTTTTGTCTGTTTATTTTGCCGCGTTATTTATATAATAATATTGGCTATTATAGGTAATCCTCAGTTAGGATGTAAAAACCGCGCTTTCTATTTGACTTGATTACTGCCGGTAAATAAAATTCATAAAGTTTTTTTAATTTTAAAACATATTCTAAACAACTTACATGCACGTAGAATATATTATCAATATACGATTATTGTATAAATATCTGTAATATGTATCCCAATAACGATGTTGCTTCGTTATTAGAGCAATCCCAGTGTGGCTTGCGTTTCCATGACGGATCAAGAAAACGCTCCAATATTTATCCACCGCCATTGAAACGAATCGTGGGAGGAATCCAAAGTGAAGCTGGCGCATGGCCTTGGCAGGTAGCACTACTGATGGACGGTACACAGGTGTGTGGAGGCTCACTCATATCCTCAGACTGGGTCGTATCTGCTGGGCACTGTTTCCAAGGTAGGTACTTAAAACCGATGGACTACCTAGTAATTTCCCGCTGGTTTTATTTAATTAATTGAGTAGAGTAGAGAGGGAGTAGAGCAACTTTATTTAACGTCGGTGACTCGTAACAGTCTGGTGAGACTTGAGGCCGACGTGGGACCTACGTTTTACGCCCTATCCGAGAAGACGTGAAGACCTAACCATTTGCAGGCAGCACCTTCTACCCTGAGTGTTGGTCAGGCCGGGGTTTGAACCCACGACCTATCGCTCGTCAGTCCGGAGTTTAACCACTGAGCTAACCGGGAGTCAGTCAAAGATGTGTTTTCTTTTTCAAAGAGGTAATATTTACCTCACGGCCTCCCTAAACCATGAACTCGATTAAATTAATATAATTTTAAGCACTGTGTATAGATGTGTATTACCTGTGTATTCATGGTAATATTGTATATCATTTCAATCAAGCATTGATGGAGACTTTAAACTGTGTAGCCAATTAACAGCAACCAATGGAACATACATGTAGACCCCATACATACACAGCACCACGACGTAGCCCCTTTCAAAAATTATATTCACACACTAGGCTAGTGTATTATTACCTGCTAATTCCGTTCCACGATGTGTAAAATCTACCTCATAGAAAAAAGATGGCGGCTCGTACGTATGCCCATAATCCTTTGCGCGCGAATTGTTTAGACATTCGTTCCTGATTCGTTATAAAATCACCGTAAAGTGGTTTTAAACTCAGATTTAATAAATATCGTTTTTTTCTAATATGTAAGTTTGATGACATAAATATTAACATATTTCTAGGAATATCTTCGCTTGATCCAAAGCACTGGGCTGTAACCCTTGGTGAACATCATTTAAAGACTGTAGACTGGTTCGAGCAGACCAGGAAGGTACATATGATATATCTGCATCCTAAGTACAAGGAATCTAGTGTTAAAGCACAAGACCATGGCCATAAGGCCGTACCACCAGACTACGATGTAGGTAAGTGTTTACATCTCGCATGTTTAGTGTAAATACTTACAAGTTGTTCATAACCATGAATGGAACACTGGCACGAATTTGTCACACATTCGCAGGATCCTCTTTCTACACAGCAATGGATCAGTAAAGAGTGGTTTCAGTCACGGTGTGCGTTGGGGGGGGTATGTTTTTGACGTATTGGGCATTTGTAGCGGTAGCATATACGGTTTTATTGTTTGAATACTTTTGAAAACCTTTGCTGCTAAAGTTTGCAATATCTTCATGAGGGAGCTCGATGAGAGGGGAAAAAGAAAAAGTAGCGATGAATGCAAAGAATCAGAAAAGAGCAGGTCTCAGACAAGTGCGAGTATTTGATAATACTGCATGAAAAAGTGGTCTCAAATTAACAACTTTACAAAGTTATTGCTGAAATTCAAACACTTGAAATATTAATGTTGATTTTAATCACTAAATTTATATATAATGATTTTTTTTCTTGATATTTAATTATTGTAGCCCTTTTGCGTCTTGCTAAACCCGCCAAGTTCGACAAGTTCGTATTTCCGATCTGTCTGCTACCACAGGGAGCCCATTTTGAAGCAGGAAAAGAGTGTTACGTCACAGGATGGGGCCACACTCAATGGAAAGGCCCCAAACCAGACATACTGCGAGAGGCCAAAGTCCGACTAGTCCACGAGGAAAAGTGCAACAGTCCTCAGTCATATGAAGGAGGGGTCAGCGGTCGTTCTCTCTGTGCTGGTTTTGAAAAAGGCGGAGTCGACTCCTGTCAGTATGATAGCGGCGGTCCACTGGCCTGTGAGGATGATGGGCGTTGGTATTTGACTGGTGTTGTTTCGTGGGGTCACGGATGCGGCAAGCCACACAAGTACGGCGTGTATGCTAACATGCAGGTGATGAACAGCTGGGTGAGAGAAGCGATCAGTCAACAGCAGTATGACTAGTAACTACCCAGCCACACATGAATGGAATTGGTTATAAGTTAATTTAATTTTAGAAATGTTCACATGCAGTTTGTAATGACCATTGAACGCTTCAAGATCCAGGATGGAGAAGCACTGTCAACCCCAATGATAAACCTTTTCATAACGAATAACTTACGTATACCTAGCACAATAGTGGAAACAGGAAGTTATAAACTTTTTAGGGCAAGACTTAAATCTTTTTTGAATACTTAACAGACACTTCAGCCTTTGTTAGCACTTAACATTTTAACTATAGGATATATTCTATATCTTCTCTATTCAGCCTTCTATTATTGCTTTACGTATCATGGTTGTTTTTGTCAGTGATTTAATTTTTGTTAGGGAATCGTTGATAGGGCTAACCTCTTGATCTCCTTCAGGGTGTTTCTTAATTTTTCTTCCCAGTACCAGTTCAACGAAATTAATTAGTACATAGATCATTTTTGATTTTGAATCCGTATCCATATTTGTGAATACTTTTTTCTTGCACCTTGAATAAACCATGTATGTATGTAACGATGCACAAAAATAACTACTCACATTAGCAGAATATGCGTGCTTTCCAGTTATACTCACTGGAGTACATGTGAAACAATTTTGACGAAGGATGGCAAAGATTTGAGAAAATGATTTTTTTTTTTTTTAGGAATTTCGAGCAACTTCAAATCGGCTCACTGTTAAACGCAAACAGGAGCCCATAACTAGGAGCATCCATCCCCCATACTAGGTCTATGTCACAGCGTTTTCACAAGTTAGGTTATTTTTAGATCGGTTCCCGCTATTGTTGAGTTGCAATTATTCCTAAGGAAACAAACTCACAAAAGCGTAGCAGCCACGTTGTTTAGTATAACAACAGTAGGTAATGAAAATAATAGTAGTAGCGGGGAAAATAATCTAAAAATAGCCCAACTTGTAAAAACGCTGTGAGACCTCTATAGGCTCCTGAGGCAAATCAAGTTTCTAGAACAAGCTTTTGTAATCCACTTTTAATATTTGCTAACCCCTTATGGAAAAAACTGAAAAGCATACAAGAAGATCACTTGGTAATTCTCATCTATCTCAGTTTCTTATTGTTTTTAGTTTTGTTTGAAAGAAACTTGAAGGTTCAATTCGATTGACAGTGTACCTTTATCCTCATTTATGAAGTTAGAACACAAACAGTGAAACTGCTTAATTACCATATTAATGATTTGAAGTATGTCAAAATGTCATTATACGAAAATATAATATTACTAGTAAAATATAATAACCTTGAAATTATAACAAAAATAAATGTATGTTACTTCTTTCGGGTTGGTTTGCTCTATCGCCCAGTGTTTTGATGTCGCTGTCGAGAACCTATTTACGGAGTTGTTGTGTTACTGATTAGCTAGTGTTACGGAGTTGGTACGGGCTAGACGTAGACTCGGTAACGAAGTTAACTTTAATCCATTTGTCTGCGGGGAGGTACCGGTTTAGACTGTTACAACTTCACTCACTAGTTTCTGGTACGAGTTGACCCTCTCTGTTACAAGTTGTGCTATCTGTTACAAGTTGTCCTTCTCTGTGTTTTTCTGTTACAAGATGTGCTATATTTATGGTCATTGCTACGTGCTGTTTGCGACCGGACGATAATCGTAGAAATACCAAACAACTGACGAGTATACCGCAAAATGAAATGTGGTCAGTAATCTACTAACAAACCAAAGGGTGTTAGAACGGATGTTTGAAACATGTGTTGTAGCAAGTTTTATGTTTAACTTGTGCGAGCACGTTCGAGATAATTTGCGGGATGACAGTTTCCTCTTTTACGCGCTAAAACATAACGTTTTGGTATTTTGTTATTCACGTTCCAAGTTGTGGGTGTGTTCCTGACGGGTCGCTAAATCGCGCCCTGACACTAGTTAACTATTCTCTGTTAGACCCAAGTCGAGTTTGTTTATTTTATACGCGCACATGATCTCGGGATATCCGGAATCCCGCGGGCCATATGCATACTTATTAACACTTAAGTAATAGAAAACATTTCCCGTGTTTCTATAGAGTTATAGAAACACGAGGTGGAGTTTGGGAGAACGAGAAATGGTTGTGGGAACACGAACCCGATGGGCGAGTGTTTCACGGCTATTTCGAGTGTTTCTATAACTCTATAGAAACACGGGAAAATGACTTCTATTTCCTTTATAAATAACCCATAGAAAATGAATACAACAAAGGAAAATCGCGCGTTTGGTGTGATCATCAAAACATAAATTCTCCTAACTCGCGCATTTGCTACGTCATGAGCTTATCACATGACCAAATCAGTCAGTTTTGCCAATCCGATTCAGCCCGTTTCAAAACAGCTAGCTATGAAAAAATATTTTAATTGAACCCCAAAATGACACAGAATGATGAAGAAAAAGAAGCTGTATGGACTAATGCTAAAACTGGATTGACAATACAAGGCAGCACGTAACGTTTGCATCATGGACTGCACGGCCTGGATCAAGCGGGTGCCGGTTTTCGTACCAAACAAAGTTTACGGGAGATCAAGACGTGTGGAAAGAAAGGTAGATATTTCATTGGATTTATCTTTGAAATCTAGACCCGCAAAGCATGGAAGCCCTTACTCGGGTCATCAGTTGTTTTGTACATTCTGTCTTCCTAGAACTATAATATTTCTTAATCGATTCGCCGTGTGTCATGCTTCATCAGTTCATGCGGTCGCCTATGGATGGCAGGTTGTTTTCATCAGGAAGTTGAAGATTGATCAGATTTTCTTGTCCTTCTCTGGACCTCTACTGATGGCACATGTAGAGAGTCATACTTAATCGTTCATTCCTCAATTAATCAAGAGTAGTCGAAAGGGACGGCATCGGATGGATGTGCTGTGCAACAAAATTCTAAGAACTAATTACAATACATATTAATTATTAATATAAATATATAATAATAATAACTTACATAATAGGTAATAATTAATTGAATATTAGCTATAGTAAGAATTTCAGGAAAAAGGTATATATCACCAATAACTAGACTAAAACTCTTTAAAGAGCATTACAATTCGGTCGGTAACTAGATTAGATCTCCTTTAGAGTGCAGTATAATGCCTCCAGTAACTAGATTGAAACTCCTTCAGAGTGCGAGCTGACTTAACTTCAATATGAAGACTATTAAAAAGCATTGCCGCAGAATGAGCAAAAGATGATGTCAGGTTTGTGCTCCACATTTTGCTGTACTTTAATTTTCATTTCTATTTCAGCTTCTATTTTGTTCATCTTAGAAATTTTTAAGACAGGATTGTTTGAAAAGTTATCCGTCTTAGTATACCAAACAATAGTTTTTAATTAGGCGTAATTGGCGAAATTACTGTTTTATTTTAATATCAGGCAAATTGCGAGACATTCATGCAACTTTGTACACATAAATGAATGTTGAAATTCGTACTTTGAGATTGTTTTGAGTTCAATAAACATCGGCTTGTTTCTAAGCTACAGTACTGTACATGTAGCTGGTTCTTCGTCGAATTGAATTGAGTGCTCATTACTTTTTAAAAAAGTGTAGGAATTATTTCACCGAGTTTCCAATTGAGTTCAAAGCCACGATGCCGCCATGATTTGTCGTGTTGAAAATCGGCTTTCAACCAATCAGAGCGCGTATTTTCTGTGGGTTATTTTATAAAACACTATATCTCCCTTAATGCGGTGGAAAAAGTCAACATATATCTGAACAACTGTTCTAAAGGTCTAAAGGGCTAAAGGTTCTCTTTGGAGGGACTGGGATTCTTCCGGATCTTGTCCTAGTACCGACCCCAAGCTTACAGTGCCACTACGACGAAATTCGACTTTTCTTTAACCTGAGTATCAGGCTCTCAAGAAGAGAAGACGGGGTAGAGAAAAGGAAAGAGAGCCTGACACAGACCCATTGAGAAAGGCCTTCCGCCTCCCAAGCATACGTCATCGAGCCTCACTTTTTAACCAATGAAATGTATTTCGGTTTTCGGAGATTAACATAACTGTCATCACGAGTTTAATTTGAAGCGTTGGCCGGATTTTCGATCTCTGTAAAGAAAATGTTGGACTTTAATATGGTATTTATATTTCATCTGTTTTGTGCTACGACTAACACAGAGTTCTGTTGTTCCTTCAAGGATAATAAGCCTATAATTCTCTCGAAGGTTTTGAGTTAAGTTCATGTTGCCGTGGGAATTGTTTTGTTTTGTTTTGAATGTGAAAAAGTTCCCTCGCTGCAAGCCGAACCTTCTTCAACTTGCTGTGTTTTTATCAGCTTCAGTGGACTGACCTGACTGACGCCTACAATGACGTACGGTGACGATATTTGTTTCTCCTGTTGTTCGGTTTCCAGAACTGTGAGAAGATCGGAACTGAAAATTCCCGCCGGCAACACTCCGCAGAACATCCAGTTTCTTTCGAGAAACATGCCTTCGAGACAGTTTTTGTGCAGGCTTAAGAATAATATTCGGTAAGAACTGTTAAGTGGCTTCCAATGCTTTTATGAAATCCATTTAAATCGTCAGTAAAAGAGAGATTTAAGTTCGCTAGTGCATTGTTCACGGCCGTGAAGGGTGCCAAATAAAAACAAATAGACTAATTATGAATTTTACGTAGAGTTTAGCATCCAAATTACTGAAGTGTGTAGTTCGCGATTTTCATACAGCGGTTTACTGTCGTGACGTCATTTTCTCAACACACCGCTCATTTAAAGTCATATTTCTATTCAAGCGTGCGTTATATTCTTTCCTTTGTGGAAAAAATAGTAACATGGTACTTTACTGATAATTCCGCACGAAGGTTTGTGTGAAACGTAGCAGCACCACATGTTGTTGTGTTGGGTACAATGACGTCACCTCCGCTGAAAATTAGCTCTGTCACAGGAACGGGTTCGCGTAATGGCGGACATAAATACTCAAGATTAGGACTCCAAAAATAAGACTTCCCGTCGTCATATCGAAACACAGTTTGGACAGATTGATTGCAAACCAGTAATCTGTGACGTACGATACGGGGAATAAATTAGTTTTGTCATGTTCTTTTCGGCTTTGAATAGATGGACTAACGACTCATAATTGCGTACTATTGTGCTTTCTTTGTGCTGAAGGTGTGGTTGTTTTTCTTTGGTATGCATGACGTACGATACGTGGAAAAAAGCACTGAATTGAGCCGCCACACAACCTAGCTTTATCAGCGGAGAATCGGCTATTTTTCGACCTTCAAAACGTATTTTCTCTTTTTAGACGGGCACCACAAATAAATAAAATAGCAGAACGCATTTCTCTTGAATACAAGTTTGTATAGTCGTCGGATTGATTTAGGGTTCAGTTCTCCTTTGAGGCATATTTATATTCAAAAAGTGCGTCATTTTCATTCCTTTGTGGAAAAATAATAAAACATTGTACTTTACTGATAATTTCGCGGAAAGGTTTGTGTGAAACGTAGCAGCACCACATGTTGTTGTGTTGGGTACAATGACGTCACCTCTGCTGAAAATTAGCTCTGTCACAGGAACGGGTTCGCGTAATGGCCGACATAAATACTCAAGATTAGGACTCCAAAAATAAGATTTCCCGTCGTCATATCGAAACACAGTTTAGACAGGTCGGAAAAGAAATAGCTACTTTACTTTACAAATCAGTACACAAACAAATACCAGCTTTTTGAAAATTTTACGTCAGGTCCTGCTGAACTGTGGGGCACATCTGCGTCGTCGGCTGTGGATGTGGTATCTGGTGTGAATGTGGGACTTTCTCTAGTCTCCACAGTAGTTGCATCCGGAATCTGGACGAGATGACTTCGGTTTCTGCGCATGTTTCCCTCGTTGGTACTGACTATGTACGATCTCGGAGTCATTGGCTGGCAAACGTGCTTCTCCCTGTTTCTGGCAATCAGTTAGCTACACCTGTTCTCCTGGCCGTAGACTCGGAACTCCCTCACTCTGTGTCGGTGGTCATATTTGGCTTTCTACTGTACTCTTGCCTCTTCTTCTCTTCTCTTTACTTCCTTGAGAACATGCCGGCCAATTCGGAGTAAGCTGGGCTTCTGACATAGGTAAAATGATACGTAGCCTTCTTCCCATGAGGAGTTAATTCACCTGGGCTGAATCCAACAACCCTGTCTAATGATTTATGAATACAGGTATTGTTTTCATCTCCTTCCCTATATTTGGATCCCCTGGTAAAACATTCGCTCTCGTTTTTGATATTTGACATATATGTAGCTCGGAAATAAACGTATTTTTACAATCTATACCTCGTGATGTATACTCGCGCTGTTTTCTTCAGCAGAGATCTGCACAGACCGTAAAATGATCACTGGCCGTTAAATGCTCCATGGTGAAATAGTGTTCTTTCTTTTAATCCAACCACCTAGTTTTGGAAACGCCGACTTGATTTGTCTCAACTGATTCTATGTAAACGTGCACAACAGCTTTCCTAACCGTAGCGGGAAAATCTAATGAATGAATCTAAATCTAAATATATGTACTGCCATATATAGCTTAAAGCTAATCCGGTAGGAGGCTGGTACAGCGGTCTGTGGGTGGCCACTTCTAAAAACTACTAAGTTAATTCACTAAGTTAATTGTCAAGTGACAGAAATAAATAATCAAATGACTCAGTTAGGTGACTCAGAGGGAGGCACGAACTTGGGCTTGAAACGCGGACATAGTGGTGGCAGTTACAGCAGCAGCGGAGAGAGAGTTCCAGAGCGGTATAGTGCGGACGTAGAACGAATGTCTAAATGCATTTTCAGATGACTGTAGGTGGCGAAGTTCGGGAGGGAATTTAAATCTCGGGAGGGAATTTAAGGTTCACACCACTGATGCCTGAGAGAATTTTGTAGAAGATCGTAAGGTCAGTGAGCGATCTACGTGCTTCGAATCTTCCACTTCTCCGCTGGATGGCTTTAATACACGATTTATCCTTAACAGTGTTGGGGGACCATACAACTTAATCGTATTCGGCATTTGGGCGAACCAGTGCTTTTGTCTTCTCTTTGATCTCACCACTGCATCATGAAGAAGATTACGTTGAAGTACGCCAAAGACACGATTGGCCTTTTTACGCACTTCCTGGCAATGGTAAGACCATGACAGATCACGTGAGAGGTGTACACCAATATATTTTTGGTAGGAAACGTGCATTAGAGGGGTGTTACACATCTCGTAGGGGAAGTTTGATGGCTGTTTCTTTAATGTTAGCGACACAGTATAACACTTCAGGAGCTTGCAATGAAGCTATTCTTTCAAAAAGCTATTCTGCAGAGGTATTTACCCTGGGAATTTTTCTGACATGAAATAGATCCTGGGAGCATTCGAAAAATACATCGCTCGCTCATTGGCAATTTCCGGTTGCAAAACATCAATAGTCCTGGGATCCTTAAAATTTGGAATTTGGAAATTTGATAAGATTTCACAGGGTCCGCTCACAATTACTTTTGGCTCCTGGAATACAATAGAAATAATATGCTTCGACTCTTGGGAATGGTAAAAAAAGTACCTTGACTCCTGGGAGCGACTAACATGCCAGGAACATGTTTTGACTCCTGGAAGTTGAGCCTGGTTTTTTTTAGCATGCAAGGAATATTCCCTGACCCACCCTGGGATTTGTTTGTTTTTTGGCTAGGAAAGTTTAACTTTCCTGGGAATCTGTGACTACTTCTTCTGAGCTGGGAAAAATACACATAAACCCATTACCTGGGAAAGTGTTTTCGAATATTTTCATCCTGGTTAAACAGAATAGCTTTTTATTTGCCAGCGGTTTTTAATATCGTCTAATTTGAAAGATAACTGTACGAAATGATCACTACTGCAGTTATTCCAGTTGTTTGAACAATTTTCCCATTGCAAGCTCTCGACACTTGGTCGGCTCGAAGTTCATCTGCCATTTTCTTGCCCAAGATGCAAGAATCGATATGTCTTCCTGCAGGTTCAGGTGTCCTGGTGGCATGTGATTGGACTGTACATTATGCTGTCGTCGGTAAGTAGTTTCATCTTAGATCTGATACCGGTGCCAATGTCATTAATGTACAAGATGAAGAGTAATGAGTCAAGGAGCGTGGCTTGGCGTTATAGACCCCAAAAAGGTATTTTACTAACCTAGATTCAGCCAGAAATACAATCAGCCTCCTTAATTCTATCGTTATTATTAATTCATCATATTTTCTGGAGAATATTTAATAACATAAAGAACACATAAATAATGATAAGCACAGTTATTTCATGGTATTTTTGACTTAATCTTGAAGGCTTGGGCTTTAAATCAAGTTTATGATTATAATCGGCTAATTACGAATATAAGGAATAAAGTTTAAATCGCTCCTTTTTATTCAATGATAGCTTTAATTTAATGTATTACATTATCATTAAAGAAACTGAATTTGAATTCGCTTTCTTTGGTAAAAATAATATGCTGGATCATTTTACAGTCAGTTTCGGGATCATTTTACGGCCAGGATCATTTTACGGCATGTACAGATCCTTATTTAAACGTTAGACTGTACTTGGCCGAAATTTGCTGGGAACAAAAACAAACTGACGCAGCATAGCTAGAGCCTACTCCCCCTAGAGAATCAAGCGTCCATTGTTGCATGTAGTTTATTCTCGGTAACGTTTTGACATTAACGTGTGGAATAAGAACCCGCTGCCACAGTGTCTTGGTGGAAATCCCGTTTTTTTACCTGCATAGGTACAACACAAACACAACCAGGTGAGGACAGCAGCACAAGAAGCACAACACATTCAAGCAAACTAATTTCACAACGTTGTGCCCGTGCTTGTGCCATGCCCATTACGAGGTGCAATCCAAACGTATAAGTCCAGTGGTTTTCAGCCAAAAGCTAAGTAGATTACTATTGTGGGCCGAGGTGGATAACAGTTGTGGGCTGTACACACCATCCAGGGTGAAGGTTATCTCGCCTTGTTCTTACCGTCATTAATGCCACTGTAAGTGTGGTCAGAAGCATATTTTGTAAACATGAGATGTTAATGAGGATGATACTTTATTTATACACGATGAATGAAAGCAGCAGGGTCGTGTTGACACCAACTAAGACTAAGAGTAAAATTTAAATATAATATATAATACTCGATTACATGGGTGGCTGTATATGTCCCATAGGAGCCTGCATGTGATACGACCAGCTCTGGGATGCAGTTTTTCCACCTTACTGAAGTGCGTCCCAAACTGTCAGCCGATACGAGATAGATGGCATAATCACCTTCATATAGAAATCCTCTGACTGCTTTTGAGGAAGAAACTGCATACGTCGAAAGATACTTAACTTTGCTACATTGGCAGCGTGATCGGACCAGGTCAGCTTATTATCAACCTGTACGCCCAAGAGTCGATTTGACTTTGACCAATTGATGTCGCCGAGCTTCAGAACTTGGATAGGTCCAATGAATGGTTTCCTATTCATTATTATTGCCTTGCATTTATCTGGGTGCGGTACTAACAAATTGTTTTCACACCATTGCTTAACCTCTGCTAAGTCTCAATTTAACTTTATAGTTAGTACATCGATAGTATCCGCAGTGCAACAAATTGTAGTGTCATCTGCATATCAGTATGTTTCTCCAGAGTGTACTGTAGATGGAAGATCGTTCATGAAAAGTGAAAATAATGTGGGACCAAGTAGCAACTGTGGTACGCCATGTGGTATGATTTGTGTGTCCGAGTTGCATCCGTTAATTCTAACGAACTGCCTGCGGTTTGAGAGATAATATTTTAAACATTGCCAGATATTTCCGCTGATCCCAAAACCGCTTAACTTTTGCAGTCATATTTTGTGAGAGACGGTATCAAAAGCCTTGGTGAAGTCCACGAATAGGAAACCGACAACCTACTTTGTTTCTATTGATACCCTCCATTGTTCTGTTATGTGTATCAGTAGCAGCCCGGCAAACTTTCCCTTTTTATACTCCCACTGTCTATTGTCGAGTAAGTTCTCAGTGACCACGTGCTTGCTAGAAATACTTAGCATGGATGACCTGTAGCATGTTCGTCGTTAACGCAACAGTTTAGTGCCACTGAGTCTATTAGCCAACTCGTTTCAACACTTTTTTACTAGAAATAAAGCACAGCTTCTAATACAGCATGCAAGGGATGCAATGATTATGCCATATACAATGATGCCCAATTTGATAAAGCGTAGTTAAATGTTCATGCAAAATTGTGCCTTCATTTCTGAATCAGAAACCAGAACTTGTGTTGCTTTTGCCCAACATCTCAGTGTAGAATGCTTTGGTTAGACAAAAGTGCAGTTTGTAATTTCATTCAACGAAATGAAATACTAAATTCTAAAAAGGTAAAAAAGGATGTTTATGAACACTCATTTTCAAAAACGTTGCTTGTTAAGTATTAGATAGTTTCTGAGGCACGCAGCAATATTAGATATATTGCAGTCAGCTGAGGGCGTAGCCCACCCCATTGTTCTCTCTCTTGCACAATAATCAGTGTTTTCATGAGAACAATAGGGTTATGTAATACTAAAAACACATCAGCCAATGTAAAAACGATAGATTTATTTCATGAATAGGCCTTATTAATGCCTTTATTGCTTTTTTTGCTCTTGGGATGTTATCAATACTTATATATTTACTATTCAGTAGCCCACGTCATTGTTCTCTCTCTGCACTCTCTAAGCGCAATTGAATAATTGGTATTGAACAACCCAGTTCCGACGCAGTTGAGTATAATGAGTTCACTTTTTTGGGAAGACGAGGACGAGTTGGCAATATTCATCACACAGAAAATTGCTGCCGAGAAAGAAGGTAAATATGAAACATATTTTTGTGTTCAAATCATGCTATGCAGCGTTAAAGGAAAATCTGCGCGCCTTACTGCGACACGGGATAATAACGAAGTAAATGTTTATTTAAAACATGTTCAACTCTTGTTCTGTTTTAGATGATCAGCGCTTTACGAAACTAGTGACCACGTCAGACCTAGACAAGTTTGGGAAAAGTTGGGTTGCTGATAATAGTCGGAAGAAGTGGATCTGGGTCTTGAGGTTGTACGAAGAATGGCGTGAGCGACGGTACGAAACTGTCTTAGCTGATCCATACCTCGGGGAAGCTGTGGTCAATGAAGCGTTGGAAAGCATGTCAGACGATGAGTTGGACGAAGTTCTGGCAAAGTTCGTATCTGAAGTCCGAAAGACAGACGGAGAAGAATACCCAGGGAAGACGCTGTATGTGATGGTCTGTTGTATTCAAGCGTACTTACGAAACGTACAATTAATTTAGCTATGTGGTAAAGACAGCTAGAAGTAGACTAGCTTCAAATATGATTAAATGGAGATGTTGTGTATTTGTCTGATTGTCTTTCAAATGTTACATTTGAAAGCAAAGGCTCTTAGAAAAACGGTAGCGGCAGATTTTTTTCTCAGAAGGGAAATTAGCAGGGGTAAACTTACACGCACTGTATTGGACACACAGCAATATTTTTAATATTGCAGTTCGCAGGCTGCAATATTTTTAATATTGCTGTGTGGTCAATTTAGTGCGTATATGTTTACCCCTGTTAATTTCCCTTCTGACAAAAAAGATTGCTCCCGTGTTTCTAAGAATGTTTGCTTTCAAAGGGTGTCACACAGCAATCAGCGATATAGTGCAGAGAGAGAACAATGGGGCGGGCTACTGAATAGTAAATATAACATATATATCAGTTGTTTTCCTATTGTTCCCATCTCGAAAAGAATGAATATATAATATATTCTGCAAGCAAAGTTTTTGAAAACGAATGTGTGTATAATTTCAGTGCTGCTATATCGATTGTGGCCGTAAGCAGTGCCAAAAACAATGCCAGTGTCAGGTTATAGTTTTTGGCATATGGCTGCCATATTTTAAAGCGTCGCCCGTTACAAGTTGCACTTTTATGGAAAATAACTATGTACATGTAGTTACAGGTGCTGTCGATCGGAATGTAGTAAGTACTGACAGCTGGGTTAATGGTTACATGATCGGTTGGTAAATAGTCAGGGACGGCGCAGCCGGGGGTATTTTGCCTAGTTACTTCTCAGTCTGTTTTAGACGGCTAAAGTTTGGTCATACCGGCTCAGTCACCATTTTAGACCCCCCACTTGAAATTTCGCTCCGCCGTCCCTGGTAGTGCTATATAATTGGCGATAAAGTAGGAGTAGCACATGCTTTTTAAATAGCTCCTACATGCACTCAGTTGTCTTTTGGATCTGCCGTGAAACAATAATTTTCGTAGGCTGTACGAGGCGTATTTGTTTCCTGGTCACCACTGTCGTTATCGTTTTTCCCACGCTTGGTATTCTGAGAATAACTTCCTGTAGATGATTCATCCGGTGTTTGTGTAAAGTCGCATTGTTGTAATGTTGCCATGCTCATATTATTCGTTTTCTGTACTCGTTGGAGCTCAGAAGATCTGCGTCTTGATCTGTCTCTGTAAGATTAAGAAAACATTGATAAACAGCACGAACAAGTATCAAGTAACAATCACTCAGGCTTTTTGACTAATGCGTAAACTTCCGAAATAAAAAGACTGCGAATGTCTCTATTAGACGTCAAATTAACACAAAATAAGACAAACAACTGAAGTCCGAATACGAACCATAAAACAATATTTTGAAGCTTTTTTCTAGTTAGACGCCAAATACTCCAAGATTTACTTCCGTTTTATGAAGGTTAGTGATAAATATGCACACTCAGAATCAACTCTAAAGTCCTCCATTTGTTTCAATACTTGTTTAACTCTAAGCTTCTCTTTCTGCAAAGGAATGCATCATAATTATGCGTAGTCGCATAAAAGACAAAAAGATGCTGTGATATTGGCTGTATTACCTTACAATAAGTAGTACCACGATGACAACCACGATGACAACTGCTGATCCACCAATGATGTAATATTTGTAATTTAAATTGGTGTTCCCGCCTTTTGATCCTGGATATTTGATGGTAGTAGGTCTGCTTGTAGATTGGTCGTCTTCCTTGTGCAGCGAAACTTCACCAATAGACTTATTCAATGCTTTCTCGATGTCAGACTTGGACGAGTTGATGATCGTGGCTAGTAGTTTACCATCAATGGGATTTCCTGATGCAGTAATTATACCGGGTGGGTACTGGACATAAAATGCGACCACGGCAAGAAGTACTCCAGGCTTGGACTTCATATACGATGGAAAATTAGGAAGAAGATGAACTTGATCGCCTGTGTATGACACATAATCTGTAGATCTCCTGAAAGATAATTATATCCAGAAGACAATAAATGTTGAACATCTGGAAAAACGAGAGATGGTTTTGTTTCCAAGGGGATGATATCACATTTTATGTGCGAGCTGCAAATAATGCGTTTCACGGTGTTGCATTCGTATACCAAAATTAGTAGGAAAACCAGCAGGCAACGTAGTTGATCTCTATGCAACATTAGGTTTTATCATGAGGTTGAGGTTCTTGCATGCAAATAAGATTTGTTGAGGATTAAAACTAAATAAAAGTCTCTAAAACGAATAAATAATCCCCAGTCCCCGAGAAAATGCTTAGAAAGGATGAAAATATATTTGATAGCATTCGAGAAACATTTCATAAACATCTAAAGCGTACAAGTTAACATTTATTCCAGTGTTTTATCAACAACAACAACAATATTTCTTTATTACCCTATAAATTGCGTATAGTATTTACGTAATAATAGTTTAAATAAGCAAGGGTACTGGCAACCCGAAATAACCTGAAGGTTAAAAATACCAGGGTGTCAGATTGCAAATGAAATATGATTATTTTGGTCGGGCACTCATTTACACACATGCAACCACATGTATACATAATAAATTAAGGAAACTCATACCAGTTAAACCAATAAAAAGTATATCAGTACTTGTTTAGCTGTAGTTACCTCGCTCGAGCTGTCTTCTGTTTACATCCACCACGAACTGCACAAAATATCGTCACAGACGTAGCCACTGTCTTCTTAAATTTCAAATCCATTGGCTCGTTCCACTAAATACCAAGATTAAGTAAAGTATCAGATCTGCTTACTGACTGTACGATTGTCAGTACATAATATAAACAACACTAAAAGTAAAGAATGCTGTCATTTCCTGACAATGATATACAGTTGTCGCTTTAATTCATTATTTTTAGAAAACATCAAGTAATGCCCGATGAATTGACAGTTTTGTGCAGCGATTCTCGATATGCGTACATATTTTTTCTCCTTACAGTGAGTCTGTCGTAGTCCGGTGTGCCTAACCGTTTCCTTCATTAATCTAGTGTATTGTAATAAATCTGTACCACTTGGCCTTTTTTCCATTGTTTCTTAGCTTTTTATATGTGTCCTAGAATGGATAATAGTCTTTAAACAGAATTTTAATGAAAGCAAAACAAACTCAACAGCCTTACTGGCAGCTTCTTCATACTTGAACTTACCTCAGAGACGTTCAGTCCTATGAAGGTGACTTTAACAGAGTTATGTTTATCTAGTGAGGATGGCGTTCTTGGTCGTGGTGCAGGTAATGGAGGCGGAGGCTCTGCTCCTTTTTCAATACCTACAGAAAGAGCATCAAGGAATACTTGCAAACGTATAGTAAACAACCACATTTTTATCACAATACAATATAATGCTAGCTGAAGAACATTACATTATATTGTTACGTACATACATACATACTTTATTTGGTATACAGTAGGTTAAATTATAGGCAGCTAAAGCTGAAGTGGACCTACTTCTATTACACTAATATATTAACATTAAAAATGAAAACCTATATATGTCCTATATACAATAATGATAAGAGAAACTATGTACATGTACAATAAAAAATAAAATAAAAATGGTCAATAGTATATAAAATTTGAATTCTTATGTAAGATTAAAGAAGCTTCTTTCATAAAGGACATATTGTTTAAAATGATCCTATATTTACTCTTTTTTAAATAATGTTTGAAACAATTCATAGAAGGTGCCTGTTTTAGGGCGGCTGGTAAGGGGTTCCAAGCCAATGGTCCTCTATATCTCAGTGCAGTTCTACCTATGTCTAAATTACATCGAGGTAGTACAAAGGTGCTCTTATTACGTAGGCTATACTTGGAATTGATATTAAGGCTGAATAGGCTAGGAATCCTATCTGGAGTTAGATTATTATGAACTTTATACATTAGGGTGAGTAATTTCTTTTCATAAAAAAATATTAAGAGACTCAAATCGTAGCTGGGTTTTAGTGTAATTGGCTACGTGACAGTCATCAGTCAAATTCAATTGGATCCCGAGCAAGCTGCGATTTATCAATGGGCATTTTGCAGGCAAACAAATCTGACTTCATTTATTTAAAGACAAACCTGTTTGTAAATGCTATTTTCCATCTCCAATCGATTGTCGATCTTGCTAAAACAGCGATTTGAAGTTTGTTTGCCATCTAGTAAAGCCTGTTCCATGGGATCACGAGCGCAATTAATTGGCTATTGAAGTCTACTGTAAACAAATATTGTTCAAGTCTCTCACAGTCTCTCTATTTGTTGCTATACGACTTAACGAATGGTCCCTCGAATCGTGGCCATATTACACAAAATGTATTTATTTATACAAAACATGAAAAAAGGATATTGCAAATGTTGAATTAAAGAATAGATGATGTAACGTGTTACCTAAAATAGCAGAGCTAATCGAGTTAGGCAACATTGCTTACTATTGCAATAATATGTAATAAAGAATGGTCGTCAGTAAGAAGGTAAGGATAAAACAACTGAAATAATCTACGTACAATACAAAAAGGAATAAACTAAATCATATATTACTGAAAATTGCAAATGACACTTTGATTAACAGGGAAAAAGATGAGGAGGTATGGCTAGTTAGGTACATTATTATAACTAATAGCCACTGATAATAACATTCTTAAGTCTGTTGTTGAAAGCTTTTTTGCTTAATAGTTTGAAAGAATCGTCAATTGAGTTCCATATCTGTACACCTTGAAATCTGAGGGAAAACTTTCGGTAATTAGTTCTTACTAAAGGTAAATAAAACGACGTTTTTGATGCAAGTCTTGTATTATAATGATGTACATTACTGATAGGCGTAAAAAAAGTATTTAAAGAGTGTAGGAAGGTTACCTGAAAAAAATTGCATAAATAATGCATTACTCAAGAAAATCAAATCAGAGAATTTAAGGATATTAAGTTGTTTAAAAGTTGACATGTGTGTTCATTGTAGGAAGAAAAAGTAATAATTCTGATTGACTTTTTTGAAGAGAGATATTAATGTATCATATTAATATATTATATGTCAAGGAAGGATAAATAAGAGTATAATAGAGTTGCAGCAATACATTATTTTTTACATAATGTATAATTTTAGAAATTTTCCCACACTTCTTTTGATTTTAGCGACAATATGGCTGATTTGACTTTTCCAACTAAGGTTCGAATTTATAAAAAAAAAACTAGATATTTAACATACTTTTTGTTTAATTGGCTTTTTGTTAATAAATAATTTAATACAAAAAAATTGGTATTTTTTTGAGGTGGATGGAAAATAACAAAATGGGTTTATCTACATTAAGGGAAAGCTTGTTTTTACGTGAATAAGTCATTGATAATCTTTTCTAGAGATAATAAGCTTTTATTTGAACAAAATAGATTAATATCATCAGCAAAAATATGAAAATTAAAGGAATTAGTACAATTGTGTATATCATTAACGTATATAAGGAACAGCAAGGGACCTAGAACAAAATCAGGAGAACACCGCAACAGATGTGTTGTTCCTTAGAGTGACAATTGCCAATAGAAACAAATTGTTTTCTATTAACAAGATAACAGCCAAATCTGTCATTAGCTTTAGAAACAGCTTGTAATCAAAGTACGATCCATACCTCTACATGTGTTGTTAATCCAGTAAAGTCCCTCATCACATACGCACTTGTACGAACCGACAGTGTTCTCACAGCTCAACGAGGAATCCGAACAATTAAATGTCCACTCCATACATTCATTGATGTCTGGTGGGAAAACGAGAATACCGGTCAATAGATCAGGCTACGTTTTTAACATAAAAAAGCAATGCTACGCGTAATACGATAAGGTGAGACTTGCATACATACCAACACATGTCACGTTATCTGTAGCTAGCTTGAAACCATTAACGCATGTGCAGTAATAGCCACCTTGTGTGTTATGACAGTATTGGTTACACCTTTGTTTTTCCGTTGAGCATTCGTTCACATCTAGAGAAAATACAAAATATTTCTAAATACAGAAGAGATTGGTCGATGTATTAAAACATATGTTGGTTAGTGTATGTTCTGAATTAATAACGTTAATCATTCCTCATGTTCTGATATATAGTTAAACTCCTCTGAGAACTGAAGGCCTACGCGAGCGGAGCGAGGCGCGCAACCCCGACTCCCGGCGTGTCCGAAAATATTATTTACATATAACAAATTTTTAGAGCCTCACTGAAAATCTGAAAAGACGCTGGGCTCAGATAGGTGTGAAAACGCTTTCTTCATCATTCTTCATGAAACATCACAGGAAGTCTGGAATAATAGGGAAAATATTTTTTATGGGAATCCAGAGGCTATAAATTAATATGATGACGTCACAATCAATGACGTCATAATATCGATTTTTCAAAATTGTCGAATTAACTTTCTTTACATAGGGGATTTGGTAGAGGTATTCGATAAGTCGTCAAAGCTGAAAACAGTTTGTCGCTACGACATAAATTAGAAGAGATATAATTTTTTTAACGTAATATCGACCTGCTGGCAAAGGAGAAGTTCCCCCGGTTTCCAGAAATATTAATAGTTAATTAGGAATAATTAAAAATACATTTCCACCTCAAGCTTCTTTCAATCCTTCACAATGCTGAAAAATCTGTTTCAATGACGTCATCCAGCATGACGTCATGTTTTTAACAACTGCCAATATCTTCATCATAAGGTTGAAATTCAAAAATCTAAAACGATACGATTTACCACCACATCTAGCCTAGTATTTCATAAGAAGTTGACTTAACTTAAAGCAAAATAGCAAGAATTTCAGCCAACGGGTATTACATATAGTGTTTTAACTGTAAGTCTAGTTCAGGGGGGGCACTTGACATTTACTTAACACGTAATATATCGGTACATTTTTGTCGTATTGACAAACGGTTTGCGGCATTCATCTCCTCTTTGACAGCTCTTTGAAATCTACTATACAAATTATGACTATGTTAAACTTTTGAAATTGCTATTTAGTGACGTCATCGAATGTGACATCATAAAGTTCAAAATACTGCCGCACGTTTGATTACTGGAACAAAACGGTCTGAGCATATTACACCTGCACTTATGGATCTTCATTGGTTACCAGTTGAAGCACGCATAGAGTTCAAGATTCTACTTTTAACATATAAAACACTACACGGTCTGTCTCCAAGTTATCTATCTACTCTGGTTGAAGAAAATCGTCCTTCCCGCTCTCTTCGTTCTTCAAGTCGTTCACTCCTTCGTCCTCCATTTCCACCTGTCAGAACTGTAACTTATGGCGAACGTGCCTTCTCCTACTCTGCACCGAAACTATGGAACTCACTACCAGATTACATTAAGTCCTCCACTACTATATCAGCCTTTAAATCTGCTCTGAAAACCTTTCTTTTCAAAAGAGTATATATGACGCAGTGACAGTAGAGAAGTATTTATATTATGTTATACGTTTATATTTTCTGTTGTATATCAGTCTGTGTTTATGTATATATATTTTACATTACTTCTTATATTAATATATCTTTTTAAATTTTTACAACATAGGTATAGTTATTCTTTACTATAGTTAGTTATTTTTACTATTTTCTATTTTTTAATATAGTCTTCTCATACTCCATGTAAGCGCATTGAGATTTTTAAATGCGCCATAAAAACCTATAATTATTATTAGCGGACCTATCTCTACATAAGTAACATAATTATTACTTTGGTACGAATTGTACGATTCGTACGGTGACGTCATATTCGTACAACGATAATACCTAACCCTGACTACAAACCTAACCCTAACCCTCCACGAGGGTTTAGGGTGTTTAGAGCTAATTAGTAATTCGTACAGTCGTTCGTACAATTCGTACCGATAGAATAATCCTTCATTATTATTATAAAACAATATTTTATAACACATTTGCTATAAAAATGTTTTGCTTAATTGTCCCAGCTGATATGCGGAGAATGACTTAAATAAGACAAAACAATGTTTAAAAGAGCGTTTTAACGCCTATCTGGGCCCAGCGTGAAAACTAAAAATCATTTAGGTGACGTGGGCTCCCTGGTTAAATATTGTTATTATTGTTTTTAGTATTATTATTATTATTATTATTATTACTATGTGACTCCACGGTCCATTGACAAGAGCGTGCACCTCTGCAACACTTGGTCCCTGTCCATCTTTTGTATTTTTCTAAGAAGCTTCATTTTGTCACCAAATGGATCTGTAACGCGTAAACAATGAAAAGAGCCTCAGCACTAGGTTGCTCTGTTCGGTCTCGATTCAGACTTCTGAAATGGGTTGACGTAAGATGTTATCTCTGTCTCTGTGAAAAATCATGTAAAAAATCATATCAAAAGCACACATACACTGTTATGGCGTATGGTGTTATCACACTGATTCGATACCTCAGGGATGATAATGACTAATTCTTGTTAATACAAACTACTAATTAAGCTATGTGGCAAGTATATCAAAGTTACTGCGTACAAAAGCCTTTTTATCGATTACGGTGACCTGACTTCCGGTATAGCTCATATTACTCAGTCGAAAACCCACGGTTTAGGGAGCTATTTTGCTTTTTTTAGCGAATAAAATAATTAATAACTTCTTCTTATCCTCGAATCTAAGTTAAGTAACATCTAATCTGCGCCTGGAAACAGTTTCGAGTGATTATGTCAAGATTTCGACATGGCCAATTTGAATTTTCTTACGCTGGTTGGAGTAAAGTTTTACGAGGCGTTACTGGTTTAGGAACACCAAGCAGAGGAAAACTGAATTTAGCTTGGATAGCATACTTGAACAGACTTCTTACACTTGGACACAAACAGGAGAATACATTTCCAGCATTTTGCCGTATATATATAGAACGTCGTGGTTTCTGGAGTTTAGAGTATGGCAAATCGCTTCTAAAGTTCCATTTCTTACTTGTGTTGACATTTCGTATGACGGGAACAGCAGTAGGAGAGATTTTCGAGAGTCCAAACGAAAGCAGAGAATTCTCCATCGTATGGTTACGTTATTAACAAGTAAGTCAAATTATAAACTTGTAATGCAACTGAACTTGTTATCTCTCTCAAATAAAATCGCATTTACTCAGTTCAAAGCGATCACCAATACCAAAAGTCCTATTGTACATACAATGATATTGATATGCATTGTTGCTCACCTGTGCAGGTCTGGCTGTCGTTCGTTATCTGATATCCTTTGAAACACGCACACTTTCGTTTCCCTTCTCTAATGTAGCAGACGTGTTGGCAGCCGTAATTTTCATCATTGCACGGTAACTTGGCTAAAACATTGAACACAGTGGTTTTAGAAGGTAAGCAAACCATGAATAAACTACAGGAGGTAAGTTGGCCAGGCTATATGACTTTGGTTAGTACATTATCTCTCTTGCTGACTCATTGGCATTAAGGTATGGGATAGTGACTCTCTGACGAGCAATACTACAAGGAGAATCAGGTGCTAAAGTCATCAACAAGAAGGGTGGCACAAAACTTGGGAGTTCTACTTCGCCTTATTTCTTCTTACTCTTGCGAAAACAGGTGGATATCGTAGGCAGGACGGCCTGTATAGAGCTTCACAAGAAGAAACCGAAGAACGCCGTACTGTACGGAACTTCAGAGTTGCGACTTTCTTCCAAACCGATCTTAGCGAATTGACCACTTTGTATAATTAGTTCTACCTTATATAATGCTCATTACATTATCGCGAGGGATCACGAATATTCAATTCGGTTAAATAGCTAAGTAGTACAAGTTACATTGTCTTTTTGGTAATAATTGTCTTGTTTCTAAACTATACATTTTGATCTTCCCAATTCTGCAATACCTGATATTGTTTTCTATATAACTCCTTTCATTTTTACTTTATATGTTTTTAAAATAATTTCGACACAATTATTCAAAGAATCAGCTACAGTTTGAGTTAAACTTATATTATAGAACGTGTTACGAATGGCATAAATAGTGGTCATTGAATTTACTGAAATAGCGGTTTTCGATTGAGTGTTGAAAGTAAAAAGTGATTGTTTTGGTGTTGTGTTTGCTTAGCTTTACTGTTGGCTATGAAAATGTTTTATAATTATCAGCCATGCAATCAAGTTCTAACCAAAACCAAATATTGTTTACTTTTTTGGTGAGAGTTATCGATGATTGCGTTTACATTTTCTCTTGATTGGTTAAAGTAAAACCAATCGAGAATTACATTAGTTCGTGATTGGCTCACTGGGTTTTACTTGCTCCTGATTGGCGCAGTAATTACTTTGGTTTGGGTTTTGCGACACTCAATCGAAAAGCGCTGTAATAAGTAGCGCATCATTTACATAACGTTTACTTACGGATACATTTCTTTGAGTTGTTGGGATCAACTTTAAAGTTGGAGTTGCAGCTACATCTGTATCCACCATTCAAGTTCGTGCATTGATGCATGCAGTCACTGGCAGGAACACATTCGTTGACATCTTAGACGAATAAGAATAATTTCACTATATAATACACCATAAAAACGTTATTTAGCTGCATTACCTGCATATTACTTTGCAAAGCTATTCTTGGATGACAATAATTCCTTAGGGAATCAAATCACGAATAAGTAGCGGCCATCGTTGGCATAACAAACGTATAGCTAATATTTTGTTCATATGGTTGCGAATGCAAACTACCAATATGCAATGCACTTAAAACCGTTATTTCTTTCTTCAGGGATTTGATTTCCAAGCTACTCGGATAACTAGCTCTTACCTAGCTCTGTGAACTAACAATTGAAGGGCGACTGGATTCTGGGTGAATGTCCAAGCCTTTTATTATGTTTAAATACATATTAATCTCTGCCACAGTTATCAACATACCATCACAAGTCTTGTGATCGATATTGAGTCGGTATCCATGGTTACAGTCACATGCAAATGATCCTGGTGTGTTAATACATAACTGTGTACACCCGTCTACTGCTTCGTCGCACTCATCCAAATCTGAATTTTAAAAGTAAACATCCAAAACGTTCTGACTTAAATACTTTGAAAAACATAATTATCAGACTGATACACTTGAGTTACTCTGACTTTTATTAATTATACTGTACTCGAGAGTTCAGTGGATGTGATCGAGAACCCAGGATTGGATGGTTTAATTGCCTTCAACTTCAATCCGACCGAACGAAAGGTAATTATTCGAATCCAATTTCTCTACTTTATATTTATTTAGGTCATGTTGTTTTGTTCATTGCTCTATTGAAATGGAACTATTTACATACTGGTAGATCCTCCCATTTTTAAGCCGATTCTTCCGAATCAATTGCGTTTTTGGTTATCGACCTCAGTTTGAATATTAAATAAAAGGGTTATAGACTTTACGTTTGCGTTTTATTGACTAATACATGCACATGCTAACTGTACGATGAACTCACAATTTCTTCACATTATACTCGTTATTCGACCTTATGCAGTATTCATTATTTTCCGTTCATTGTACAGTCCATTTGTTCCTGTATTTGTCAACAAAACATGCACAGTCTCTACCCTTAATTATTGTTATTAGTTTTCTTTTAAAGTTAAAAAAAAAATAGTTAACGTATACCTGCACATTTCGCTCCGTCACCACTATAGCCATCAGGACACGAACCACACTTGTACCCAGTCTCACTAGCCGGGGCAGGCAGGTCAGTACACCTAACACCTGGGTAACATGGGTTGTGATTCGCCTCACATGCGTCAATATCACTTTCACAGGAAGACCCTGTGTAGCCACCGCTGCAGTCACACGGCATCACGTCAAACTTGTCATCATTGTTATCTGCGCCTAAGACAGGATTGTAAGATCTGGGGCAGGTTCCACCATTGTAACATGCACACAGGTAAACCGCTGGTCTCAGGATTGCGGCTTCTCCTTTTGAATCTATGGCTGTAAATTCCAACTGGATCTAAGGATAGTGAATTCAATAATAGTTCGCAACAACAAAGACATGCATTAGAACATATTGTTGTATGCACATTAGCCTGCTAACCGGCGATTTTGATTCTAGGATTCCTGTGCTGCGCGATCAAGGTGATAGTGACTACAAGTGAGTATGTAGGGAATAAAGGAAAGAAAAGCATGCAGGGAAGCAATTGAATTTGAGTTCCGCCCCTTTGTCGTTCAAAAGCTTATCACGCGCTGGTCACGCTTTAAGTGTCTGACCAGTAACCAATAGAAGTGGAATAAATGTCAATAAACAAGTTGTCAAATGTGAAAGAAACTTCTATGGGTATTATTGTGCTTCGTAAACCACGCAAACGTGTATGACATAATTGTCATTATACGACATAAATGCAATTCCGGTGTACTAGGGGACCAAATGCTGAAAATGCACTGAATTTGGTTCCCCTCTGTGGTCCCTTTAAGTGGATTTGGCCTCCCTAGCATTTTGTTTAGTTTCGCTTAACTACATGTCCTTCGTAGTTGTTCTGAAGATCGTTACCCGGCATATGAGAATCATACGAGTTCTTTTTCTAATTAGCTACGGAAAGACTGAAGTTAAGCCGCAAAATTGCGCAGGGTGAGTTACAAAGAAACAATAAAGGAACATAATTAACACTTCGACCTCCCTTCTCGTCGCTGCTTTGCATCTCGCTGGCTAGTTTTGCAGCTTATAACTTCAGGCTTTCCTTGATTTAGTGAACCACTGGGACCAATGTATAACGCCGAAAAATATGTAAGAGTTTCTAAAACAATAAAATATGATACAAACACTAAGCTTAGGATGCGTAAGTGTTCTTTCGGAAAGGTTCAAGTACATGTACTTCCTAGCGAATTTCGACTTAAATGTTATTTAAAACGTAAACCCTGAACTTTAATCGCGAGAAAAGCCTTAAGATGTTGGCTTCGTTGGGCGAAGTCGTAGGCCTCCGTGTTTGTTATTCTTTTAACGGCAAATTTGAAATGTGCATGGTGTTTTGGCGTCCTTACATTTAAAGCACTCAGTGACATATATGGACGAAGGGAGCTCGGAGCATCGAGAATTATGCTAGACTTGCATCTACTTGTGTCAAACGCCAGTTACAAACCTTCGTTGTTTTGACACCATACCGAAGTTGACTATTATTACCATCAGAAAGAATCGAATAATCAGTAGCGAATGATTTGTTTTCTGCATGAAGGTCTATGGATGAGCAACGAAGAATGCTACCGAGTTTAAAAAAATCCACAGGCACTTAGATCATCTGACGGTGTGAGATTGTATTTGAATGATCGGCGGATACCACCCCTTCTATGTCAAGAATTGACACTTCTTACCTTCTAGACGTCTTTCAACGAATGGGAAAGCTGACGACGGCAAGAAACCCAAAATTCAATGGCGTTCATGCAGGTTGTTATCTCCCCCCCCCCCCCCCCCCCCTCTCCATCTCCTACTTAAACTCATTCCCAGGGTTTTCTGTTCTTCCAACATGATGTCCTGCGGAGGGAAGACCCTGAAAAGGCGAACTATCACGTATTGTGATTGACTCTTCGCTTTTGACGCAGATGTTGTTCTAACAATACTCAACGGATTGAGAAGACACTGACATGAACTATGATTTATTAACTCAAATTGTACCAATAAAACGATTTTAAATCGTACTCAGGACACCTCATTATATACATGCCATTTCATGTTATCGCCTGCTTTTCACTGGATAAGGAACACCAATTAGAGATGCTATATTACTGGGAATTTTAACATAGATATCTTAAAACGTGAAACGCACTCTGCACAAAGTATAGATGGAATGAACTGTGATCTTCTACCTATTACTTGTGGCATTCCTCTGGTCCCACTCTTGGCCCCATATTATTTATATTATACGTTAATGTTGCGCAGTTTATAATTATAATAAAATCAATACATCTTCTACTTTGTGCTGCACACATCAATATTCTTCATCGTCATAAAATTAACTCATTAGTTATCTGAACTTACTAATTTATGAATGGATACATGCATGCAATCAGACTAAGTATTAATTTAGACGAAACATATTTCTTAGTTTTCACCTCAAAACAAACGTCAAGTTAACTACACACTTTATCCCGTCAATTAATATATTCAAACAACGCCTTGCACTAAATTTAGTCTCGGCATAGATGCCCACTTGAAGTGAATTTTAGATATTGATGCTATTTCATTTATCTATATATTTCGTACTGTACATTGGCTTGGGGTAGTAACTATATCAATGCAAATTGTAGCCTATCCATTCGCCGATCCAAAAACACAAAGTAAGCTTTTATTCAATAGATTGGGTGTATGTCTAGAGAAATATCTAGCGAACAATTACTTAATCCTCTTAGCGAAAAAATATATTTACAGCCTTAGTTCCTCTGCAGAACAAACCTCTGAAGCCTCTTTTGATATATTTATTAAGAAAGTGAAGTTCCAAAATGTCGTTGATTCGCATGCGAGTGCTTACTCTACCCAGTGGTCTAAATTATTTCCTCTTCCCAGCTTAGGTTCTCCATAGTATTCATTTAATACTGAAAATACCCATATAATTATGTTTCTACTTAACGTGTACCTTGTTCCTGACATTGATTGTAATTACTTTTCTGTTCTTTTTCTTGTCGCATGATGTAAAAAACGCAAAAATATGTGGTAGAAATAAAACCTGTAAGTATTTTTTTTTAAATTAGATTGGGTGTATCAAACGTTTATGAGGGCGTACATTTTCAGTTAGGATAATTAGTTTACAAACATGTCAATCACCTACTAACTGATATATTTAGTAGGTGTTGCTGTGGTAAAATGCTGCTGATTTTTGGTGCCACATGATGGGGAAATCAATGTTGAAATTAATATTTTGAAAATGTATAATCGATAGAACGATTTCTAAACTGTGCCTCAATGGGCGACTTTGTGTTAAAGTTGGTCATTTCAGACCGACGTGCCTTATATACGTCTTACTGAATGGCCATCGAACAAGAATGGGTACTAGGTTTTCAATTGACCTCATATTAATCGATTTTTCTAAAGCTTTCGATTCCGTTCCGTATCAGAGATTGCTGTCTAAACTTGCTTCTTACGTTCTTGATGATCATACCTTATCATGGATAAAAGATTTTCTAGCAAACCGAAGCCAAGTAACCGTCATCGACGGTGATTTTTCCAACGTATGTGCAGTTACCTCGGCGGTGTACTTCAGGTTCAGTGATATGCCCTTTGCTATTTCTGCTGTACATTAACGATCTCCCGACGGGTATCTCCTCCAATATTCGACTGTTCGCTGATGACTGCATAGTTTACCTGGAACTGTCGACTGCTTGTTCTCCTCTGCAACTTCAATCCGACTTAAACGCACTGTCGACATGGGCTGAGAAATGGTAATTGCGTTTTAATTACACTAAATGATTTTTCTATGCACATTTCTCGTTCCGTCTGAAAATCAGGCTATCCGTCGGACGCCATGTAGACCCGGCCTGAGAACGAGGCTGTATCCTACCACCTTCTCCATCTATTTCCCAATCCTTATATCACCTTGAACGCGTACCACATGTAACCCAAAGCTAGATCAAACTTGCCTACCAAAACGCCCAGAAGAGGCGCCAACAGGTTTTACTCACCCTATCAACTGTAACTTCCCAGGTTATCGTGACTGATGAAGCATTACGGCGAATGCGTGCATATTTAGGCAGTGTACCGCTGACATTAAATTTTAGTGGATCGTCATCAGGATCTGTCGCGATGACTGTTATGGATGCTGTAGTGTTGACCGTCAAGTAAATATCTGATGAACTCGTATTTGAAAATGCTGGCGGATAATTATCTATGAAAACATAAAAAGAAAAGTGTTGTGGAACGTTTTCATGGAAGCTGCAGTGAAAGGCTTAGATAAGTGTTATTAACTTCCGTCATTGATATAGTGTCGTTTACATTGGCTTAATCGACCTAAAATATTTACTAAATTTACCTGACTAGTGTCAAGTATAATTTAAGTATGAGTAAATACCACTTAATAAAAGTCAGAAGAAAAAAAACACTTAAAAAGGGGAACTGAACCCAAAATCAACCCAACGACTATACAAATATGTATTCGAAATAAATACGTTCTGCTATTTTATTTTTATGTGTTGCGCCTCTATGAAAAGAAAATCTGAAACCCCCCTCCCCCCACAACCTCCGCTATGTACTCGAGTCAGGTATGGGGAATAAATTAGTTTTGCCAAGCTATCCCTGACATTGAAAAGCTGGACAAAAACGAAGGGCTTCTAATTGCCCACTTTAGAAACGAGTAGGGGAATGGGGCGAGTTCGGTTTCGCAAAGGTGCTTGGGATCGTTACTGGGGACAGTTAATTGCGATGTTTGTCATGTTTCTTTGTATTCTACAATTAGGGTGTCCCCAGTAACGATCCCAAGCACCTTTGCGAAACCGAACTCGCCCCATTCCCCTACTCGTTTCTAAAGTGGACAATTGCAGATCATTGTGTTTACATTGTTATGGAGGTATGATTGCTCTTTCTTGGTATGCGTAACGTACGATATGGGGAAATATATATAGAGACCCTCATTATAGAAACCCTCATTTTGTATTATTTTGCATTTTTAATTTCTTTTTTTATTTAATGTTAGCGTGATAACTGTACATTATGTATATAGTTTTTGCTGACAAAATAAATGTAGATGTAGATATGCACTAAATTGAGCCGCCACACAATCTAGATTTATCAGCGGAGAATCGAATTTGAAAACTAATTTCCTCTACATAGACGCGCAACACAGTAAAATAAAATAGCATAACTTATTTCTTTGGAATACATCTTTGTATAGATGTTGGGTTGATTTTAGGATTCAGTCCCCTGCGTCGCATCCGAACTGAACCCCGGTTAAGTCCGTCTGCGAAACAGCGACAGAAAGCTTGTTCTAGACCCCCAACGAAGTACCAGGATATATGTAGTCGATTCTGATTGGCTTTTACTAATGCTCATTCTTACACGTCTTCTGACTGGCCATTCAACTGTCACCAGCCTCGGAGATTGTTATGATGGGCAGTTCATGTCAGCGGCCGCTCGGTTAAAACTGTTCGTTTGCACGTGGTCAGCTGTTTACTTGAGATGGTTCGGCCAAGACGAGCAAGCGCTCTGTCGTCGTTTCCCTGTGTTTTAGTATCGGAAAAGGTTATAGATATATTTCAATTTCGGGTTAGGTTTTGAAGTAATGTAACGTAATAGGCTGCCCGTGGTTTAGTGCGACATGAAAGGAAACTTGCCGAACACATTAAATAGAATCTGTCACGACAAAATGCTCGTTCGAGGAACACACAAACAAATCTCCCATGCAGCTTGGAAATATCTAGTATGTGCCACATCCGAACTCAACTCCGGTCAACTGCTCTTGTTCTAGCAAACGAATCTCGATTTCAAACTGATATTGTACAAATATCATTGTACTTCTCGACGTGTATAAAAGCCGCCACATTTTGAAAGGTGAATTAGCCGTAAGTCGCACTGGTAACAGGCTGGTGACAGTTGAATGGCCAGTCAGAAAACGTGTAAGAATGAGCATTAGTAAAAGCCAATCAGAATCGACTACATATATCCTGGTACTTTGTTGGGGGTCTAGAACAACCTTTCTGTCGCTGTTTCGAAGACGGACTTAACCGGGGTTCAGTTCGGATGCGACGCAGGCTATACCACGCACAACATCAGCAAAATAGATCTTACTCATTTCAGTTGATTCATTCTTGAGTTGGTTGCCAACGTCCTTGGTACTCGTTCCAACCGACACATCGTTAGTAGAAGCAGTGTCGAACAGACAGTTAACATCGCCATTACACGCCAACAGGGCCTCTTGTCTGAGAGTCTCGTTGGCAAACTTGATCTCATCAATGAACATCGGTACAAAGGATGTGTTGGAGAACATGCTCACATTCTCACCAGGTTTGTACGTAAACAGAGATGTGAGATCAATTACTTGCCCTAAATATGAATACAATATTATCTTATCTTCGGATATTTAAAATTTGTTATCAGTATTTTTACGTGCAATTATGTATTAACCCTTTAACGCCCAGTGTACTATATATAGTACGCTAAACGAACCCGCACATTTTTGATCAGCGGAGTAGTTGTTTTTAGTACCCAGGCTACCACAACCAATACAATTGTTCCTCCATCTTGGATTTATAATTTACTTAATTTTTAATTGGAAGCAGTTTCATCGTGTTCTACTCATTTTGAGTGATTTATTCGAAGAATACCGTTTAATTTTTCCGGGAAAGTTTAAAGGGCTTTCGTAGCCATGTCTGAGAATGGTAGGACATACACAGTTGAAGAGATTATTAATTATATTGATGATGACTTTGCTATTCCGATGATGGGGTGACTTCGGATATAGAAGGTCTCGAGGACGAGACATTGATGATGTTTTGCCGGCAGAACAGGAAGTTTTGGCTAAAAGCGAGGACGAATACCTCAATATTGGGAATAATGGCATTGAAGAGGTGAGTTCGAGGGAAAGAGGTAGGCCAAGCAACGCCAGTTTTGCCGATCTTGAGTGGAGCAACATAACAGGCGATTTTGCTATTCCAAACTTTGATCAAGTTGGCCCTCAATTCCAGGATTATGCCCGATGAGTGTTGCGTGACAAGTCAGTCATGTAACTAAAATCAATTTCAAAGTGTTTCACCAATCAAAGTGTACCATACATTTGGTCTAGAAATGTTTCTTAGACATTAGTCTAAATTTTTATGAAGATAATGGATTTTTCACTGCAACTATATAGGAATGACACACAAATGAAATGCTCATATGCTGTATTGCATTTCATGTAACCCAATATTTACTGTTAGCTGACACCTGTCAATCAATAAGAAATATGTAAATAACCAAACGTAATGATTCCTCATTTATTTATAAACAATATGTGCAAGCATAAAGGTGATATCTTTAAAGGTTAATATTTGGCTTTTTTTTTTGTTAATTTGGGCTTTAAAACCATCAATTTTATTTCTGATTAATTAAGACACTGTACTTCATCGAGTAGGAGTTGATGATGGTATGCCAACAGTTTACACCTGACGGGTTGAGTTGCAGCTGACATTTACTGCTTATTTTAAACTGCATTAAATACCCTTGAACATTAATAAAAATACTCACATTTCTGTCCAAACTGGAAATGTATGTCCCTTCCAGTTGAGTTAACAGGTAAAACCTCTCCACTGGGAGTTGTGAGGTCATCATGTGGGTTGTCATTCCAAGTTCCCAGTAAACCTCTTGTTTGGTTCTTGAACTTTTGAGGAGCAGCAAGTACAATCAACAGCGACTCCTTTACATTCGTTACTGTTATCGATACCCCACATGGGTAGACAGCGACTATGGAGTTATTATGAGGCCTAGACAAGATCACCGAACCATTGAAATGAGTCGAGATGTTCGTCAGGCTGTTGTAGTCAACCTTGCTACGGTTAACGAGAACCTCAAATCCGCCTGTTTGGATAAGTCATGAATATCGGTATGGTGAATGTTAAGAAACAACCTTGCACAACAAAGAAAGGAGAACAAAGGACATCATATATATATATATATATATATATACACTGAAACAAAAAAACTCTGCCAAAGACTTATATATATCATATATATATATCCTTTATATTTCCGTCAAACTTTTTTGACAGTTGTTGCTTTGTTAGACACAAAGAAACATAATAGGCTTTGTTTTTCTTTGTCTTTGACGGTAATGAACTAATGTGTTTAACCGTGAAATTCTGGCATTTTGGCCAGCAAGGCTTTGATCACACGTCAGTAGCAAGAGCAATAGCAAATTAAAATACAAAAACCGGTAATTTTGTTGGGTCGATTTACAGCGTCCAGCGACCGGTTTGTATTTTAATTTGCTATTGCTCTTGCTACTGACGTGTGATCAAAACCTTGCTGGCCAAAATGCCAGAATTTCACGGTTAAACATATTAGTTCATTACCGTCAAAGACAAAGAAAAACAAAGCCTATTATGTTTCTTTGTGTCTACCAAAGCAACAACTGTCAAAAAAGTTTGACGGAAATATAAAGGATATATATATATGATATATATAAGTCTTTGGCAGAGTTTTTTTGTTTCAGTGTATATACAGTATATATATATATATATATATATATATATATACAGTCAATGCTAAAAAGGTTGTCCAGCAGAACATAATATAATACTATAATATTCATTGTTTTGGGCTATTGTCTAGACCAAGACAATAGGCCAAAACAATGGATATTAAAGTATTATATTATGTTCTGCTGGACAACCTTTTTGGCATTGACTGTATATATATATATATATATATACTACTAAGGATTCGGAGTATTTAAATTCTTGGTTGATTCATATTTCGCTCTACAATACTGTTTTGTGGGGACCAAAGTCCTCACTCGTCAGGAGTTACTTCGTATATATATCTCAGAGCAGTGTTTTTGCAAACGGGTGTATATATATATATAACCATCCAATATTTCTCTCGCGTGTGATTGGTTGAATGCGTCACGTGACCCGACTTTTCTCTCCGCGAGCGGGAAATATCAGCGAATACACCCCCTGTGAGTGTATAATCTGCTCTCTTCTCGGATCAGATATCCGCGGACGAGGTGCTCCTTTCATGTAGGCAGACATGAATTACTACCAGATTGTATTGTGTATTGTGTTATATTGCATTACGTATTTCGTTCTATTATTTTGTATTGTGTTAATCCTATTGTATTTTGATAGCAATGAATGTGTTACCTACATGAAGGCACTACCGTTAACGAAATATCTTGGCTTATAACCCATCAAATATTTTCTCTCACACGTGATTGCTTGAATGCGTCACGAGACCCGATATATCTCTCCGCAATATATATAATCTATATAATAAGCTCTCGGGAAACTGTTCACTTCTCGTAAAAGATAATATCCAAGGACAAATATCACTGCATATTTTCGCGCCACATATTGTTTATTGTGCCCATGTGAGCGTATAAGCGCGCGTCAAAGAAAATATTTGAAAGATGAAAACAACAATAACCTACATTGTGGCGTCGAAATATGCCCTAATATTTGTCCTTGGACATTATCTGATCCTCAAAGCTAACCGAGAGCGATCAGATAATGTCCGCGGACGAAATACAGAGCATATTTCGACACCACAAATATGTTATCGTATTTATATTTCGACGCCACAAATAGGTTATTGTATTTGTACACTTGTTTTCAAAAACATTGCTTACAGAAACACACATATCTATATATTAAGAAGGTTTCGTCACATTTTTTTATTTTAAACGAACATTTACAATTATGATATACAAAATACAGTATTAGATCGCCCTAATAGTTTACAAAAATATATATTAGACAAAAAAATACCTCGATAGATCCAGTAAGGTACAATCTATAAACGTAAAGCTACAAAAATAAAGGATAATTAAAGATACATACAGTTTACAGATGCTTATACACAAGTCATTATTTCCCATTTTATATATGAAAAGATCGTTACTTTTCAAATATAGTACTTAGTTTGTCCTACTTGTCCAAGTGCATCATTAATTTGCCTTTCTTTTTTAATGTATTTATGAATCGGGCAAGAGGTTTTCTCTCTTCATAAATCAAAACAATCACATTTATCAACTCCTTTTTAACTCGCGGATGCACGCATGTGCAGAACGAGTTATTGGGGTATGGTTGATGCGAAATAATGTATTAATCGTTTTTTTTCTGTGGTTCGACGACTCGTCGTTGACTTTCCGAATGACGTTTGATTTTCAGAAGATATATTGACGGACGTCAATATATGGAGTAGTTCGAAAGGATTTGGTCATGTTGTTAAAGGTAAATATTCAGAAAGGACTTATAATTAACTGATCGCTACAGCTACATGTATATTGTAAAAAACAATTCATTCGTCGTCGTATTTATGAGGGAAGACCGAGCGTATTTCTATTAGCTCAGCAGAACAGAATAGCATCCTAGAGTCTCATGGCATGTTCATAATACATCCCTAGGCTCAGGGATCGAATGTGTTGCACCCTTTACTCGTCAGGGTGAATATAATATTAAAGTTCAATTGAACGACGAGAATATGGCGATTTTATACGGTAACAATTTGTTGTGGACATCAAAGATGGCGGTCTGGACCTTGTGCTGCAAACCTTCAATACTGGACTGAATTAAGGCAAGATCGGAAGTTTTCCCAGCGTTTATACATAGGTGAGTTGATTAAGTAATAATAATATATTAAAGCTCATATAGCGCTTATAACAAATAGATATAAGCGCTTTACATTGGTTTAAAATTACATTGGCCATAACATTTACATATCAATCATAAAATCTTTCATTGGTCAAATATTACATTGGTTATAAAATTTACACATCGATCATAACATCTGAAATCTACAGCTTCATATAAACAATATCCCACTGGGCTTTCACTCGGGCACACACCAGGATACATTTTGCATGTCCCTAGTGCATGTCCCACCTTTATGGAGGAAGGGGTACTCCCATAAAAAAAAGTTTTCAGTGTCCAAGGAAAGGTAGTAAGTAGGTAGGAATTCTTCAATATGCAAATATTTTTTGGCTCCTTCGTTGTGAAAGGCAGGTTTTTTTCTTTGATATTTTGCGTTCCAGGATTATTATTTTTTATTTTGGACTGCCCTTCTTGAGATTTCTGATGGTGTTTCCCCAATGAGATTGAAGATGAAAGACACTTTCATTTGAAATCCTCTTAGTAATAACCAAAGGAAATAATTATTAGCTCAATTTAGCGTTCTTTCGGAGTGGCCAGCAGCGCGCGTATATATATGTAATTTAATATGTATATTTTTCTGGTATGTAAATTAAAGAAGTTGACCTTTCACTTTTGTTATACTGCAGGTATAATAGATGATTGTCTCAATGTTTATATTTATCCCATATTATAAGTTGTATCCTGTCCATCCGGTGATGGAGCTATCACTTTATTTCACTACTGTTCTTTTTACAGTCTACCCTGCGGCTCTTTATCGCAGCTCGATGATCTCCGCCTCACGGCTCTTTCTCCACGGCTGTTCTCTCTAGAAAACCTCTGGAAGTCATGTTAATTGTATTCGTGGTCAATTCGTGTGCCTCTGTGTAACTCTTGCTATACAGATAATTGGTATTTGTTGGATTAAAGATTATTAACTGAAATGCATCTAATTAAAAGCTTTACCCTCATTCCCAAAACTTTAGTCTGCTCATTATAATACAGAACTATAAAGGAAAACCAAAATCTCGCCCGTGAGAGGATTCTTGTTTAACAACACTAACGAAAGTACCAATAATCTAGTAGCCTCGTAAACAGCCAGTGTTCAGTTCCCCTAAGCCCCCAAATTTAGAACTCAGAATCAGAAGTTCCGTCTTATCCGTATTAAGCTTCAACTTGTTCACTGCCATCCAGTCAATAATGTCTACTAAACAGAGTTCAACACAAGACTTGACTTGCTCAAGGTCATCCTGATCCTTATAGTTAAAAGACGCATAAATCTGAGTGTCATCAGCATATAGATGAAATATCATGTCATGTGATCGTAAAATGTCTCCCATCGGTGACGTGTATATCATATATAATATAGGCCCCAGTACCGACTCTTGGGGAACGCCACAGACTATGTCATGACTGTCTGAGATAGCTCTATTGACATGCAAAGCCTGGGTGCGACCAGACAGATAAGACCTGAACCAGCTCAATGCAGCACCCTTATTCCCAAATTTAGAAGACATTCTACTAAGCAAGATGGTCAGGTGATCTACCGTGTCAAATGCCGCTGATAGATCTAATAGCAGCAATAGGACACTACAGTTGTCATCTATTTCACGAACTATGACATTGCTTATAGGCAGATTGGAACAGTTCATCGAGGCTATTGCTTCGAAGATGATGTACATGTAGTAAGCGCAAGGCTACCACTTTTTCAGTCATCTTCGAAACGAACTTCAGGTTAGAGACTGGTCGAAAATTAGGAAAGTCCTCATAATCCAAAGTAGACCTCTTGAGAGTCGGGTGCAAAGCAGCTTTCTTGAGAGTTGATGGAACACAACTATTTGCCAAAGATGAATAAACGACATCAGCAATAACAGGCAGATTCACATCTAATTGAACAGAGTTCATATCAGGAATAACAGGCAGAATCACATCTAATTGAACAGAGTTCGCTGGAACAGGGTCGAGTCCACAAGACTTTAAAGTGCATATGAGCCCTAGCCAGTTATCCTTGATATCGATTGTACATGAAGTGAATAGTCCAACGGTAGAATATTTCTTGATTTGGGTGTTACGTCTACGAGATATAAAGGTTTATATTTCCAATATGCTAATGATGTGATGTCATCATCGACATCACTTATTATACAAAAGCATGCTGGTAGAGTCAAATTATCATTTTTAAATTCTAAGTTATATTTCAAGCTTATCAAAGCGATTTTTCCAGAAACAAATTGTAAATTAGAAAATAGCTTAATTCACAAGCACAAAGAAAACCAGCAAATGTCGGTGATGACATCACACAGTAGCATATTGGAAATATAAACTTTATGTCTCGTAGACGCAACACCCAAATCAAGAAATATTCTAATTTTGGACTATATATAGTAGTTATTGTTGTTATTAGTATTATGTTTATAGCTATTTTTTAATTAATACTTTATATTATAGATTCATAGACATTTTTTTTTTTTTTTTTTACTCTAATACAGGACCTTCCTGAAAATCACCTTAGGGTGAAGTTTGCCTCCTGTATAATATTTAAATTATTATTATTATTACTATTACTATTCACTTCATGTACAATCGATATCAACGATTGTTGAATCAACGTCAAATTTCGACGTTGTCGACATTCTATGGACGTTCGCACGTTGTAATGGCGAGTTATCCGCTGATATACAACAAGATATATAGCTGATATTTTCATCCCGAATACTAAAAATAATATTGTCCTGTTCGACGTTGAGTCGACGTCGAATTTTGACGTTGTATTTTGTGACGTTGTATCGACGTTGTATTTTGGTTGTTTCACATTGCGACATAATTTCGGTAATCGGTAAATAGTATACACTTAACGACACTTAATGACTGGCTCCGAGGGAAACAGTGAGTTTCGTTTCCCAATAATCTCGATGTTTGCAGAGAAGCCACTCGAGGGAAATACCGGGAGTCGAGGGAGACAAACCTCACTGGTTTCCCGAGGGACCAGTCATTAAGTGCTTTGTTATATAGACATATGCTGTACTATCTAATACAACCTAAGAGAAGTCGATGTTTGTCGACTTCTCTTCGGGAAGCTGCTTTTCGACACAAAACGCTGCCAGCGTTGCTACGGCATTTTTAGTAGCGTTTTGTTACGTTATTGCGTCTTATTTTAGCTACCAAGATGTAAATTGTTTCTTTGGAGCTGGTTTCATTTTAAACGCTTACTTTCGAGGGAAAAGGTAAGTGTTCGTAAACAAATACCGCCTTCAGCTAACCAGTTGTCACGATGTGATCACGCGGCGGGATACATTGGATTTTGAGGCCTGCCACGTGATCCCAGTTCAACCAATAACAGCGTGTGCTGTATCTGGAAAGCTTATGGCTATATATGTAACAATGACCAAAAGTCACTTCGACTTCAGTAAATATATGCTTACGATTATGGGATGTTTCTGAGGGTGGGGTGGGGGTTAACGTTCTTTTCAATCTGGAAATAGTTAAGCATCAGTTAAAACTCCCTTGCGTGTTTGCACACTGACATTGGCAAGATTTTAATGGAGGGGTGAGGCGTCGTAAACATTCATCACGAGCCAGAGATCACCGGATGTTCAAAAATACGTGAGGTCCGGTTGCCATGGAGTGACGTCATAGGCCTGCTATATTTATGTCGTTGTATTTGATTTGCGGTTTTATTATAACACGTCTGGTAATTACTTTATCGGTTTGCGTATACTATACAGCCTGTGGTGCAAGGATGCATGTGTCTGTTTAGTTTTGGAGGCTGGACTTGAACCAAATTTTGACATCATCGCGTTGCCTGTTCCGGTTGGAAGATTTAGTCTGTAGTTCTAAGAATTGATGTGTTCTCAACTCGAAGATCTGCGGTATTCCTGTTGAAAAATCTATGTCATGGAGCCCTGTACTGAAGTGGCTAATTGTCCCGAGGAGGTAGCCAAAGTCCAGTTATCTGATCTTGAAAATGGCGGGCTTTCTGATCGACGAGTGTTCAAAGAGGTTCAAAGGGCATTGCCTCTATACTGTCTATATAACGTTTGTGTTGTTCCCGTGTTGTTGCCGCCATATTGCTACAGAAACTGAACTCAAACCCAAGACAATACAGCTGGTTGGTGGATGACATATCAATGCATTAAAACTTTGTAGCGATCGACTCGAAAAACTGCATCGGCAACGTCAACAACTGTCCCAGGAAAGCCATTATCAGATTAGATCGACTCAAAAGAGAAAATAGCGAGCTCAGTTACTCTCGAAGCTACCATGTACTTTATCATGCCTTCGAGATGGAATTGAGAACGTTCACAAGCGATCTCGTGTGAGGACAGCAATGATAAGGGGTAAGCGAAATTTTACTTCAATCTTTTTATTGAGATGAATTAAATTGGTTCCCAGATACATACCTGAGGGGGGGGGGGGGTAGACAGTGGGATTTGAATTCAGATTTATTTTTATCATCCCGACCCCAGGGTTTTTTTCATGACCAAATATATTTTTAAAATATCCATTTGGGCTTTAGAGAAATATATTCGACCTGGCAAATCCCTCCTTCTTTTTTCCTGCCTTTCCCCGTTCTTGCCTATCAGTCCCTGGGAAAGCGACCTCGATCTTCTTCAGTGTTATTCCTGGTTTGCTCCACTGACCTAGGTTGTGTACACTTACAACTTACACGATTGAAGGTGCTTTTGAATTTCATGCGACTGATTATGATTGTTTTTTCTTTATATATTTAGAGGAATACTGAAACCCCCAATCCTTCTCAACAAGAATCAAGTTAAGGCTGTTTTTTTTTTTTTGCTGTAATGAGAAAGGCAATACACATCAAGCCCTTGCCAGATAGTGGTCCTCAAGGTTATCAAGTAAACCTTTCTGCTGCATTGCTTGGGAAGCGAGGTAGACCAAGCTGCATCAGCCTGATAGACAAACTCTACTGAGAAGTCAATCTAAAACTTGATTTGTTGACAAACTTGATGAAATGTGCGATGAAAAACTACGTCTGTGTTCTATATCTTTTCTGGTTCACCCAGGTTGAAGTCCTGGCATCACCGTATGCCTGAGCGCTTCTGGGATATGGAACACAACTTTATAGTATTTTTGATATGTGCGATGAAAAACTTGGACTGTGTTCTATATCCTTTCTGGTTCACCCAGGTTGAAGTCCTGGCATCACCGTATGCCTGAGCGCTTCTGGGATATGGAACACAACTTTATAGTATTTTTGATATGTGCGATGAAAAACTGGGACTGTGTTCTATATCCTTTCTGGTTCACCCAGGTTGAAGTCCTGGCATCACCGTATGCCTGAGCGCTTCTGGCATATGGAACACAACTTTATAGTATTTTTGAAATGTGCGATGAAAAACTGGGACTGTGTTGTATATCCTTTCTGGTTCACCCAGGTTGAAGTCCTGGCATCACCGTATGCCTGAGCGCTTCTGGGATATGAACACAACTTTATAGTATTTTTGAAATGTGCGATGAAAAACTAGGACTGTGTTCTATATCCTTTCTGGTTTACCAAGATCGTCACGGGACTAGTTCCCAGGCCGGTTTTCTAAGTGATCGGACCCACGACTTTCAGCGTAAAAAAGAAATAGAATGAAAAACTCGAATCGGAAATTTTTTCCTTTGAATATACTATTTTAACATTTTAACTTTAAAATAATCAATAATTATTGGTCACGGTTTATAGACACTTTCAGATTCATCGGAGCGCTTTTCGCGGACATCGTGCAAGAGTCCACTATTCGTCCTTGTGGTTTTGGCGAGTGTTTTGCTTTGAATCTCGTTAGCATTACCCATATAGCTAAAAACAGCTTTCGAAGTGTGTGTTTGGCTACTAAGACGAGAGGTTTTGGGAGCTTTTTTCTACTTTTAGATCGAAGTTTTGGACAGCAACTGCGGCAGGTGTGGGTTTCAGATTTGCCGTAGAGAGCCTTGTTATTGCGCCTCAAACTTATAACTGCGCGGACACGCCACGGGCGGCTCGATCGCGATAATGATAGATATAATTAAACCAGGCTGCCCGAGTGATGATAGAATGTATCATTAATTCAGGGTCGAATGTACTTTCACACTTAGGGATTATGACACTTGAGGCCAAACTGGAAAACTACAGCCTAGTAGAAACCCCGTGGAGTTGCAACAGGAATCCTGTTGCATCTCTGTGGGATATCGTTTTTTATCTCGGTTGCTAAGAACGTCTGGATCGTAATGAAAGAAAATAGGTACTTATTGACTGAGTGGAAGGGCCGGACGGGAAAATATTTGGCTCGAGGTCATTTTGTACGGGCCGCCGACCTAACTCAGTCAATAGGTTTTTTATCATATTCTTTTGTAGATCAAACCGCAAAACAGCAAGAAACATTTGTGCAGGGCCGGACGTCTTTTTCTGGCCCGCTCACGCCATACACGACAGGCCCTCGTCACGTGACTTTTGTAAATGGTTTTGAAAGGAAAGCGCGGGCGGAGCCGTACGGGTCATGTGACAAGTGTTCATATTTAACGTTGAAGCGAAATAAACTTATCCCTAGCTATATTGCTGCCCTTAGATCAATATTACTTTCCTCTGCTGAACCGATTTTTAGATCTGACATTGGCAACTTATGTCAGAGTCCCAAAGAGTAAATATATTTTTGGCTGCTACACAAAACTGTGAATTGTTTCAAAATGTCGTTATATAAGTAGTATATAATATGGGGGTTCTGGCGCAGCACCTTCGTTTTCAGTTTTATGTCACATCCGATGGCCCCCTCCCCCAAAAATGTATTTGTTAAACCACAATATGTACCAAATCCCAACTTATTATCTCCGGGGTACCATAGATGTTGTAATTTGGTACATATTGGGGTCTACAAAGTCCAACAAATACGTTTGAGTTCGGACCCCATTTTGCTACCGTTTAAAATAGCAATTAGAGAAAGGCTAGTATAAGGTATACATCGAATGATGACTGAGATAATAACTTGTAGTTGGTTGATGCGAGGGAAGGACACGAAATGCGTAAGGAAGTGTTCTAAAATATCAGAGTACTGTGCTCAGAACAACTTCCATGTTCGAAGTGTAGTCGTGGTTCTCGTACTAGTTACGGACTTTGTACGAAGTGTGGTGCATCACAGCGTCGTATCATTCGCGAGGTGAAATACCGCGAGACGAAATGCAGCACTAAGGATTGCTTTTCAAAGGTGTTTCTAGATAATTAGAAAATCGCGATATGAAAAAAGAAAAAAAAAAGAAAAACCAGCATCATGTCTCTCTTCCTTCTTTTTTTCTTATGTTAGATAATAGATAGACCATATTGTATGCACCACTAGTATGGATGATCCTCTTGGCTTGCTTGGTGGTAGCCCATATGTGTTTGATATTAATCCTATTATTCCACAGCTACGTCTCAATCCCCCGGAAATGTGCCCTGAATGTCTATGTCCAATGAAAGTGGTAGGAACTGAATTCATATGTTCCACTTGTGGTCTTATTTCTGAGGCTGAATTAAGCGAAGAAACAATCAACGTTGCTACTAGGTTGCGTATAGTAGGTTCGGACAGCTCTCTGTATCAACGCGATCTCGATCGTATGAGCCCAACAGATAACCAAGAATTTCAACGACGCACAGCTATGAGAGAACTACAGGCATACAACGCTGCTTATAAACAAAACCACAATCTCTCGTTTTCCACAAATGTATTACAAATCGTAGCCAATGTATTCGTTCAATCGAAGAAAGTTTGTGTCAAACGTAGTCATGCTAAGAGAACTATTTTGGCTGCTCTACTTTACCACGCATGTATACAAGGTGGGTTCGTTCGCTCTAAAAGTGAGGTTGCTTGTTTCATGCAACTCAACAACCAACGTATCTATAGCGGTAACGTCTTTATACGCTCGCTACATGCCGACGACAAAATCGATATTGACTTAAATGCCGATTGCATAGCTCTCATATCGCAACGACCTTTGCCAAACTCGACCCTACCTGAAGCACGTCTCCAACAAATAGTATACGAGGTCGTTAACACAGCAATCGAAGGTCGTATAGGTCTCCACTCCCGGCTTCACACCAAAGTTGTTGGAGCAAGCTATGAGGTGTTACGCCGTTCAGGAACATGTATATCTCTTATTGACGTTGTTAAACTATGTGGTACACATAAGAGTTCGATCGTACGTTTTATCGATGAGTTGCTTGTTTACCATTCCACTTCGAGCCCATATATACGAAACATGGTCTAACTAATGATAGAGCCCAATTCTTAAAGAAATAAAAAACAAAACTGGTGTCACCAGAACCTCTCTAGGAACCACTGTCACCTTTTTCCTTCCTTCACCATTTTCGTTCCTAGTAATAGAGGTTTTTGCTTTTTGTTTTGCCGGGCCCGGCTTTTCTGTATTTGTTCTACTGTTTCTTTGGATCCTGTTCTAAATGGTTGAGGCACAACCGGCACTCCTTGGAACTCTATTCAAGTATCCGTAAGCTCTACCCAAGCACCCGACCCAGTATTGACATTATTCCTACTGTAATTATTCAACTTCTGCCACATCGACAGACGCGCTACGATTTGTGTAGGGGCTGGAGGCTTTTTACCCCACACAAACCGGTCTACCACATGCGGCCCGCGCATGATTCGAACTCTGGACTCAAGGGGCCTCCATTTTCCCTCAAGCCCAGCGCAGAACCGCAAGGCCACATGTGCTAGACAGTGACGTAGGTGTAAAATATCCTATTTATGTCTTAAGCAGCTGCCGTATGCTAATTAGCGATGCGCCCACGCGTTGGCTCGAAATTTGCATACGAACCCGACATACGAATTAATTTATACGAATCTCTTAGTAAAGTGGAAGTAGCGCCCACGGGTATTTCTTTCATATGAGATTTCGATTTTTATACCATTAGACCGGCGAATTGTGCTCGTATTTCTTTCTTGAGTTCGGCTCGAATTTGTTCCACGCTTTTTTCACCTGAACTAACCGAAGTTTTATGGCGAATTTCAGCCTTCGTAGTTTCATATTTTTCTTCCTCGGCGCGGATGAGATTATATTCAGGTTCAGACACATTTTTATCAAGTAAGGCTTTTGACACGAGACCACTAATCGTATTAATTTTCGCTCTCGTCAACATAGCTGTTTTCTCATGTTTAGAAACTTTTATTCCAAGTTTTTTAGCCTCAATAGTCGTAGCGGTTGAAATTACCCCACAGAGTCCACCGATAACGCCAAGTGGCAGGCCAATTATGACACCAACCCCGGTTAGAGCAGCCGCTAGGCCAGAGCTTGATAGAAGCACGGATAGACTACCTGTTGCCACAGCGACACCGTGAACTATTCCCTTCGCACGGGCATATTTTTTACGCACCACTTCGTAGTGTTGTTCTTGGGCTTTGATGCTGTTGAGCCTATCACGGACATCTCGCCGACGAAAGTTCTCTCCAGACAAACCAGTTTCAGATTTGCGTAGCTGGTGATAGGCCGGCGCCCGTTGGAAGCGAATCGCTTTCCATCGTATATTGCTATATATTACTCAATCTTCAACGTAGCGAATAGGTCGACCACGGAAGTTTACCACATTTCCTTTCTCATCGCGAATCGTCAGGCGAAGGCTGTTTCGCATTGTCCCCATAGCTCGGGCTGTTAGTGGTAGTAGTGAAGCATATGTTGATTTTGCGAATCTTTCGCCTCGGATCTCTAAGCTAGCTAGGACTTGTGATCGTTTTCCATCTAGAAGTGAGAAGCTGGAATCCACCACATCGCAGTGGACATACACTGTGTGGATATTGTGGAGCACCAGAGCATAGTCACCTTGTATGGTTACTTTGGTGTCGATATCCATACCATCTGTATTAATACCAACCAGTTTACAGATACTTATGCTAAGTTGAACCGGTTTCTTTGCGACTAGAGTCCAAACCTTTTTCGATTAACTTTCCACGAATTGCATGGTTCCAGCAGTGATTGCGGGTTTGAGGGCTTGTTGAATGCTTGCCATATCATACGTTCCCTGCAAGCATGGTATCCGGGAACCTAATACTACCACCGGTATGCCAGGTCAAAATTGCATCTTTTGTTAGGTTCCACCAACTGTTCTCAAAAGTTACCTCAACTAGCGAAATATTGTTGATAAGAAGAGGTTGATCGAAGTAGACTGTATGGTCAGCCGAGGTGGTGTTGACATTTAATATAACCATTATATATTGAAGGTATAAACTGTATATATATTAGCTTCAATATCAGGAGGCATGGAGGTATTTTCGGCTACAATCCGAGCCCAAGAGAGAGCAAAAGAGACGATCAGACCCCAACGCTGAATGCCAATTTGCACGTAAAGGATAAGAATCAAGCCAGGAGAGAGAGATAGAGAAGCTGAAAAAAACGAAAAGGTCGCAACACTGAATTCCAATCTGTTGGAGAAGTTCAAGAAAAATTACCCACACGCAGAATTTCATCGGTTTTATGCATCCACGGACGTAGATGGTCCTGGCAAATATTCGACGAGTATTTGGTTTCGAGACGGGGATTCTAGCTATGTGGTTTATGGCGATGATGTCTCCAAGCTACCTGCTACTATTCAAAAACGTATCGACGAATGTGCTGTGGGGTGTGCAAGGTGGTTTCCCATCTACCTTGACGCTAGACAAAAGTGCAAAATATCCTGTTTCAGCAGCTCCAGATACCAAAGCAGCACAATATATCGATCTCATCAATCTATGGATATACGCCACACCTACAAAATAATTCAAAGCAGGAGTCTCGAACATATTCAAGGAGACCGTCGTAAAGCATGTGACAGCAAAAGAGTCTCACCATTGGCTATAAGGTCCGGATTTCAAATATTGGCCTCAACAGCTAAATTTCGCAACGTGGTGTGCAACTTCTGGATGTGGAGTGTCGTTGTTCGACCCTACTTTCAAAACATATCCACCCGTTGTTCAAGGGTTCCTACGATTTCACGTATATTTCACAATACGAATAATTCTGCGTGAACTTGGTGGTACTCACAGCGTGCCTCTACCTAATGACTCTGCTTTCAAGCAACGTGATAACCTCTACAGCAAAGTACCTCTGGATAAATTATGCATCGAGTTTGGTTTATCTCGAACACCAGACTTCCGATGGCACGGGGGTAGGAATAACGGGCTAGGAGATATATTCCTTTTATACCCAGGGCCGACGGGCTACGTAAACGTCCATAAAGCTCGAAGCTATGACAAAGGTGCAGCCACATGGCCCAATGTCGGTAATTTGTTTGCAGATGAGGAAGGTAAGGAGGACAAGGGCGATCTGGTGGCCTTTATTCGGAATGATGAACCCGAAGGGAAACAATACAATTGGTTTACGCCACCAATCGGGAAGGGTTTGACAGATGCCGGATTGGGCAGGTTGAATCGATCTGTTGAGGCTTTTGGATATTGCATTCTAGTTGCCCAAAACAACCTGAATGGATCCATCATAGATAGCCACAACGTCAAAGAAGAGTTTACGAAGTTGGTTGAAGACGCTATTCTTGAGGACGATTTAGTGAGAAGCTACAAAAACTATAAGAGAGCTATACTAACCTCACACAAGAGGCTTGATCTAGCAATAGCTGTAGGGGTGCGGTTACTGCCAAGCAATCTGGTGTACTACCTTGGCAAGAAGGACGGTTATAAAAATCCAATCCCGAACGCCACGAAAGATGTGGTGTTAGGTGTGAATGGTATTAATGAGGAGGTTAGCTATACCAAAGGATCAAACCCTATGGAAGGACCCGGCAAAAAGACACACCTACCACACAGCGCAAAGCAACAAGGTACACCTTCCACACATAGCGATACCACCACACCAAAGCCCACATCAAAGCCTACTCAACAACACGAGATCAATCTAGCAGTGGTATCTATTGCTGCAGCTGGATCTGCATGGTTGTTATTTCGCTAACGTCGTTTGTATTGCTCTACTACGAACACCACTACAGCTACAATCAATAGCCAAGCATTCTTTCCTACGGCTTCTGCAGCTTTACCAGCCATACTAAATATAAAGCTAATAATTCCACCAATCATATTAGGCAGCGCATTCGCCAACTTCTTTCCTAGTGCTTTTAAAGCATCGGCAAGCCCTTTTGCTATTTTAGCCAGGGCCTTCGTCATCACAGAAACTACAACACCAATCACAGTCCCAGCTGCAAGGAAGGTGGAAGTAACCGTTACCCCATACTTCTTGAAAATAGCTTTTACCCTCTCACGCAGCGACATACGCTCTTTGATGGCTTCGTTTTCTTCCTCGATTATTTGAATCTCTTGGTCCCTAGTTGCTATTTCCTCCTTAGCTGCCTCCTTTTCTACCGGAGTCGCATCAGGATCGTTGGTGGTAGCCGTATCTACGACATTTTGCTGTTCTAAGTCTTCAACCTTCTTTTCATTTTGTAATATAACTTCATCGCGCTCACCAATGACAAGTTTGAAGCCTTTTAATTTCTTTACATCGGCGCGGATGTAAGATCCTCGTTGAACAGCTGCTTGGGTTTTGACCAATCCCCCTTGGATAGGTTGCGAACCGAGATTTCTATCTTTTTGTTTTTACCTACAGATAATATTATCATGTTTTCTTCCAGGTCTTTGTATTCATTTTTAAGATTTTGTAGGCCAATAGTTAGAGCAGCTTCATCTGGAGTCTTTTCAAATTGATTAGTCAATTCAAAGTACTCATATTGGCTTGTTCCCCATTTATCCTGCTTGTCCCATAACCTATCCCACGCGTGTTTCGATCTTCGTCCTATTTTTCCCCACACTCTTTTCATCCAACTATCTTCGTTGTCATTGTCAAGCGGTTCAAGCTTCAACCATTCTTCGTCATCGATAGTCTCATTAATATCAGCTTGACCTTCTTCGGTAAAAGGATCAAAGTCCACCTCTCCATCACCAGCCATATTTAATATATATCTTGCTATATTCAATATGATATCGTCGAAGTTAGTTCCCGCACAAACACGTAGAGAGCCCCTTGGACTCAAAGCTAGACGCATCCTATATAGACGCACTTTCGCACCATTATCTGCCAACCCAGGAGAGACACTCTATGTCGCGGTTCCAAAATTAGGAGAAAACATTGTCCTAGTCCCAGGTAGCTTTGCACTCTTGGCTGACATTGCATTGTCTGGGGAACTCAACACCAATCGCGTGGTGGCCAATGTCGGACGGTGTTTAGTCTCTCATCGTAGATGTAGATTTGGAACAGAGGTAATAGAAGACCTTGCCCGACCAGATCTCCTACAGACGTATTCCGATCTCTATCTTCCTACTCCAGAACTAGAAGCTCGGATTCAACAGGGTATCCATTCAGAGAATATGAACAAGCTTCGCTCAAAGACTAACGGTGCAACAGCTTCGACTGAAGAAACTGCGCTCCTGGCTGCATATGGTTCGAGGTATCGAAACCCATTAGATGTTGACATTCTGACACAACATGGAGCTCTGTATCCCCACGCCCTCCACGACATTATTTCGTTCGATTTGGTTCTAGCACCCGCCGTCGATATAGTGGTTGGAACGGATGCAACCAAGATAGGCACATACAAGCTCAACAACATACAGCTGGAGTATGAGGTCATAGAGGATGAAAAACTCGCCAGACAAGCAGAGCACGCATATGCCACAGGCACCGCATTTCTGTTCGACTACGCTTTACACTCCACTACTGTACCTATTAACCGTGCATCAGACACTTTGGTGGCAAAGAACCTCACAGTCCCACGAAGATCATTTACTGGACTACGTCTACTCTTCGTTGCGCCACATACTGCAGGCGCCCGGGACAGCGAGGCATTCTCCAATCCAGGCATCACTAAGGTAGAGGTAGATGTCAATGGAATTCCAAATGTCTTCTTTCCAGATGGTATACTACCACCAGATTTCTGGGAGGCTGCCAAGGGATGGTTTGGTACGTCAGTTGGTGTTGATCCGAAAATGACACCTATGACACCCGCCAAGTTCTACAACAACAAATTTGCCGTCTTGGTTGATTGTCGCACAGCAAAGGATTCAGTTGTCCATGGTGATGGCTTGGCCCAAATAGGCGGTGGAAAAGACATATACATCCGAGTGCACAGGAGTGGAGGCAGTGGAACTATTAACATGCACATTTTCGTTCTGTCGGATGCTCAGATCAATATATTGAATGGAACTCTGAGTAGTTTTACATACTAATGGTTTCCCTGGTAGAACACATCCCATTCAACTCACTCATAGTAGGACCCACAAATTGCGGAAAAACAGCATTTCTCATAGAGCAGCTTCGTGGACCATTTCGTGGTAAGTTCGACTATATAGTATTAGTTTGCCCCACATACGCCTACAACAAAACCTATCGCGGATTCGCCAATCGGGATCCACACTTCTATGTCGTATCTCCACCACAGGATGCTAGCAATGCCGCATTGAATATTTGTGCCACCTTTTGGGCTATTGATTCTAGATGATTGTGCCGCCTCGAAAGATGTAAAAAGAAGAACTGACAAGCTCGTAGATTTAGCATTCTCTGCTCGACATATAGGGCTCTCTATTTGTGTACTATCCCAACAATTAACAAGCATATGCAAACCTTTCCGTGAAAACGTAGCTGTTGTAGTTGCCTTTCATACTGCATCGACTATAGATGGAAAAAGGATTTTCGAGGACTATGGAGGCTCACAAGAAGGTGGTGAGTTACAAGCAGTGCTTCGGTCTCACAAGTTTGCTCGCATATGCTTTTGTTTACGACATCCCTTTGCAGTAGTGTTAGAGCTACCCTCACCTATGACATATTATCATGGTTGATGAAGAAATAGTTGCCCTACCAGGTGAGGATGTAACAGGTCCACCACCCAAGACAGAGGATGTCGTAACAGATAACCGCGAAGCACTTGCAATGTTGGCTGCAACGGGTACAACTAAGGATTATCTAGGGGGAAATGTCTCTCTAGGAGATATTGCTAGACTACCTGAAAAAGAAGTAGATATATTATATAGAAGGTATCAGGCCGTTCTAGCTCAGCAAATAACAGGAAGCTTAGTCAATGGTGTGATGCGTCTAGCTACCCGCTTAGTTGCTTACCTAGTCCCCATAGATTCTCAGGAAGCACTGATCAAAGACCTACAAGAAGACCATCTAATCGGTAACGAGATCAGTGCTGCGACTGGTCTGTTATCACTTAAAGCAGGTCGCTTTGTAGCGCTAGCTAGCGTCTTGTTCCATGTATCTGGTCACATAGTCATTCCTGGCACACCTATTGAACCTTCACATATACCTACTATATCGAAGTAAGATGGAGGAAACGGATCGGATAACTTCAGATCCCCCGAAGACTGTTCCTGAGAAAAAAGCAAAGGATCCAAAGTGTGTTGCTAGGGGAAAAGCATTGGCAGAAAGCAACAAACGTGCTAGAGAGGCTCAAAAGAGGGAGTTGGCGCGTGAAAGCGAATTGTCTAAAGAAACCGATGTGGGGGGAAGCTGGACGAAAAACATGTCTACCAATACTACTCTAGCAGCTATTGGCGTGAGTGCTTCGTTGGTTGGGGCGTACTATCAATACAAAAGATACAGAGACGACACCCCTAAGAATATTAGTACGATACGACCCGCGAGTCCGGTAGAGCCTACGAAGGTAGCATTGCCGGATATGGAGTAGAACGATAGAACATTTGAAGACTAGGAAACCATAGGTTATATGAGGATGGGAGAGAATAAATTAATGAAAGCTGTAACTGATGCTGCTATAGTTACTGGGCTTGCTACAGGCATTGGGTGGGTTGCAAGAAAGGCCATTAAGGAACCTATGCTCAACGACCCCTCTGCTTCCATAGTGAATTACGTGAAGTGGACGGCCGTATTGGCTGGTAGCCTAGCTGCCAAGCAATATCTCGTGGACCAAAAGTACATACCACCCGATTTGTAGAGTGCCCGTCGTAGCATGGCTACGGCTATCGCAATGGCCATTTTCGGAGCTGTTTTGAATGCGACGGCATTCGCCGGTGCTGGGGTGCTTGCTAAGATTCTTGGGAAAGATAAAAGCGCTGCTATAGAACGAGAGAGACACGACACGGCCCTCGAGAAACAAGAAGCTGCCATGGTGGCTTACAAAAGGGAACGTCAAAGATTATACGACTATGCCAACGAACAGGAAGGCATGGAGCATGATGCTTACGAGGAGCAAAACGACACCAACAAAGCTTTCGTGCAATCCGACAAGTTACGCCAGGCACTGAAACGACTCAAAGCAATGAAGGAACCTCGCTTATCAGACTACTATCGACCCTCGAGTGAACAGAAGACGAATGAGTTGATCTATGTTGGAGGTGGAATGCTAGGTGCTGGCTATGCTGCTAGTCACTGGCTATAGCTATGCTTTTTAAAAACGAGCTTTTTATGTTGGTTTTCTGCATCCGTTTGAAGCTATTTATACATATACATATCAGAGGCAACTTTAAACGCAAAAATAGAAAACGGGAAACGTGCAACGCGACTTAAGATTAGTATCATTTAATTCGAAGGATAAAGGAACCGGAAACCTTATCCGCACTTACGTCATATGATGGTCGAGAATAAGTCAATGCAAAAAATAAGAACAAGAACTAGTTGGCTAGACTAGTCTTTATTCTTCTTTTTTGTCTTCGTCTTAGGGCCTCATCGTTATGTTATATATAATGGATGCCGTCCTTGCGAATATCTTCTATGGTCCTGGGGGATACTGGAAAGGTTACGCTGCCGTGGGTAGGCTGGCAGTGGCAGCAAAGGTATCGGAAGACGCAGCTAAGAGTTGGTTAGAGAAACAAGCACTAGGGCAGATATACCTACCACCACCACGATATATCCCACGACCACATTGGACTGTATCGAAACCAAATGAGGTTCACCAAGCTGATTTGATCTTTCTACCTCATGATAGACCTGGACGTGGACGAAAGCTATATAAGTATGCTTTAGTGGTAATCGACGTGGCTTCTCGATATAAAGAGGCTGAGCCTTTGGCGTCGAAAGATAGCGGTGAAGTTTCTGCAGCCTTTGAACGAATCTACAAGCGTAGTCCACTAGAATGGCCAAAACGTTGCAAGTTGATCCTGGTAGAGAATTCATGGGGCGGATGTCTGGAACTTTAGAACTACATGGTACGAAAGTCCAACGAGGTGAGGCTGGCAACCACAGGGCACAAAGCTTTGTCGAGCGAGCAAATAGAACACTAGCTGAGAGATTGTTCGGATATCAATATGCACAGGAAATGGTACTCACTTCGGAAGGATCAGATGCACGTAGTAGAGAATGGGTGCTGAGGCTTCCAGAGGTTATCAAAACCATGAATAACGAAGTGAATCGACTTACAGGGAAGGAGCCTTCTAATTCTGTTGTATCACAGCAAGTGAACACCAAAACTCCTACATATTCGCGTACTGTTGGATTAGAAGAAATACGTTTACAGTTTAATATTCTAGTTAGATATCTTTATGCGCCGGGAGAGTTGGAAGGTGGAGCTAAGCGAGCAACTGATCCTATGTGGAGTATACAGACATACGTTATTTCACGTTGTACGATATCTTCGAACCAACCAGTTCTGTACTATTTGGAAAAGGGTGCACCCAAGCGTGGATTTGTGCGTGAAGAGCTACAAGTCGTACCGCAAGATACTGAACTACCTCCAAAGGGGATTCTAGAATAGCAGCTCGCAAATAAAATCGTCCAAGTTTACCTCCTCTGGAATGGTGTTTTTATGTCCATCAGCTAGTGTATCAACCCCGTTTGCTGAAATCCAGCGCTTACTATCGAATGGCGATAGAGAGATCTTATTCATATGCATGCCATACATCCTGTGCCCTTCGCTTCGAAGCATATCCATACCATAGCGGAATACTTTCTTATCTAGCAAGCACTCTTTGTATTGCTCATGACGAATACGATGTTTCACAACTGCCTTATTGGTGCCTTTAGCTTTCCTAATCTCTCCACAATCTACTTTCAATATCGAGTAGAGCTTTGATCGTAGTCCGACATATTCAACAATGGGAATACCTCCACATTCATCTTTCATTTTGCCAAGTACCTTCTTGTTGTCTATGTTATACAACGGATGGTCTTTGCTGTAGTTGCTTGTATCATATATATGTTTGTTTATAGCCATGTCTGCATAGATGTCTTCAGTTTCGATGTATAGCAATAGACTATCAGTGTCTGTGTAGAGTAGATTACAGCGTTGTCCATACTGCTTCTTGAGCTCGTTGTAGTAGAAGTCATACATTAGATGTTTTGAGAGATCTAGAATTGACATTCCAACATATACTGGGCGGTCCAGCAGTAGCTTGCTTTTGTAGATGTGTACGGCGGCTAGATCATTGTCAAAGATCGTAGAGCAAGCATAGCTAGGTTTATTCAAGAGACGTTGTAGTCTGATTCCTTCTGAAGAGCGCACTAGTTTAATATCTACACGCTTACGCAGATTTTCCATTGTTTTGCCAAATACGCTATTGTTCATCAACTTGTAGAGGTCTTGTTCAAAAGTGCTCTTCGCTTGTTTTCGTAGCTCTGTGTTCATTCGTATGTATGGCTCCATCCATGGGGATTGATTGAATTGTAGCGTTCTGTGGATCTTATGGAGACGCATACCTAGAGATAGGTAAAGTTGTAGGTTGCGGTAATGAAGAACATATCGCTCTTTATATCGGAGGTTAGGTATAAGGTTCTCCACCTTCAAGGATCCATTGCCTTTGTATAGTTTCTCAAATAGATCGGTTTGATACTCTGATAACCAAGCACGATCCACTTGAATTCTTTCGGGAGCTAGCGGATAACTGTTGTGTGCGTCGTGGAGTTCTCGAGGATACTCAAGGTCAACTTCTAGGATGTAACCTTTATCTGAATCGATTGCGTGCTTGGTGCTTTGTTCTTCTGTTGGTGTACACCACTCAAACCCTCCCGTTGGTAGATATTGGCTCATAGCCCAGCCGTATAGGTTGTTAGCGTCAAGATAGAGTATATGGCTATTTGGTTTCTCTGGGTCAAAATCGGATACGCTTGGGTTGTTTGCTTTGGCACTACGCTTAGACACCATAGATATCCCACCGCGTAGACCTTTCTCAACAAATAGATGCATGTCATAGTCGGTTAATAGTTCAAGCTCCACAACTGTCTTCTTCAACAGCGCATCCCACGATAGACCAGGACTCGTATAGTAGTGAGCTGGATCCAAGTCATAGTTTTGCATACATGTCGCACGAAAACCCTCAAACACATCTGCTAGAAGAAGTACGTCGGTTTGAAGGTAAAGATCATGGTTGTCTCTCAATGTTTCACAACCGAATATCTTCCAAACTTCTAGTGCGTGTTCGTAGTCCTCGTCAGATACGTCCTCTAGGTATAGCTTACTATAGAACGCTTCTTTTGGTGGAAGAGAAGTCTCTGTGAATCTATTCCAAGAGTCCATGTACTCATATGGATAAACACCTTTGCGCAGCAGCAGCTTGTTCTTATCTAGGTCACGCGTATACTTTGTAGTTTGTCGAAAAGTGTCTGGGGCTGCACTTGCTACCAGCTTATCAAGAGGGGATAGTAGGAATTGTACGCTATCTATGAACCGTAAGTTGCCAAGTGAGAATGAAATGTATTTCTCCATATTGTTTGGAATACAAGAGATATCACCCTCTGTCTTTGATATAGATTGCATCAATAGGTGAGAATCATATCCACGCAAGTTGTGGAATACAACTGGAATGGTAGGTGAGATCTGCAATTTGAGGTTACAGACTCTGTGTGCGGCACCTCGAAACTCACCTGTGATGTGGCAATGATCACATACTCTATCGCTACCAACTAAGGGCTTCTGGCAGATATGACAAATCTTTGCTATATTATAAACCCTCTGGTCTTTCTGCGACATAAATAGCGGTTTGGCCTTTTGGGCTTTGATCTTTGCCTCCTCTTCTTGTATGCATAGTAGAAAGCGTTCGATAGTATCTGTACCTCTATATAGTACAGGTGGCTCACTGTGGCCATCAGAACGTACGACTATGTAGCAAAATCCAAAGGGAATATGTTCTTCTGTCTTTTGTGTGTTACTTTTCTTGGGGTCTTGGGCAGGTCCTTCGATCTTAGTGGTCAAAGCCTCAAAGTCGGCATAGATGGTGTAGGGAACTTTGAGCTGTTTGTGGATATTCTGAAAGGAGACTATGTTGTTCTCCTTGGTAGGCATTTCAATGCGGATGGCTCGGTCATCGGCGCCGTTGCACTCTGGAATGTGTTTTTTGAGAAGAGCTTCGTTGGAATATCCATGTAGACATCGCTCACAGAAGTGCTTCCTACATTTATGTTTTGTTTGATCGAATAGAAACTTATTGAAGTCCTTGATCCAACAGTAGTGCTGCAACCCGCTATCTGGTTGCTCTATAAGCAAGAGGTTAACTCGCTCCGAAAAGGTCTCCTTCGAGATATGATGTACGATCAAGCACTTTTCCTTTGGATCCCAACCATATACATTAATAGAGATCTTATTTTGCTTCTCTACACGTTTTATTTGTGAGATTGGCGTTGGCGCATCCACCCCATTAAAGTTAAACCCATCATCTTTTCTGTACTTAGACGTTCTCTGAGGGTCTTTTTCAACTGGAAACAGTGCTGCGCGTAGCGACCAACGTAAGCAGTTGTCGTCGTCGTTGTCGTTCTTTACGTTGATCACGGCTTTCTTATTCGCGATTTCTGGAGGTAGTGGTAAGTATGACCCTCCACGTAGTGGTTGATACCGAGCGATGTTTAACCATTGAATGTTGACTGTTTCTATAACCCAGTTTGATCCTCGACTGATCCACTTATCAATGTAGTTGTGGATCTGAGCATGTGCTTCTACTATTACCCCACGGATCTCAGCACTGTTGGTCAAGACGGTTTGCGAGCTCCGAAGGGTAGCTATCTCACATACTGAACCCTCAGGTTTGTCAAGCCGTAGTGTGATATTCAAAGCTAGCTGAACCTTAATACTACGGAGGTCTTGGAGCTCTTCCTCGAGCTTTTCGGTAGTCTGCCTACGCACGCCGGCAAGGAAAGCTGCTGGGTCTGTTCCTAGATGATTACCATCTGGAACGTCCATCTTCCATCCGCGTAGGTAATCCCCAATGCCGGGTGCTCTGACGAATTCGAGTATACGTTCAGCCATAGTATAATACCTTATAACGGTCCTCCTCTAATTGGGTGTCAAAATACAATAAAGTGGACTATAGTAGTATATAACGTGGGGGTTCTGGTGTAGCGCCTTCGTTTTTCTGTTTTATGTCGCGTTTGATGGTCCCCGAACCCAAACGTATTTGTTGGACTTTGCAGACCCCAATATGTACCAAATTACAACATCTATGGTACCCCGGAGATAATAAGTTGGGATTTGGTACATATTGTGGTTTACAAAGTTTAACAAATACGTTTTGGGGGGAGGGGGCCATCAGATGTAACATAAAACTGAAAACGAAGGTGCTGCGCCAGAACCCCCCATATTATATACTACTATATGTGAAACATTCTGAACGTTTCGAGCAAAAATGATGACTGAAAAAAGTACATTCTGTCCGTTTTCATTTCTTTTCTTTGTCGTTACACATTTTCTATTAATACTCTGTTCTCTCTACGGACCTATTAAATATTGAAAAGAGTGTTAGCGTGAACCCTCTAGATGAGCTTATATGCTCTTGGGGCAACGCTTAGAATCAATGTTTAAATAAGAAAACGAAAAATATATATCACAAGCTATCATAATACTCCTCTGCGTGAGATGATTTGAACCAAATTTTAAATTTCTAACTTTAAACAAATAATGGGAGATGCGGGAGAAAATGTCATCAAACCGTAACTTTCACGTACAACACCAAAAATCGTATGTGTATTTTTCCCGTGTATATTGGCTTTCAACGAAAATAAAGAACAACAAAATGCAATACACACCAATATTCTCTCAGCACACTCCTCTGCTTGAGATCTATGATTCGTAAAAATATCAATTTATATCCACATTTACTTAAATCATGCTAACTGTCCAGTGTCACGTTTGATCATTATTATAGCGGTACCGCACGTTAGTAAGTGATCGTAAGTTACTATTAAGTAACCAACCTTCATTTTCAACCAGATTAACCTGCAATGCACTCTTCCCGATTTGTTTCGCCACCACAGCACAGAACACAGTAGCCGTACCATCTCCCGTAGCGAGTCTGGTGCGAGCTGGAAGCTGGAACAGTCCTTGCTGAATATCTGCCATAACGTATTCTCCTAGTCCGTTGAACGTGTAGTTACTGCCATCAAGAGTTACAAAGTGAGGATCGCCCCACAACCAACCTTAATTATGGAAATGGAACGCACTAGATTATATTATGTCGAACAATAATGATATAGCGATTTGAAGATTATTAGCCTTCAGATGTTCGCGCAAAGACATACTCCACCCGTGGTACACGGAGAGAGATTTCCCATGTATTGCGTCATTTTATAAAGGAAATACAATCAATCGATAGCCTGTCGTGTAATCTACAAATGATATGAGTGCTGATTTAAATGTCCAAATGTTCATATGTGATTTTTAAAATTCTTTCTGTCACTTTCCTAGTAAGGTTACCGTATACCTTCGCGGGTGCCTCTCGTTGAAAATATATACGCGCTACACTTTAAAGGATCGGAAACCATATCCTATACATCATTGTAAAGCTTATGAAACAAGGTATCTGTTGGAATTACTGTTTTACATAAAGATTTCATTGGAAAGCAGTACTAAGCCTAGAAACGCAAAAAAAAAAACATTGTTATGCGCGTACGCGTTTGGGTGTACGATCCATTCAGTTGCACAGCCAGATGACAGCCAACTGTGTCGGGGATTTTTAATATTTTACTTTGTTCGTATGCAAATCCTTCCTGAAGTTTGAGGTTGGAAAATCTTCCAAACTGTATGACGCTAAAACCACATAAAAAAAGAAATAACGAAAATATTGCTAAAGCCAGCCACACTTTGGTTCCTTGATAGTATAAATTATCTTTTGGCCAAGTTTCGCAAGGATCCGATAATTATTAAGACACGTATAATTCACTCAAAGATATGAAATAAGCAAGTAAATCAAGTCATAGTTTTTAGCTTCGGAAGTTTTACAGCGAGTTCACACTTCATCAAATGTTCTGTCAACATGTTAACCCAACAAGCCAATGAAACACAGGACCCCTGGAAGAGAGAGTGCTGCCCCTTACTTTAAACTTCTAGAAATCCTTAAACTTGAAAATGTTTTTAATCCAAAAATATATTCCCTTGTACATAAAATCAAGTATGTGGCAACGGAAATCCCTACTACTTTTTCTGACTTCGTTCAGTATGCCTCTGAAGTTCACACTTATAACACTAGGTAGTCCTCTAATCAAAACCTATACAGATCAGCTTCGAGAACAAATTATGGACTTACAAGATTTGAAGTAATCTCATCAAAAATATGGGAAACAGTACTCTTTACTATGGCTTGTTATATTCAAACAGTAATTGTAAGCCATAAACAGGTTGGATAAATTGAAGTTGGACTTGAACTTGAATGAACCAAGAATTCGCGGGCACTGATGAAATGGTTCGTATTACTTGGGTTTACATGCCTACATACAGTACTGCGTTGCTAGTTTCACCGAACGATCTGGTTAGACTGCTATCATGGCAAAAACTAAGAAAGGTGTTGTCAAGCGATGTAAGACAAAAAAGTAGCTTAAGATATCAAGGACAAGCCAAAGAGAAATCGCAGCAAACCAGCACGAATTCCGGCTGTATATGTTGTCATAGGGCATCCAAAGGACTGGGATTCCGTTTTGGTTTCTCTATAAGCGAGCTGAAACAATATTTCTAATGAAAACTCGAAGAGCGATGAACGATAACAGTACTGCACAATCTAAAGCACATGCGATATGCATATGCGTCGAAATAGGGCTTTTGGGTGTCCCGGATGTAGTTTCCGCAAAAATCTACAGCGAGCTTACCGCTCATAAAGGGATTATCACGACTAAGCTATATATTTACTTTACTTCGAAATACGGTTTTCCAAATATCTCGCGAAGTTTTTTTTTTTTTTTCAGGGAAATAAAGTACAATTAATATTAAACTTATCAAGGAATAAAAAAAAAATGCGAGAAAACAGGCGGCGAAGGTCTACGGTAACATTAAAGTGCCTATGAACAATTATTTTAATTTTAGATATCAATTCTACATCAAGTGAATAGTAGAATGGTAAAATATATCTTGCTTTGAATGCTGTGCAGCTGAGTTAAGGAGGTTTTAATATCCAAAATGCTAATTAAATGGCGTCAGGGGAGGTATCTGCAGTCACTTCTTAGTGGTTGTGAATGGGCGTTTCTACTGATATAGGAAAACACATTTCTAACATCATTTTATTTCAACCATGGGTATAACACTGATAATTTAAAAATGTGTTTAATTGTAATAAAAAAATTGTATAATTGTGCATCCCCTGACGTCATGTAATTAGCATTTTGGATATTAAAACCTCCTTAACTCAGCGGCACAGCATTCAAAGCAAGATATATTGTACCATTCTACTATTCACTTGATGTAGAATTGATATCTAAAATAAAAAAATAAGGTTCATAGGCACTTTAACTGTATATACAATCTAGACATGGAAACTTTGCATAAACTGATGAAATGATGAATTGTTGTGAGCTCATTTAAGAGTTCTAGACATAATAATAATTGATGTATCAGTTAATAGGAATCCATATATTTAACAACTATTAGGAAACTTTCCAGATGTTATAGAATTCATACCGATACATATATACCATGTACATGTAGTAAAGCATCTTCTAGCGAGTGTATATCATAATTGGTCCTTTTTGCGTGGTCAAAATATTTTTCAAAAAAAATACAAATGCCTAGCAAATGAAAACAAAACAAAAATTGTGCAGCAATAGATTAACACTATTATAATACATATATGATTAATACAATAGAAATTATAGACTATTATAGAAATAATCATTCAACAAGAGCATACTTGAGGCAATACTCGGGTCTGTGGTGTTTTTCACTCTTCTCACCACAGGAAACCCAATTTCGCATCGTTTTTCTTTCTTTTATGAAACGGAGGCTGTATTGTATAAACATTTTGATGCCTGCTTTTAGGGAATATAATAACATGTAATTCTATCTATCCGACTTGATACGTTTGAGTGGTGTAATAGGTCAGGCTCAGAGTTAATGAGATGCAAAACCATATTGGTAAACACGCACTGTTTCAGTGAAAGCGTCAATCCTGTCTGTAGTACTTCTATTGATCTTAATGCGATTTTCATCCCTGTCTTTGGCCCAATCTTACATCATTGATAAACTCGCGTCTCCGATCCCGTGATACATGTAAAGACTTCTCACTGAGTTAGTGATATTATAAGAATATCAGTGCTGACTGCAACTTCATTCGATTTCAACGTGAATTTGAATAATACAAACAGTAGTATGTAAAGTGGGGGGACTGGCGCAGCACCTCCGTTTTCAGTCGTATGTCACATCCGATGACCCCTCCCCCACTGCGTCGGATGGACCTTGTTATACCATAGATGTTGTAATTTGGTCACAAATACGTTGGACCCTTGTTTTTATTACATTTTTGACACCCATTACCTATTTTAACCAAAACGGCTAATTCGTGGAAATGACAGCCGCCAATACATACCCATTTAAGAATTTAGTTTAAAACCATAAGAAGAGAAAACCTAATAAAGAAAAAAACAAAACTGGAGCCCCAATTAGAGGCGTGATTAGCATACAATATATCCACCCATGATACTAACGTATATTCTTTACTTCACGATATTAACGTATGTTGCTACTTTAGTACGTATTAATATCACACAGACGAGTCAAGTGCATGAGTCGAACGGATTGATTGTAGAAGTTCCAATTTGCAGATCCCCCCGACGTCGACGCCAAGGATAGTGTGTCTGACGTCAACTAAGATACCAATTAGAGACATAACATATATAGGTATTCGCGACGATGGAGACATCCACTTGTAGTTGGTTGATGCGAGGAAAGGACACGAAATGTATAAGGAAGATTTCGAAGATATCCGAGTACTGTGCTCAACACAACTTTCAGATATCAAAAGGTAGCACCCCATTTGTCCCATGTTCGAAGTGTGATACCGTAGAGGATGTCGTACGAGTTACGGGCTTTGCTCAAAGTGTGGGGCAACGGAGCGTCGTCACATTCGCGAGAAGAAGTGCCTCGATATGAAACGCGCTAAGGCGTTGGTGGAATCGGAGAACCACGAGGTCCGCGACACTAAGGATCCAAAGGTCCACGAGGTACTCCTAGATGATTAGAAATCGCGATACGAAAAAGAAAAAAAAGAATGAAGAGAAATTGGTATACGGCCTCTCTTCATTCTTTTTTTTTTCAACAAACAATTAGATAATTGATAGGTCTATGTATATACCACTAGTATGGACGATCTCCTTAGATTGCTTGGTTCCGAAATTTGTGCAAGCCTACGTATCAAACCTCTTATTCCACAGCTGCATCTTAACACTGGGGAAACGTGTCCCGAATGTGTCTGTCCAATGGAAATGCAAGGAAGGGAATTCATATGTCCCAACTGTGTTCTTGTTTCCGAGGCCGAATCATGTGAAGAAACGAGCAATGTTACTACTCGGCTGCGTATAGTAGGTCCGGATAGCTTTCGATATCAACATGATCTAGACCGTACGAGCCCCAAGCAAAGCGATAACCAAGAATTGCAACTACGTACGATTATGCGAGAACTACAGGCATACAACACTGTTTATAAATAAAAATATGACCTCTCGTTTCCCACAAATGTATTAGTAATCGTAGCCGACACGTTCATCCAAGTAAAGAAAGTTTGTATCAAGCGTAGCCATGCAAGACGAACTATTTTGGCCGCGCTGCTTTACCAGGCATGTATACAATATGGGTCCGTCCGCTCTAAAGGTGAGGTTGCTCATTTTATGCAACTAAACAACAAATGCATCTGTCGCGGAAATGACTTTATACGTTCTCTACGTGATGACGATAAAATCGATATAGATTTAAATGCCGATCGAATAGCTCCCCACATCGCAACGACTTTTGCTAAACTCGACCCCACCGGAGCACCTAAAAATGTCCAACAAATAGTCTATGAGATCGTTCATACGGCAATAGAAAACAATATAGGTACTAGCTCCATACTTCGAACTAAAGTTGTTGGGGCAAGCTACGAGGTGCTACGCCGCTCCGGATCACATATATCTCTTATCGACGTGGAGCTTTTTACACCACACAAGCCGATCTACCACATGTGGCCCGCGGGATTCGAACCCTAGGTGTGTGATCGGCTCCACCTTTTCGGTCACACACCCAGCGCAGAACCGTGAGGCCACATGTGCTAGACGAAATATTTGATAGCAAAATATCCTACTTATGTTTTAAGCAGTTGCCATATGCTAATTAGCGGCACCCACGCGCTGTCTCGAAATTTACATACGAACCAAAACAACACGGTAATTTATACGATTTTGCTCTTAGCAAAGACTGCTTTTTAAGCCTCCTTCTCGCCTGTTTTTTTTTGCCGTATTTCAAGCTTAAGCGCTTCATATTTCGATTTCTCGCCAATAACGCTTCCAAACTCGGCTTCTGAAACGTTACCATCGGCTAGAGCTTTTGAGACTTTGGCTTCAACGGAATTGGCCTTAGCCTTTGCCAACATAACAGTCTTTTCATGCTTCGAGACGTGAACACCAAGTTTCTTACTGGCAATAGCCGTCAAAGACGAAACGACGGCGCAAAGAAATCCGATTGCTCCTAAAGAAAGACCCACAGGCAGCCCAATTCCTGTAAATGATATACCCAACGCCGATGCAGTTAAAACACCACTCAGGCTACCTGTGGCCACAGCAACCCCGTGAACAATACCATGCGCTCGGGCATATTTTTTGCGAACAACTTCGTAGTGCTTTGCCTGCTGTTCGAGTTCGGCAAGCGTATTACAGACTTTGTGCAGTCGAAAGCTCGCTCCAACGTCGCTCAGTTCCTTTAGAGCTCCTGATGGATAGATATTTGGTACTGTTGGAAATGGTTGAATCGAATCGCCGTCCATCGTATGTATACGTATGATTTACTCAAGCTTCAATACGAAATGTAGAGGCTGCTTGTTGAAGTCTATGAGATTGCCTTTCTCATCGAGAACTGTGAGGCGAATGGAGCTCCGCATTGTTCCTAGGGCTCGAATGGGTATGATGGTAGGTGGAAAGTAAGTTTTTAACCAAAAATGTGGTCTGCCATATGAAAAGTATGTAGGATTTTAGATGGTTTTCCCTCAAGAAGTGAGAAGGCGGAATCCACCACATCACAGTAGATATATGCATAATGAATATCTTGTGGCACCAGGGTGTATTTTCCCACATCGATAGTCACATAGTCTGTCCCATCTTTATTTCCTTTGATACCAAACAAATCGCAGATATTCTTACTGAATTTGATTTGTTTCTTGACCTCTAGAATCCAATATTTCCTAAATGAGTGGTCTATGAATTTCAAGAAACCATCCTCAACTGCGGGATCGAAGTAGACTATCAAGACTTCTATACTATAATGTCCCGCCTTAATTTCGTATGTCATCGCAACATTGGCGCCCCACTTAAAGCTCCCTTTCTTAGTTAGGTTCCACCAATTGTGACTAAGAGTGACCTCGACTAGCGAAATATTATTGATAAGAATAGGGTGGTCAAAGTAGACCGTATGATCAATCGAGGTGGTGGTGGTATTTAAGATCACCATTTTCTTGATATTAAAGACATAAACTGTAAGCGTACATAGCTTCAATATGACAGAGGCGTGGAAAGAGTTCAGGTATCTATTTCCAAAGGCTGTAACCGGATGGTTCGACTCTTTCGTGGGTCGGGATGGGGTGTGGAACATTAATTTACTTTTTCACGGGGAAACCTACCAGGTGTTCACAGATGCAGGCCTCCCTACGAAGGCAGGTGGAGGTCAGCTAATGGTCTTGCATGGGCGCGCAGGCAAGGCGCTTGACCTAGCCCTTGGTACCAAAACAGTTTATGAGGGGGTACTATTCGCGCGGAAGCACAAAGGTCTTTTCAAACATGCTTGGGTAGAAGCTGAGGAAAATAAAAAGGTCGCAACACTGAATGCCGATCTGTTGGTGAAGTTTAAGAAAAGATACCTACATGTAGATTTTCACCAGTTCTATGCATCCACGGATATAGATGGCCCCGGCAAATATTCAACTAGTATTTGGTTTCGAGATAGGGATTCTGGCTATTTGGTCTATGGTGATGATGTCTCCAAGCTACCTGCTACCATTCAAAAACGCATCGACAATGCATTTCAGGGGATGGTTGGTGGTTTTCCATCTACATTAACACTAGACAAAAGTGTGAAATATCCTGTTACAGCGGTCCCATATACCGAAAAAGCACAAGATATCGATTTCACTAATCTATGGATATACGTCACGCCTACGAAAAAGTTCGATGCAGGCGTTCCTAACATATTCAAAGAGACCGTCGTAAAGCATTTGACAGCAAAAGAGTCTCATCATTGGTTATCAGGTCCAGATTTCAAATATTGGCCTCAGCAATTGAATTTCGCAACGTGGTGTGCGACTTCTGGATGTGGAGTATTGTTGTTCGACTCTACTTTCGAAACATATCTACCTGTTGTTCAAGGGTTCCTACGATTTCACGTTTATTTCAAAATACGAAGAATTCTGCATGAACTTGGTGGTACTCATGGAGTGCCTCTACCTAATGACCATGCTTTCAAACAACTCAATAACCTCTACAGCAAAACAGCTCTTGAGAAATTGTGCATCGAATTTGGTATATCTCGAACGCCAGACTTTCGATGGGACGGAGGTAATAATCACGGATTAGGAGACGTCTACATATACATTCATGGAGGACTGGTGAACGCCCAAGAGAAGTATGCACACAACACCTCATACTCTGCGAAGTGGCCTGGCGGTGACTTCAAGTTTCCTGAGGAAAGTCGTTCGGTCTATGAATTTCCGTTGACGTTCATTAGCAATAACAACGGGAAACAATACAATTGGTTTACGCCACCAATCGGAAAGGGTATGACGGATGCTGGATTAGGTAGATTGAATCGATCGGTCGAGGCTTTTGGATATTGCATTCTAGGTGCTCAAAACGATCTTAACGGATCCATCATAGATAGCTTCAACGTCAAAGAAAAGTTTAAGAGCTTGGTCGAAGGCGCTATTCTCGAAAACGATTTAGTGGTAAGCTATGAAAACTTTCTTACAGCTATACTACACATACATAAGAGACTAGATCTAGCGATAGCTATAGGGGTACGGTTACTACCAAGTAATCTCGAGTACTACCTCAGCAAGAAGGACATGGTGTTAGGCGTAAACGATGTTAATGGAGATGTTCGCGAAACCCAATTCCCACCACCAGATATGGAAGGACAGACCCAAAAGAAACAATTACCACATTGCGCAAAGCAACAAGTTCCACATAGCAAAAAAGTCTCCCATAGTACCTTACCGAATCCTACACCACAACACGAGACCAATCTAGCAGCAGTATCTATTGCCGCAGCTGGAATTGCATGGGCGTGATTTCGTTAACGTCGTTTGAATTGCTCTATTACGAACACCACCACCGCCACGATCAATAGCCAAACATTATTTGCAAGGAATCCCATGACGTCACCAGCCATACTAAATATGAAGCTTGCAATTGGTCCAATCATCTTAGGTAGAATCTCCTCTAACTTTTTTCCTATTGTCTTTAACGCTTTGGCAGCGGTTTTAGCGGCATCTTTAATATAGTCGGTCAAGCCCTTTGGTGACTTTGGAACGGCCCTTGTCAGGTAGGAAACTATTGTACCAATCACAGCCCCAACCGCTAGTAAGGCGGAAGTAACCGTTACCCCGTACTTCTTGAAAATCGCCTTGACTCTATCACGCAGCGGTAAAAGTTCTCGTAGACGTTCTTCTCTGAGTTCTAGGACTGCCATTTTCTCACGGATGGTGGCTATATCATTCTTAGCTGCTTCTTTCTGAGGCACGGTTGATGTAGGGGCTTGAAGTATGCCTTCTTGTCGTTCGCGACGCCCCTCGAGCTGTTTCCGAGCCTGGACGACTTCCTGTGCTGCCTCTTTAATCGTAGGACCTAGAATGTCTTTGAGACTTTTCCTTATCCCCTTACGCAACGCACCCTCCTTGGTGGTCAAAGTGATAGGCTTCTTTTTACTTCCATACTCGCAGATAGTGATTCTACCGTCTTCCTCGGTTGATACCTCAAGCACGCCCCGAATTCCCATATCACGATATTTGTCCCAGACAGATTCGAACAGCATTTGTTTTGCCTTGTCTGATAAGTCCTGTTTGAAAATTATCTTTCTTCTGGTAAAGCTAGGAGCTTCCTCATTTTTCAGATCCATCAGGATCTTTTGAAATCTAGAAACATTCGAGCTCGGAGCAGTGAGTGACTCGATGTTGTCATCCATAGAAAACGAGGTTTCCTGATTCTTCGGCTGATTCTTCGGCTTAGCACCTTCTGCGCCATAGTTGCGTCTGGTTTCCATTTGGATCACTTCGCCTGACGCTTCGTTCTTCAAACGCCGGTGAGAACGCGCTCCTAGTTGCATATGGTTCAAAGTACAGAATTCCGTTAGACGTCGATATTCTGACACAACATGGAGTTCTATTCCCCCACGCCCTAGAAGACACTATTTCATTCGAGTTGACTCTAGCCCGCGCCGTCGAGATAGTCGTTGGATCAGATGCGACAAAGATAGGTACGTACAAACTTAACAACATCCAGTTAGAATACGAAGCAATCAAAAATGAAACTCTAGCTAGGAATGCACTTAACGCATACGAAAAAGGTACTGCTTTCCTATACAATCACGCTGTTCACTTCAAGATAGTAACTATCGCCAAGGCATCAGATACTTTGATATCTCAAAACGTTAATGTTCCACGACGATCCTTTGCCGGGCTACTTCTACTATTCTTAGATACACCTACCAACGGCACGCGAGATAGCGAAGCATTCTCAAATCCTGATATTTCGAAGATAGAAGTGGATGTAAATGGAGTTCCAAATATATTCTTTGCAGGAGGTATGTTACCACCAGATTTCTGGGAGGCCGCAAAAGGATGGTTTGCTACATCCAATACTTCTATGACCCCCACAAAGTTTTACAACAACAGATTTGCCATTCTAGTCGATTGCCACACAGCAAAAGATTCCGCTGTTCATGGCGATGGTATGGCGCAAACGGGTGGTGGAAAAGACATCGACCTTCGTATACATAGAACTGCGAACGGTGTTGGAAACGTAAACATGCATATATACGTCCTTGCAGATGCTCAGCTCACGATATTGAACGGAGCTCTACAGAATATAACATACTAATGGATTCCTTGGTAGAACACATCCCATTCAACACACTCATAGTAGGTCGGTGAGAATAATAACGATGAGAATAATAACGGTGAGAATAATAACGAATTGTGGAAAGACTGCATTTCTCATAGAGCAACTTCGTGGACCATTTCGTGGTAAGTTCGATTATATAGTATTAGAGTGCCCCACGTATGCCCACAACAAAACATATCGTGGATTTGCCAATCTAGATCCACACTTCTATGTCGTATCACCACCTCAGGACTCTATCAATACCGCATTGAATATTTGTGCAACCTTTTGGGCTGGAACTAATACACTATTGATTCTAGATGATTGTGCCGCCTCGAAAGATGTAAAAAGAAGAACCGACAAGCTAGTAGATTTAGCATTCTCTGCTCTACATATAGGACTATCTATTTGGGTGCTCTCCCAACAATTAACAAGTATATGCAAGCCTTTCCGAGAGAACGTGGCTGTCGTAATTGCATTTCATACCGCGTCGGCTATATATGGTAAAAGGATATTTGAAGATTACGGAGCCTCACAAGAATGTAGTGAGTTACAAACAGTACTTCGATCCCACAAGTTTGCTCGCATATGTTTCTGTTTACGACATCCTTTTGCAGTCGTGTTAGAGCTACCCTCACCTATAACATATTATCATGGTTGATCAAGAAATACTCGAGCTACTAGGCGAGGATGTAACAGGCCCACCACCACCAAAAACAGAGGATGTCGTAACAGATAATCGTGAAGCACTTTCCATTTTGGCTGCAACGGGTACAACGAAGGATTATCTAGGTAAGAATTTCTCTATAGGAGATATTGCTAGACTATCTGAAAAAGAAGTAGATAGATTACATAGAAGGTATCAGGCCGTTCTAGCTCAGCAAATAACAGAAAGCTTAGTCAATGGTGTGATGCGTCTAGCTACTCGCTTAGTCGCTTACCTAGTACCCATAAATTCTCAAGAAGAACTGATCAAAGACATACAAGAAGACCACCTAGTCCGCAACGAGATCAGTGCTGCGACTGGTCTATTCTCACTTAAAGCAGGTCGCTTTGTAGCACTAGCTAGCGTCTTGTTCCATGTATCTGGTCACATAGTCGTTCCTGGTACACCTATTGAACCTTTCCACACATCTACTATATCAAAGCAAGATGGAGGAAACGGATCAGATAACTGCGAATCCCCCGACGACTGTGCCAGACAAGAAAGGAAAAGATCCAAAGCGCGTTGCAGCTGGAAAAGCATTGGCAGAAAGCAACAAACGTGCTAGAGAAGCTCAAAAGAGAGAGATGGCGCGTGAAAGCGAATTACCTAAAGATACCGACGTAGAGGAAAGTTGGCTCAAAATGTGTCTACTATAGCACTCATTGGCACGGGTGCTGCATTGGTTGGAGCGTACTATCAATACAAAAGATATAGAGATGGCGCCAAAACGATACGCCCTCCTACCAAAACGACACGCCCAGTAAGTCCGGTAAAGACTACGTTGCCAGATATGGAGTAACATTTGAAGACTAGGAAATCATACGTTATACGTGAGAATGGTAGAGAATAAGCTGATGAAAACTGTGTCTGATGCCGCTATAATTGCTGGACTTGCGACGAGCATTGGGTGGGTTGCAAAAAAGGCGACCAAGGAATCTATGCTTAGTGATCATTCTTCTTCTATCATAAATTACGTGAAGTGGACTGCTGTGTTGGCTGGTAGTATAGCCGCCAAGCAATACCTCGTAGATGGCTTCAGCTATCGCAATGACCATTTTCGGAGCTGTTTTGAATGCGACGGCATTCACTGGTGCTGGGGTGCTTGCTAAGCTTTTCGGGAACGATAAAAGCACCGCTATAGAACAAGAAAGACACGATAAGGCCAGTGAGAAATATACAGCTGAAATGATAGCCTACAACAATGAGCTTCAAAGAGTATACGACTATACTCGAGAACAGGAAGGTCTGGAGCGTACTGCTTACGACAACCAAACCGACACCGACAAAGCTTTCGTGCGGTCCGATAGAACCACGTTTATCTGACTACTATCGGCCTTCGGGTGAACAGAAGACGGGCGAGTTGATCTATGTCGGTGGTGCAATGCTAATTGCTGGCTATGCTGTTAGTAGCTTGGATTTTTAAAAACGAACTTTTTCTGCTTGTTGAAGTTTTGGCGTTATAGTGTAGATATAATGGATGATCGCCTTGCGAATATCTTCTATGGTACCAAGGGATACTGGAAAGGTCACGCTGCAATTGGTAAGCTATCGGTGGCAGCGAAGGTATCGGAAGATGTCGCTGCAACTTGGTTAGAGAAACAGGCACTATGGCAGATATACCTACCACCACCACGATATATCCAACGACCACATTGGACTGTATCAAAACCTAATGAAGTTCACCAAGCTGATTTGATATTTCTACCTCACGATCGACCTGGGCGTGGACGAAAGCTATATAAGTATGCTTTAGTGGTGATTGATGTGGCTTCTCGATATAAAGAGGCCGAGCCTTTAGCGTCGAAAGATAGTGGTGAAGTTTCTACAGCTTTTGAACGAATCTACAAGCGTAGTCCACTAAAAACGTTGCAAGTCGATCCTGGTAGAGAATTCATGGCACGTATGTCTGAAACCTTAGAACTACGTGGTACGAAAGTTCAACGGAGTGAGGCTGGCAACCACAGGGCACAAAGCTTCGTTGAGAGAGCAAATAGAACACTAGCTGAGAGGTTGTTTGGATACCAATATGCACAGGAAATGGTACTCACTTCGGAAGGATCAGATGCACGTAGTAGAGAATGGGCGTTGCGCCTTCCAGAGGTTATCAAAGCCATGAATAACGAAGTGACTCGACTTACAGGGAAGGAGCCTTCTAAGTCTGTAGAGGTACAGCAAGTGAACATAAAAACTCCTACATATTCGCGGACTGTCGGATTGGAAGAAAAGCGTTTACCATTCGATGTTCTAGTTAGATATCTTTATGCACCTGGAGAGTTGGTAGGTGGAGCAAAACGAGCAACTGATCCTGTGTGGAGTTTACAGACATACATCGTTTCACGTAGTGCGATATCTTCGAACCAACCAGTTCTGTACTATTTGGAAAAGGACGCACCAAAGCGTGGATTTGTGCGTGAAGAGCTACAAGTCGTACAACCAAATACTGAACTACCTCCAAAGGGAATTATGTTCGTACCCAACCGATCTAAGATAGCAGCAACTCGCAAATGAAATCATCTAAGTCGTCCTTGGTGTTTTTGTGTCCATAGGCTAGTGTATCGATTCCGTTTTTAGAGATCCATCGCTTACTATCGAATGGTGAGAGAGATACTTTGTTCATATGCGTACCATACATCCTGTGACCTTCACTTCGAAGCATATGCATTCCGTGGCGGAATACTTTCTTATCTAGTAAGCACTCTTTGTATTGTTCATGACGAATGCGATGTTTCACAACTGCCTTCTTGGTGCCTTTAGCTTTCCTAATCTCCCCACCACCTACTTTCAAGATCGAGTATAGCTTTGATCGTAGTCCAACATATTCGACAATGGGAAAACCTCCACATTCGTCTTTCATTTTGCCAAGTACTTTCTTGTTAGACACGTCGTATGATGGATGGTCTTTGCTGTAGTTGCTTGTATCATAGAGATGTTTGTTGATATTCATATCTGCATAGATGTCTTCAGTTTCGATGTGTAGTAGTAGACTGTCGGTGTCCGTGTAGAGTAGATTACAACGTTGTCCATACTGCTTCTTGAGCTCGTTGTAGTAGAAGTCATACATCAAATGTTTTGAGAGATCTAGAATAGACATTCCAACATACACTGGGCGGTTTAGTAGTAGCTTACTTTTGTAGTTGTGTACGGCGGCTAGGTCGTTGTCGAAGATTGTTGAGCGAGCATAACTAGGTTTATTCAAGAGACGCTGTAGTCTGATTCCCTCCGAAGAGCGAACTAGTTTGATATCTACACGCTTTCGTAGATTCTCCATTGTTTTGCCAAATACACTATTGTTCATCAATTTGTAGAGGTCCTGCTCGAAGGTACTCTTCGCTTGTTTTCGTAGTTCTGTATTCATTCGTATGTATGGCTCCATCCATGGGGATTGATCGAATCGTAGTGATCTGTGGATCTTTTTCAAACGCATGCCAAGAGATAAATACAGTTGTAGGTTGCGGTAGTGGAGCACATATCGTTCTTTGTTATATAGGTTAGGTACAAGTTTTCCCACTTTCAAAGATCCGTTGCCTTCGTATAGGTCCTCAAATAGATCGGTTTGATACTCTGAGAACCAAGCAGGATCCACTTGCATTCTCTCGGGAGCTAGAGGATAGCTGTTGTGTGAGTCGTGAAGTTCTCGAGGATACTCAAGGTCAACTTCTAGAATGTAACCTTTATCTGAATCGTCTGTAAGATTGGTGATTTGTTCTTCTGTTGGTGTACACCACTCAAACCCTCCCGTTGGTAGATATGGACTCATAGCCCAGCCATATAGATTGTTTGCGTCGAGATAGAGTATATGGCTATTTGGTTTCTCTGGGTCAAAATCAGGTGCGTTTGGGTTGTTTGCTTTGGCACTATGCTGAGACACCATAAATATCCCACCGCGTAGACCTTTCTCAATGAATAGATGAATGGCATAGTCAGTTAATAGTTCAAGCTCCACGTTGGTCTTCTTTAACAACGCATCCCACGATAGACCAGGACTAGTATAGTAGTGGGCCGGATCTAAACCATGGTTTTGCATACATGTTGTGCGAAAGGTCTCAAACGCATCTGCTAGAAGAAGTACATCGGTTTGAAAGTAAAGATCATGGTAGTCTCCCAATGTTTCACAATCGAATACGTTCCAAACTTCTAGTGCGTGTTCATAGTCTTCGTGGGATATATCATCTAGGTATAGCTTACTATAGAACGCTTCTTTTGGTGGAAGAGAAGTATCTGCGAATCTATCCCAAGAGTCCATGTTCTCATATGGATAAACGCCTTTGCGCAGTAGCAACTTGTTCTTCTCTCGGTCGGGAGTCTGCTTTGCGGTTTGTTTAAGGGTGTCTGGGGTAGAACTTGCTACCAGCTTGTCAAGAGATGATGGTAGAAATTGTATGCTATCGATGAACCGTAGGTTGCCAAGTGAGAATTAAATATATTTCTCCATATTGTTTGGGATACAGGAGATAGCGCCCTCTGTCTTGGAGATGGATTGCATCAGTAGGTGAGAATCATATCCGCGTAGATTGTGGAATACAACTGGAATGGTAGGTGAGATACGCAATTTGAGGTTACATAAGCTATGTGCGGCACCTCGAAACTCGCCTGTGATGTGGCAATGATCACGTACTCTATCGCTACCAACCAATTGCTTCTGGCAGATATGACAAATCGTTGCTCTATTATAAACTCTCTGGTCTTTAAACAACGTATGTAGTGGCTTGGCATTTTGGGCTTTGATCTTCGCCTCCTCTTCTTGTATACATCGTAGAAAGCGTTCGATCGTATCTGTACCTCTATATAGTACAGGTGGCTCGCTGTGGCCATCAGAACGTACGACTATGTAGCAAAATCCACAGGGAATATTTTCTTCTGTTTTAAGTGTGTTGCTCTTTTCGGGGTCTTGGGCAGGTCCTTCGATCTTAGTGGTCAAAGCCTCAAAGTCGGCATAGATAATGTAGGGAACTTTGAGCTGTTTGTGAATATTCTGAAAGGAGACTATGTTGTTTTCATTGGTAGGCATTTCAATTCGAATGGCTCGGGCATCGACGCTGTTACACTCTGGAATGTGTTTTTTGAGAAGATCTTCGTTGGAATATCCATGTAGACAACGCTCGCAGAAGTGCTTCCTACATTTATGTTTTGTTTGATCGAATAGGAGACGATTGAAATCCTTAATCCAACAGTAGTGTTGAAGACCGCTATCTGGGCACTCTATAAGCAAGAGGTTAATGCGCTTTGAAAAGGTCTCCTTTGAGATGTGGTGCACAATCAAGCACTTTTCCTTTGGGTCCCAACCATACACATTGATAGAGATTTCGTTCTGCTTCTCCAAACGTGGTATTTGTGAGATTGGTGTTGGTGAGTCCACCCCTTCTGATTTCAACTTATCTTTTCGGTACTTAGATGTTCTCTGGGGGTCTTTTGCAGCTGGAAACAGTGCTGCGCATATCGACCAAAGTGCGCAATGGTCGTCGTTGTTTTTCACATTTATCACCGCTTTCTTATTCGCGATTTCTGTAGGCAGTGGTAAATATGAACCTCCGCGTAGTGGTTGATATCGGGCGATGTCTAACCACAGAATGTTGACTTTATCTATTACCCAGTTTGATCCTCGACTTAACAACTTCTCAATGCGGTTGTAGATCTGAGCATGTGCTTCTACTATTGCCCCACGTATCCCAGAAACATTGGTCAAGACGGTTTGTGAGCTACGGAAGGTGACTATCTCATATTCTGAACCCTCAGGTTTGTCGAGCCGTAGCGTGATATTCAAAGCTAACTGAAGCTTGATGCTACTGTGGTCTTGGAGCTCTTCCTCTATCTTTTCAGTAGTCTGCTTCCGCACACCAGCTAGGAAGGCAGCTGGGTCTGCTCCTAGTGGATCACCATCTGGAACGTCCATCTTCCACCCACGTAAATAGCCCTTGATAGTCCTTGGTGCTCGGACGAATTTTAGTGTGCGTTCAGCCATAGTATAATACCTCAATAATAGCCTTTCTCTAATAGGCCGCCAAAATATGGGGAGAATGGGGTCGTTGGGTGGGAGCCATAGGATATACCGTATACTAATCGCTCCTCTAATAGGGTGTCAAAAATGTAATAAAAACGAGGGTCCAACGTATTTGTGACCAAATTACAACATCTATGGTATAACAAGGTCCATCCGACGCAGTGGGGGGAGGGGTCATCGGATGTGACATACGACTGAAAACGGAGGTGCTGCGCCAGTCCCCCCACTTTACATACTACTCAAACTAGCATCGCCAGAAATAAGTGACATTCAGCCGCTGACTTTTGAATCCAGCGACCGGAGTTCGACACCACTTTTTTTGTTTACTCTTTTTCTCCTTTCTCAGTTTTATTTCAACTTTTCTTTTATGTTTAAGTTGTTAGAGCCGCCTTCCATACTAAAAACATTGTTGTTTACTGGCTCTCAAGCTTCAACACGGTCATGAATGGAGATACCGCTGACCACAATTTTATTTAAAAAAAGGTGCAATTCGTTTGAATAACTGATGGTCAGTTACAAATACACTGCAGTTTCATAAGAAGAGAACAAGCTTTCCGTAGGTATGTTTTCTTGTGGTTTCAGACACTCGTGGCCAGAGATATGATGGTCTCAAGACAGTCAAATGTACAGGATTTAGCGTACAAACATGGCGGATTCTGCCGGTTTATCCAAGATCGAAATATTCAACTGCAAAAACGAAACATCACATCTGCTCTAATGGCGGTTAGTGGCGAAGATTATCCTTTCGTTCAAAAGACATGTTATATACATTTTGCAAAATAAAGTACATTCCACCTCAGAATCCAAGTTATAAACGGTAAATAAGCTCTTTTATCGCCAGTTCTCAATCGAGCTCTGTAATAATTTGAGTCAAAAACATTGATCGTTTTATGTTTGAAAAAACGAAACATCTAATTCACGAGCTGATAGTAGAACTATTTATTACATATTGTAGATTGAGATCCTGGTTAGACATTTTTTTAAATCGTACTCAGGAAAGTGTTGTCGTGACATATGACCGGGGCATGTATGCTGTTCTTTGCATGCAGGAACGTACTCTTAACGTCCTAAATGTTGATTGAATTCTGGTAAGTAACTATATTTATGCTGCTGTTTTCAAAGGTCCTTGGCTTAAGTTTACGTTCAGTGGCGCCCGGCAGTGATTAATACTTGTTGATCTTGAGTTTATAACTTCAGGCTTTTTTAATTTTTCATTGAAGTGCGACAGTGAAAGTTTAAGACTCGTTTGGAAAATTGGATTTAGCCAACCGTCAATCAAACGAGTACCGCCTAGACTTAATTAAATCTATGGTCGGCTAAATTAAATGTTTCAAAGGAGTCTTAGTAAACTTTCACAGTCGCAACTTCAATGAAAAGGTAAAGATACGTGAGGTTATAAACTCAAGATCAACTAGTATTAAAGTGCCTATACGACCAAAATGATATTAATAATATCGATTCTACACAGAATCGCATAGCCAATCCCCTTCAAGTCTTCAACATTGGCTCAATTTTCTATATCCTTTCGTGGTCCAAAAATATGGAACCAAATTGACACAAAAAGTGCTTGCTGACAGGGATCTATTTATTCAAGCTGTTTAGCTTTCTATAGCCTCCCCAACACATAACTTACCATTTACAAAAAAATATATATAATTTTATTATAATTTAAAATTAATTTTTCATTGTAAATTATCTTAAAATGTGATGGAAGTAATAAAGTTGAAGTTGAGGTTTTAATCTCCAAAATGCTAATGACATGACGTCAGGGTAGGCATCATTTGTTATACAAAAAATTATACGTATGTGTTCTACTTTAAAGTTTAAATAAATGATTTTACAAATTTGTTTTCCTATATCAGCAAATACGTTCATTCACGAGCATTAAGAAATAATGGCAAATGTCTACCTTGACGTCATGTAATTAGCATTTTGTAGATTAAATATGCATGACATTCAATCCCAGAAATATTGTACATTCAACTATTCACTATGTGTAGAATCGATATTATTAATATTGTGTAACTCGTGGATTTACGATAGCGGTGGAGCTAACACTTCGCCTTATGTGTCATTAGAACATGCGAAAAAATATTGGGTAAAATCCTTTTCACCATTCTTCATGAAACTTCGTATATGACATTGGAGGAAGGATACAATTTTTATTGTGGCATTTCCGAGAATTTTGACGTCATCATATTGATAATTTCGAATTAGCTTCTTTTACATAGGGAATTGGATTAGATCTATTTGGGCAGTCCTCAATGCTGAAAACCGTTTGTCGCTACGAGCTAAATTATCTGAGATATAATGTTTTGAAAATGTGATCGATTGAAGTAAAACCTGCTGTTAAAGAAATAGTTACCCCCGGATTTCACGAATCAAATATAATAAAAAAAATATGTTCATGTTTCATGCCAAAATGTACCATTACTGTGTTAGTGTGCTTGTGCAAGCAAGCACCGCCAATTCATACTTATTTTGTTGAGTGATAATTTGAAGAGTGGGTTATCATGAAATATATAAATAGTGGGATGAAATTGATTAATGTGGTTATGCCATGGATATGATTTGATAAAATATGATATGTGAATAAATTATGTAGGGGAACAATATATTATGGAAATGGTTTCTTCGAATATTGAGTATAAAAATGTCTTAAGCTAGTATATAACTATAATTATTATTGGTTAAATGATGTTCACCCTACCCCCACCCCCCCCCCCCCCCCTTTGCATCATTTTATTTACAACAAGTTATTTTACCTAAAATATTTTTAATTTATTTATCTAAAATATTTAGAGTAAAAATATATGAAATATACTTTTACATCAAGGCTGCATTAGAATCGAATTGCCAAGCGTGTATTTCTGATTAACAGATCCCTTCTTCAGGGATTAGGAGGTCTGTTAGGACCTAAATCCCAGAGGTGCTCTGAGACGGTCGCGTGTTTCTGCCTCGGCCCCAGGCCTAACCGAACACGCAAATAGTGTTAGTGTGCTTGTGCAAGCAATCACCACCAATTCACACTTAAATATATATTTTTTGTGGTTATGGTATTTTATTTTATTTTTGTGGTTATGGTTATTTTTACGTTTTGTGATTTTTTGGCATTAATATAGCATTAATATATGTGTTAACCCTTTCAGGTCTGAGTTTTTGGAACCAATTTTAGCTATTTCTAGGCCGAAAAGAACCCTCCCCCCTAAGTAAACTATGGAATTTTCAACTGACCTATAATATTGGGGGCTCAAGGTATTTAGACGGCCATTTTGAAAGCAGTTGTGGACTACAAGAAAGTGCTGATTGAAGCTCTCATCAGACTTAATGATGTCCTCCAGCACTCGATAAATGGTGAAAACATTTTTTTTTTATCCTGTAATTCTCTGTATTCCTCCAAACAACTTCCCGCCAGCTCCGGCCGTTCAGTGGAGTATGCTACCGCCGAGTGAAAAAAAAACCTTTACTATTTAAGACTCGATTCCAGTGGTACTCCGTTAATATCTCGTTAATACTCACTCCATTCAGGTAATGTATATCCAGTACCATCGTTGGATGGCCGTCTCTTGTAGAATAAGTGACACAGATTAGACCTGGCACAGCACTGAGTATAGCCATCCTCGACGTCCCTCTGAATCTTCCCTTTTAAATTTTCGGCATGGCCTCCCCCTGGATGTCCTATGATCAATGCCATGGATGACGTAGAATAGCAACATTTCTGTCCCCATTCATCAAACGGAAACGGCTTGGTGTAAGCACACAAGCGAGGCCAGTCTTTAACGTCCGCTTTGAACCTCTCATCCCACATCGCTTGCCGATAGGTTCGTGGACAAGGTTCAAGGTTCTCCACATATGTTCTTGGATCTAACTGTATCTTAAACCACCTTATGCATTTTGTGTGTGGCCCATTTGCTCCTGATGAGTCTTCCAGACGAAAAAGCCATTTTCCTTTTATTTTGTGCGGATAAAGAGTAAACTTCTTACTTATAAATTCCTCTTTAAAAACAGTTTTTCCTACTTGTTCATCAATCTTTTCGATAATCGGAGTCTTAGACCTGTAACATCAAATTAAGCAAATGTTATGAGTATACATATTAGAAGGGAGAGCTGTTGATAAGAGCAGTATAAATTGGGGTGAGATGGTGGTTATCTGAAAAAAACGACTGCAGGGGGTGTCAACTCGACTAAAACATCTTATTAACTTGAAACAAAATAAGATAATAAGAACAATATGAGACATATGAGTGTATAGACCGCATTATAATGATATAAGGCTATTGCGAGTTATACATACCATTTTTCTTTCCTGAAAATATACTAACCAATATTATTTTCTCATCAGGATCCCCCCTCCCCATCCACTGACGTATTTATACAATTATATGTTGGAGATTTTACTGTTGCCGTTGTAGCATACAACGATTGGAAGTGAAACAAAACAGACATCGTAGCTAATACCGAACAGTACTTAATTAGATTAACACATTTATGAAAAGATCCCCGGCGTTGCGTAAATATTTTATAGTTTTCACTCACCCATTAACATCATGCAAGTGTTTTAATCCTCCAGCATCATGAGCACAATTAAACCCAACAACGGGCAGTCCATAGTATTTCCAGTAACGGCCGTAATATTTTCTAAGGAAAAGATAAAACATTCCCAATGAGAAAGCAACGGAAGAACACAAAAGAAGAACAAGATGAAAATACAACTATTTCAATTGATAAGTAATAGATGAAGAATGAGTGGCCGTGCATTACTCGAGCAGAGGAGAGAATTTGTAAATCCGATAAAGCACGGAAACGAATTCTGGCTTACCAAACATGTAATGCATAGAGTCATGTTTTTCAGTTATTTTGGCGATACGACCTAACATAGCCGAGAAAATCGAAGCAAACGTTTATGTAAATCAGGATGAAATCTGTATCAGATTTACACTTATCGCACATTGATTTCCTTTGTTTTCCTTCATGAATCATTAATGAGTTTGATGATAGTCCATACAATTTGTTTTTATTTGACATCGTAAATCACGTTCGTTTTGTATGTTAAACATGCCTCTATAAGAGATCCAGAAAGCGAAATTAATTGTGCTTTTATTAATGATTTTCGTTAAATACAAGTTTTGAACTTTACCATAGCTTATTCATTCATCATAGATGTACAGTTATAACAACAATCAATTGTGTCATTTGTCCTATTGCCTATTTCCACACTTTTAGACATCTTCAAAAACTCTGCAGCTTTTTATGCCAATTTATATTAACTTAAAACTGACAGAGCTACAAAACAGAGCGCATGCGCACTAGCCACTTTATTAAAAGTGAATTAAGATGGTCGCCGTAGCTCTTTTTCAGGGACCTCTCACAGCTCAAGAAATACCACGATTATTTTATTGCTTCACACAATGCACTGAGATTCTTTAGTGGCTTCTCTGAGCCCAAATAACACATAATCTAGTTCACAGAAAGAACGCTACAATTGCTCGTTTAACTCTGTCTTCAAGAAAAACGAACCCTTTCGAAATGTTCATATGCGACTGGAAAAATAAAATATAATGATACACTTGGAAATTTGCCACTACGACGAAATTCGACCACTTTCTTTTCTACTTTTTTTACAGGCAGCTCAAGCTAATGATTTGTACAAGGAATATATGGGAATTTTTAGAAAAATCAGAAACTGTACTAAAATGGTCAATAAAGTCATGAAATATTACCTGTGTGTTGTGAAGTTGATTGATCTTTGGTTTTATAACGATTTTAGCCTGTTTAGACGATTTTTTTCTCAGGTCTATCCTTTCTCTACAAAGGAGAGATTTGAGAAAAACCGTCTAAACAGGCTAAAATCGTTAGAAAAACCAAACGCCGTCCTGTCTCCTTTACATTCAATCCGGCGTTTATGGGACTTTGCGATTTTCTAATTATCTCAATGATCAGTGATGTTTTTGGTGGAATGCGTAAAATATTCAATTTCCAACTTAAATTTCCGTTACATCTTCGCGTGCACGCATACGCATCATGTTCTTTCCGTTGTATGCCGTCACCCCTTCCGTAGCCTGCTTACAGGCTCTGATTGATTTGGGGTTCCTGTGGTGGGGGAGAGGAGGGGGAAGGAGGCGAAAGAGAAAGGAGACCCTGCGACAAGACAAATAATTTTAAAATCAACATTTTCGACGAGATTCTGTTATAAATGTACCCTAGAATTGAACCCCTTGTATTTCTACTGCAGTTTGATAATCAAAACCTGAGAAAACGAGAGAAAACAGCAGTAAAATGATTTGAGTGAAAAGTTTTCAATTTTAGCTCGCACGTGCTGCTTACACCATAATACACGCCATTTTCGAACAAAGTGCGCGCGCCTCTTCTAGGTTCAAGTAATCAGATAATCCCGTTCGTCCACGAACGGGAAATTTTTAAAAACACAGGGTCTTGTTGCAGGCTCTCCTTTCTCTTTTGCCTCCTTCCCCCTCCACTCTCCCACCACAGGAACCCCAAATTAACCAGAGCCTGCAAGCAGGCTACCCCTTCCGTTACTTATGCACGTGCAACTCATCTGCATGTGCAGTATTTATTTTCATAATTACGTCTAGACGCACGCAATACATTTCGTTGCATATGCGAGTACAACTCAACTGTACGCGCATTTATTTTCGTATTTATTTTCGTACAATTACATATATCCGCGTGCATCTCTTCGTATTTGATTATAGATGGTGTGCACTCAATCCCCAGAGATTCAAATGACAAAGGGCATGGCGGCCATGTTGGTGTACAGAACAAAAGAAGCTAATGAAGAAACTATTGTTAACTGTACACCAACATGGCGGCTATGACGTAAAGTGCAAAGGGTCTATTGGGAGCTCGGCTCACAGGCTTGCATATTTATATGTTATGGTATCACATCGGCTTATTGACGAATTGGTGGATTGTAAAACAATATAAAGGAAACGATTCTTACTTTTGTTTCAAAATGAGGTGTGACATGTGAATTGGTCTGTTTTCATTATTAGTTGTAATTGAAGGCCTTTAGCAGAGCAGTTTTGTGTTCATTTAAATGTGTTTTTTTTAATGTTAGAAGAGGAGTAACACAAATTGTGTTGTGCACTTTTGTGTCTTTCAAGAAACTCTAGTGAAATTTGTGGTGGTTTTGTAAGAAAGATGATTGGTGTATGAAAGCAAGAGCCAGCATGTACGCATTGTGTTTGCTTTACACAGGAAAGTACTTCTTGTTGTTTTTCCTGAAAAAAAGGAAGCATGCAATAGTATACAAGTTCCCTCAGTGTCTGTTTGATATTTTTGAATAGCTTGACTAAAGCACCAAACGCACATGTACATGTAACTAGTTTTCTAAAGGAAGGTTGTTCAGAAGAACCTACGGAGAAAACAATCTAAATTGGACAGAATTTTCACAAGATTGAGTCAGTCGGAGCTCAACTGCCTCATTAGCAAACTCGATGAAATACGCACAAAATACACTACTTCTGTTAACGTTTAAGTTTAAATATTTACTTCAGATACTATAGAAAAACAATTATAATAAAATACATGTACTAGAAACATTCAGAAAATGTACAAAGTGCTAATAATCAAGTACACAAAGTCAGAGTGGGAAGGTCATGTATTAACTTCTTATTAACCGAGAGCGAGGTCTTTACGGGAAAATATCAGACCGAGGTCTTGACAGTACGGACCGAGCGATAGCGAGGTCCGTACATAAAAGACCGAGGTCTGATATTTTCCCGTAAAGACCGAGTGAGCGAGGTTAATAAGTAGTTTATTATATGGCACTTTGTGATAAACGAAGAATGAGAAAATAAGTGACTCGCGTGACCCGCGCCCCGTAGCACAACGTGATATACAAATTTGCATACATTTACATACCAAAGTGGAAGCCGTTCAGAATTTATTCCGGGATCTATTTGACAGCTCTCCGTAAGGGGTGGACCATTAGAAATTCTGGGAGGGGGGGTGGGTAGTCAAAAAAATAAATTTGTGCAAGGCTAAATGTCCCAAAAGAAAATTCCTGCAAAGCACTAAGGTACAAAAAAAAATTCGTGCAAAGGAACCGATGCATTATTCAATTTTCGTTTTGAAAAAATACTAGCAATTCAGTTTTACCAATTCAAAATATAGTTCTAAAGATTACCCACACAGTCTGTGTAAGGCCAGATAAAAACAAATACTTGGTTAGCGTCCCGCCTGACCTGAGAAATGTCCCCGATCTCTAATTTTTGTTAATTTTTAATTTTTCATAAAAAAACTTTAGAAAGTGTAAATGCGCCCGCGAACACAAATTCTTGTACCCAGACCCCTACATGTACCACTTAAAATATGCGCCGGCGCATTAAGTATTTTAACATTGACGCCATTTTGTTTCTACAACACGAGGTGAGTGAATAATATCTAGTCAAGACAAAATAAACTTCACATAGAAAAAAAATAAAATAAAAAACCTCCCTCCCTGGAAAAATTGAAATGGGTGGACGCTAAACAAGTATTTTTTATCTGGCCTAACTGATTTTCAGGTATTTCCAGATGAAAACAACCTCCCCAACCTTCATAACAATAGTTTAGTCACTGTTGTCATGGAAATATCAACTGGCCTTAATTCCCCCGATAACGGTAGCAAACCACACGGGCGGTGAATAAACACGCTCAAATGTTTGGCTAAGAGAGAAGTTTATTTGCGGTCTAAAACACTAGACAAGCTAAAACAGCTATATTATTGGCAAATAAACCTTCTCTGCAATTACTGAAGCCTCAAATTATTCTCTGATGACAGCAGTTTTTGCAACCGAGTTTTCAAAGATTACAGAGTCTGTGCCAGCAATTTAGAGCACATAGAAATATTTTCATGTATTGTCTTGTGCAAAACATCATGGACAATGAAATCTTGGGGTATGAATTTTTGATTTGGCCTGCATTCTAAGGCGTTCAAATTAAATTCCTCACATCACTGGGCTCGTTACAAAAAAACTGCGGCTCAAAGTAAATAAACAAGTCAAGGAATGTAAAGCAAATTACTATAAAGATCTGATTAGCAAAACAAAGAAATTCAGGTGCTCTATGGAAAACTATAAATTATTGACTTGCCGTAATAAGATCTAATAATGGCTCACAGTAGACTGCGAACAGTCCCTCCTTTTCCCTCCATTGATTGTAATTTGCGACCGGAGCGAGCGAACAGAAAATATGGCAGGCGTTTGCCGACCTTTATCCAATCTGAATCTGATGGAGTACAGTTAACAGAGCCAGCGTCGATAGATCAGACCTTTGTAACTAGCAGCAAAGTTTCAATCTCTGGTCGGCGCCATTGACATCATTACTCCAGCTAGGACAAATAACAGTAAAATTGTCTTTCGCTTTTCGAACATTTCCGAGAGCTTTGTTTTTAAACAATTAAGAGGTTTGAAAACAAACAAAGCTATTGGTTTAGACCGAATCAGCTCGAGGCTACTAAATGACTCGGCTGTGTGTATGACTCCTGACCAGTTTTAACCAAACTGTTTAATAGTTCTCTGGACTCAAGTATTTTTCCCAGCCATCTGGAAACAAGGAAAAGTTTCCGCCCTGTTTAAATCCGGCGATCACTCTGATTTTAACAATTACAGGCCTATCACAATTATATTCTACCTGATGTAAGTAAGATTCTTGAAAGGGCTGTACATCATAAGAGAAAATCCTCACACCTAATCAGTTTGGTTTCCGCCCGAGGTTATCTACTGAAATTGGCTTAGCGCACTTCACTGACAACATTCTACGACACATGGACAATGGCAAGGTGACTGGTGCAGTATTCTTAGACCTGTTCAAGGCTTTTGTGACTGTGGACCACAACCTTTTGCTGACAAAGCTCAAGGCCATTGGTGCTTGCAGTGAAGTTGTAAATTGGTTTACCTCCTACCTTGATAACCGACACCAGATAACTGCAATAGGCGACTCCAGTCCTCTTCGTGCTCAGTGGGAGTTGGCGTGCCACAGGAGTATTCTCGGTCCTCTCTTGTTCTTGGTTTACGTCAATGCCGACATTCCTCTTACTGTAGATCATTGCCAAGTGACCATGTACGCTGATGACACCGTGATATACTGTAGCCGTCCTTCTATCAATGACATCGAACATTGCTTAAATTGACTTGGCAAAATTGGCCTCTTGGTTTCGTATACATCGCCTGACTTTGAATACTTCTAAATCTAAGTTTATGTTAATAGGTAGTCCACATTAACTGAAATCTTGCTCTAGCATCGATGTAATTATAGACAACGTGCCCCTCGAACGCTCTGACAATATCAAGTACCTCGGTATTATAATTAATAAGTATATGACTTCGCATGACCTGGTAGAGGCCTTATCTATTAAAGTAAACCAAAGGATTGGTCTGGCCAAGCGTATCAGGCACTTATTGCCCCTCGAGACACGCCTTACTTTGTATAATAGTTTAGTATGTCTACTTTTTTACTACTGCTGATGCGATATGGGGTGACAAATACAACTCAACCCTCATAGACGATCTTCAGATTTTGCAAAATAAGCGGCCAAGATAATTCTTGAATTTACCTGGTTAAAGTTCTTCAGCACAAGCCTTGTCAAATCTCAATTGGCCTACTCGTTCCAAACGTCGTCTTGTATATATATAAGTATGTTAATGGACTCATTGATTATGATTTTAATATCTTAAAGAACATTCACATGTATAATACAAAAAGAAAGAACGATTTTAGACTTCCAATAATCAAGCTTAATTATGGCAAACAACGTTTATTGTACCAAGGCTTTAGTGAATGAAATACTTTAGATAATTCGTTGCGGGAAATCGAATCCCTAACTCTTTTTAAACAAAATGTCAAAAGACATGTTTTTGAATTGCCTCATAAATTTTAGCTCTAGTCACTCTATAAATGCATTTTTAGCCTAGTTTTTAACTCTAGATTATTAATGTATTTTTTGTTTTGTTTCTTATTTATGTTATGCAGGGCTCTATTGAAAAAACTCTTCGGAGACATATTCTCTGCTATAAATAACATTATTATTATTATATTATATTATATTATATTATGGTTGTATTCACAGGCTATAAATCTATATAGGATGTACACTGAAAAAAAAAATCGTGCAGAGGTATCGCCTTAAAAAAAAATTCTTGCAGAAATCCCACTGCTAAAAAAAATATCGTGCACAAAAAGTTTTCCACCCCCCCTCCCAGGATTTCTAATGGTCCACCCCTAAATCAATACAAAAGATGAATGGAAATACAATGTCAGATGTCAGAATCAATTCAGAATTAGAAAACATTGCTAATTCAAAGTGCATGAAAGGTGGAATTCGTAGAAAAAGCTATCAGAAAAGAACATATTTCCACTAAATCAACTCGAAAAACAAACCGTTCGCTCAAGTCAAGTGCCATGTGGTCGGCGAAAAAGTTCAAGATCTTCGTCGGATCACTTTCGGCGATGACAGTTCTATGCTGTTTGTTTGTATCCTGGACAACTTTGACTGGGAGGACATGGAAAATCTGGACCTGACGATCCCTGATATTTGCTACTGATCGGCAAAACTGGTTGCCGGCTATGGAATCAGAACTTCCCTGGTTTATAGTGAGGGATTGTAATTTGTAAACTGAACCGATGCTGACATTCAAGACAAATTTCTTAACCCGAAAGAAAGCCGGCTGCAGAGGAGTAAACTTGTTGAAATATGGACTGTGACTTCTGGCTCTGGTGATAGTCGCTGGCAGAGTTGTTGTCTTGTAGTTTTACTCGCTACTTCCACTAGACGGATCGAGTTCTCGTGTCAACACTCAACAGAGCCACGAAGCTTTCAGAATCAGCGTTAGCAGGTTTATCTTTATTGAGTCGGATTATTCAGTTATTTCGCTGCTGGGGTGTTTGATTCCTGCATTACCTGATACATTACTGAGCTATGTTCTAATTTCGTTTCTATACCGAGTGGAGACTTCATGTGATATCGCTGTTTGGGACTCGCTTGTATAAATGACGGCCAGAGAATATAGTTCTTCCGCATACGTACATTGAACTCTGCTAGACGGTGACTTCTGAAACTTCTGTAGAACCTAATAGGACATGTATCTTGTCTCTGTAGCATAGACCTTTGGATGGCATTGTATTTCAACTAGTTCTTTCCTGTCCTTTTCTGGTTGACTTTGCGTACATCAATGATAATTTTTGACAACAAATGGTCAAGTTCGTTTTGGAGGTAAGCTTTGTAATTATATTAGACCGGGTTTCTCTCTTTTAAAAACGGTATTATTATGTTTGTGCTCTTAAACTGCATCACTAAGTGCCTAGTTATCTCTGTTTTACCCGGTTCGATTTGAGTTTTCAATTTCCCGAGCTTAGACCAAAATATGCGAATTTGTGACCGTTATCATGCATGGTAACGGTCCGTACGGCAAAATCCCGACCGAGCACCAGCCAATCAAAACACTCGATTTGACATTGAGAGTGGCTTGCCATGTAATAATGTTGTTTATTCAAGTACGTTTTTTTCAAACGCCGGTGACAAAAACTACAGACACTGCAACTTTATAAGATATATATCACATTGAATCAGTAGAAATAAAAAAATATTAGCCGTTTTGGTTCGATTCAGTCTATGAAATCTTTTTTTCATTCAGAGTGGGATGCTGGCAAGAAAATGTGACTAAAAAGAAATACACAAGCGAGAAGCTACAGAACTCTGAAGCTCTAATCTCGCACGGCTGCTAGCTAGCATCCCGTAGACTCGAAAGTACTCTTTTTGGATTCCAAAAAATTGCATTGAAAGATACCCAAACAGCCATCTCCACATCAAAGTAATATAGATTATAAGCTCTAATCGATATCCGACATTCTCTGGCTTTCAAATGGTCGAGTATGATGCCTGACGATGGGAAATAAAGATCTGAAACAATACAAAGGCACAAACCTGCTAATCGAAGTTGTCAGTTCGAGCCGAGCAATTCCAAGCCATGAACTACAAGTAATGGCTCCAAATATCCAGCAAGAAATTCCTCAGTCCCAGAATATCATGGCCGAAACAGGAACACTTTTTCCAGGCAGGACAAATTATCTTTTCTGTAATGCTTAATGCTTTTCGGCTGTCCAGTTCGTCTTTGAATTCGCAGCAGTTTTGTTTAAAGTGGTTTTCGTGTCGATTTTCGTAATCCAGGACGATTTTCGTTGCATGTCTAGCCCGATATGGATCAATACTTTGAGGTTTTCCTATTATTTTGCATTTTTTTCTTTTAAAAAGCTAGTTTTGGGAGCATAAAATCACACTAGTACTTTCTCTCGCCTCTTGTTCCATGCCGATTCGTACGCAGAGCAAACACGGCCAACTTCACAAGCGAATATGATTGACATTTTACAATGTATGGAGAATTTCGCGTTTGACATTTACGAAAAAGTTTTTATAAATCGTTTCGCGCTCGATCTTGCGTCTATTTTATAAAAGAATTCGGTCTCGGGTTTACACAACAACTTGAGAATTCTCCCAAACTTCCCCTCGTGTTTGCATCAGGCTATGTAAACACGGTGAACGTTTTCTATTTCTTAAATAGCAAACTGTATGTATGAGAACAAATCTACTGTTTTCATTTATTCTTTATATGAGAAAAGAAACTGTGTTGTAATCCTGTTTTTAATTGTAACACAGTACAATAGAGGAAGGACTAAACAAAATAAGTATTTGATCTAATGTCTTTTAAGTGCAGCAGAATCCTCTAGTATGGAATATATATTACATCAGTAGCATAATCCAACCTACTGTAGAAAATAATTATATATTTTTTGTGATCTAAAATGTCAAAAATAAATAAAAAATATTACAAATAAAAATATTGATAATAATAAAGTTTACAGAGTGTGTAGGTTATGAGTAGATCTGGGCCTGAGTGTCCGTGAGGAGTCTGGGGAGAGCACATAGCAGAGCGATTTGTTTAGTATCTTGCTGAGTTTATATCCAGCCAATAGGTGACATAACAAAGGGTGCAATATAACAATATAAATGTAAAATGCTATATATATTCTAACAGTTGAAACTGTTTACACGTACATGTATCTCTTTTTTCATTTGCCTAGTCCCCAGTTACAAATCTACATAATTTGTACAGGAATAATTAAGCAATAATTACATTTAATAAAATTAAATGTTAATTTGATTGAAAAGCTTGGGAGCTTCCTCTTTTATGAGCTTCTTTTTGGAGTTACACAAAAACTTCTTTTTGCATAATGCAGGGTTTCATTAATTTCCAGTGTAGCTGTCTTGGACTTTGAGAGTAGCTGTGAATATGCATTTCGTAATAAATGGATGTTACAATACAAATATTATAGTACGTGTAGCTGGCTGTACATGTATAAGACTACATATCAAAATCATTGCACATAGAAGAGGACATTTGGTATTGGTCATCGCTTTCATTAAAGTAAATGCAATTTTATTTGAGAGTTTAACAACAGGCTTACCTGTTGATACCGGAACTATACAAAGGAGAATTCTCTGCTTTCGTTTCGACTCTCCAAAATCTCTCCTTCTGCAGCTCCCGCCATAGCAAATGTAACTGCCACATACGGCAATTCAAAATGGTGACCTCCAAATTGGAAAGAACTTAACAACGCTTTCCTGACATGGGCAATGCACCTTCCACTTTATTGTATCTCTTATACGGTGGTGTATCATGCAGGTTAGGGATAAATGAACGGTAAAATAATGTTGAAAAACTGTACAAAACCTAGATTAAAGGCGTATTTTTTCACTGATTAAGCGAAGATTGCTAAAGTACGCGGCGGATGCGATTTGAAACCGATTGTGCGATATCGCGCCAGCGCATCAAATCAGAAGCCCTGATATTAGTATCATTGAAAGTATTATTATGTTATATAAGTCAACAATGTGTATTTAATAGGTAATCGCATGGGGTTGAGTGAAATGAAGGTTTAATTTCACGAGTAGCGCGTGTTTCCAAAGTTTCAAAATTGTCCGAGTTTCAATTTTAGAACTTTGAAAACACAAGTGAAATTAAACCTTAATTTCACGAGGACCCACGCGATTACTTGTTTATAATATTAGAGGACAAAATGTTCCGAGACAAAGACATTGAAAACAAAACCTACGCCACGGCTACGCGATTACGTGTGCTCCGCCGATGAAAAACCTAATCAAACTGGTGACTTGTCATTACATTCGCTTCACGACAGAAAAACACAGTGTTTTAAATTACATTATTTCTTCATTACTATATACTATTTGCTCTTACAGAGATTAAAGCGGAAACGAGGAACTTCTGAACTTAGTTTGTCTGGCAAACAAACTCAAACTCACTATATCACTGTCAAAAGATCCGCGTGACAAAAACTGACGACAATTAAGCTAAATATCACAGTATTCACTTAAAATATCCTTCAGAAAGTTGTCGAATAACACTTAACAGATTAGTGGACTCACCTATAAACGTTTTGCTGTCATTAAATGCTTGAGAAATCCTTATTTGTTCGCTTTTTGGAACACATTAGTACACTCGAGCTGAAGGCAAACTAAAATTCTCGACCACCTTTGACAGCGCGAAGCCTGTTGCTAGGTAACAAATCAACCAATCGTGTACAAGTAATACTGCCCTCAATTAAGAAAAAAAACCTCTGTCATTAGCCAATCAGAGGTAATTTTGCCCTCTATCGTATAATTTGAATAACCCAGAGGAAACTCGCGCGCTGATTGGCTGAAAGCCGTGTTTATATGAGAGTCTATAGACATGAAAATTCGCTGGCACGGTCAAAATGGCAAACGTTGACTTTCAATATGATTTTAATCAGCATATTTTTATTCGCATATCCACTAAACAAAATTCAAAACCACTTTTCGTTTAACTTATTTTGTACGGTATTTAAAACTAAAACACATAAACGGCTAACAAGTCTAATTTTTAAACAATCCTCCTTATAGACGAATAGAGTGAGGAATCGAGCTAGAGACTAGAATAGAAGAGAGGGAAAAGCAAGGCAACACTCTTTCATTTTTTTTTCTCTGTCTTTTTTTATCCCAAACTAAAAGTAAAACTAAAAGTATATGAATACGCTTTAATGTTCAAGTCCGACATTTGTCGGCGACGAAGTCACGAAATAATAAGCCTTCATATAAGGCCAATTGTTATCATTCACCCTGCTTGGTCTTAGACAATTCAGATAAGGGATTTAGCTTTCTCCTTGCTATTTTATGAACTACATTAATTTTGCAAACTCACGTGCGACAGTTGTGAAGTTGATTTTTCACAGAACAAAATGCGGAGCTTTTCACTCTTACCTTTCACTCTTAGCCTCATCTCATTGGAAGGAAGGTTCCAACAGCTAGATATTTTCATTGAATTTGGCGAAAATATAAGTTAATCAACTAAAACCTGCTTCAAAGTTCAACAGGGTCTGGGGAATCATGTTTCCTCGTGTACATTCAGTGACAAAAACACCCAGTTCAACTCATCTACTCCTTGAATGCGTTATGCCTTAAATTTCAGGGACTGAATGTCTTCAATTCCCAGTAATTCTTTTGGGAGAATATTAGGCTTCCTTTTTACAGGGACATCAACAAGACTAGAGGTGCTAATTCTTTGTTTGATCTGCACCCGAGTCTGCATAAAATGTATAAAGCATGTGGACTTTTCCACCCAAGCTTTGTGTTTGCATGCTCTTGCTTTCATACACCTACCATCCACTTACAGAACCACCATAAAGTTCAAAATAGATCATGAAGGGTACAAAAATCCCACACAACATAATTGGTGTCAACCCTTTCCTAATATGAATAAAATAAATGAAGACAAAACTGCTCTTCAAAAGGCCTTCGAGTACTAATAATGTTTTATTGTTAGCTTTCAATTCTAAAAATGTTTTTTTTTCATTGGTATAGCAATCAACCAATTCGTCAAAATGCCGATGTGATACCATAATAAACAAATCAAGTGAAATATTGTGATGTAGACAGTCTTGTCACTACTATAAATGCTTCGTTTAAAAAAATGGTATGAAAATGTCGAACATGGCATTTGATATTTTGAAAACCATCAACTTCTGTGTTTTCTGTCTAAGTATAGAGCTAAAATGTCATGTTATTATTCAGTTCCTCAGTATCCCGCATTCTGATTGGTTGATTCACCTGCAAATAACTGCGCGCAAATACGCGCTTGCCTGCAAATATTTTTGTGAGTATGCGCAGTGCTGTTCAACAACAAATCCCAGAACATGGCTGCTTGTTTTCCCGAACGGTCAGAGGAGTAGATTGCAAATATTTTGGATGCTAAAAGTAGCATAAACACAAAGAAAACTACAAAAGTATCTATATCATTACTACATCAATATCTCCTTGAGAGAAAACGTCCAGAAGAGGAAATGTTCAACTCAAAACTGAACTAAACTGGCAGAAGTGCTTCGAACATTTTACGCCGAAGCGAGAAAGAATGATGGAGATTTTTACACGACGGCCTCCCTTCAAACGTTTTTAGACTGCAACGTTTTTTTACGAACTATAATATGGATATTATATGCATGAAAGAACAGGAATTTACGGATGCCAATAGAGTCTTTTCAGCCGAATTGTCGGAGTTGAAACGGGAGGGGAAAGCCACAATTTACCACAAACCAGCTATTTACAAGACTGACATGAAAAAACTGTATGAAAGCGGTTTGATCAACACCGATCGACCGGAGACGCTACTGAACACAGTTTTCTTTGAAGTGATGTTATTCTTCTGCAGACAAGGCCGTCAGACCCTTAGACAATTGAAGAAGGGCGATTTCCGTTTCGGAACCGATCCAGCTGGTGCAACATATGTTTACAAGGCAAAATACGAGTTGACAAAAAACCGCCGTGAGAACAACGAAGCCCAAGACACACAAACACTGTTTGAAACCGGTGGACCATTCTGTCCATGCATTGCTGTCTTTTAAGGAGTATTTATCACATCTCAATCCTGACAACGAGTACTTGTCCCAGCGACCCAAAAAATCAGGCAAGCCTTCGGATAGTGTGTGGTATGACAATATGGTCATAGGCTCTAGAACACTGGGCGACAAAACGAAGCAGTTGTCCAAAGCAACCGAACTGTCGCACATGTATACGAACCACTCAATCCGAGCGACAGCAATAACAATTATTGACCAATATTAATGTGGCTTCGAAGCCAGACACATAATGGCCGAATCAGGGCACAGAAGTGAGAACAGCATCAGAAGCTATGCGAGCCGCATATGCTTGTCAACGAAGATAAGGATGTCAGAGACATCAACAAGCAACAACAAGCAGCTGGCTCTACCCCAAAACTGGCCAAAAAGCGACAGAAATAGCGGCCTCAACTTCCCAAAATCCTGCACTTGCCTACCATCCTGCAGAAGATTTCCCGCTGCTCACAGTCTCGCAGGAGATTTATATTCTAAATGACTTAAAAGTCCAACAATCTCGCAGCGAATCCATGAATGTACATTCAACTAAAACAAGTAAATATCCTGTTGCGAGAACTTGACTGACTGATTTTATTGTATTGCAGTACTTCTCATAAGTTACAAGAACACTAGCTTTTGCATTGGTAAAAGACTGCTTTCACAAACTTTTATGCACAATTACTTTTCATGCACATATAGACTGAATTTGTTATGCAGCCGCGCGTGTTGCTGTAAATTTAAACTCGAAACATTTCATGATTCGAATAATTACTTTCTTTACTGAATAATAAAACAATTATTGGAATTCCGCCGGCTATCGCAAAATATGATGAATTGTCTGTGTCTCGCTACCAGTTATTTTATCTCTGCCTTCGACATCGGCAAATAACTGGTAGCGAGACACAAACAATTCATCATATTTTGCTCAGCCTCGTCCAATAATTGCTTAATATTTGGGGTTTTTCCAGTCGCATATGAACATCTCGAAATGGTCGTTTTTCTTGAAGACAGAGTTGAACGAGCAACTGTAGCGTTCTTTCTGTGAACTGCATCATGTGTTATTTGGGCCCAGGAAAGCCACTGCAGGATCTCAGTCCATTGTGTAATCGTGGTATTTGGTGAGCTTAGAGAGGTCCCTCAAAGAGCGCAACAATTCACTCCCGCTCGGCGACCAACTTGATTCACTTTTACCTACTACCTAGTGCGCATGGCTCGGTTTTTCCGCTCTGTCCTTAAAACTATAACTCAGGGACGGCGCAGCCGGGATGGACTGTGGGACTGTCAAAAAATTATTTTACCTAGTTACGTCCATGTACGTAAGGTTATAGTTTGGTCAGACTCGGCTCAATGACAATTTTTATCCTCCCCCCTCCTCCCCCACACTTGAAATTTCGCTCCGCCGTCCCTGCAACTAGATTTCGCTTTGCGCATCTTACTTCAGTGTTGGTGCTGACCACTGGATCCCGTTGTCAGGATAATTAAACATCGCGTACGAATAAACTCCATCAGTTATAAGAACGGCCTGAAATGTATTAAACTGCAACAGAAAACAATTTATTTAGTTAGTCATGCTGGTAAATATCTGAATGTCATACTCGAATGAATGGTTTAATATGACACAATAAGTGATATTGTGTTTCGGTTTCGAGTATAGAAATTCTTAAAACGTCACTGCCTGATCAGCTATGTGGTTAATGATCGGTTTGAACACGTTTAGACGATTGAGAGTGCTTTCAAAATCCGTCTGGTTCAACATTAGAGGCCTTAAAATATTTAACAATTACATTTTTTATTGGCTGATAGTTGACGAGGAGCGTCACTTCGGGTTGTCTAATTGTTTTAGTAGAAACATACTAGTATTCTATATGCACATACACATAACGTTTCTGCTTTAGAGCGGTTTTTGATTGAGTATCGAAAATAATAGGGAGCTTAAGCAACCACAACGACACGGTCTAGGACGACGGCATAATAGAATATCCTTAATTACAGAATACAATAAATGCACGTGAATATGCACGCAGTCACCTCTATTTCGACCGTTCTCTGCAAAAACAGAAAGGAGAACGTGAAAAGTAAATCACACCGTTTATCGTTCGGCCTGAACGGAACTCTGTCCTGATCACATTTTTTCGAAAATATGGTTATAAAAGGCACTTGAAGGCAACTAAAGGAAATAGTAAACACCAAATCTTAGGAGAAAATACTTTTCTACGTTTCCTCGTCACAACCATCGTCGTCCTGGTTGCTTAAGCTCCCTAATAAGTGATTGATTTTTTTTTTCGTTTGGTTAGCTTTTCTATTGGCTGTCAGAAATGTTTTCTAATTATCATCCAATCAAGTTCTAAACTAAAACCAAACGAAATTACGCAATCAGGTTTTGTTTTAGCGACAGCATCCACGATTGCGTTTACTTTGCCTCGTGATTGGTTCAAGTAAAACCAATCGTGAATTACTTCAGTTCGTGATTGGATCATTGTGTTTTCACTTGCTCCTGTGATTGGCTATGTAATTACTTTGGTTTTGGTGTTACTACACTCAACTGTAAACCGCACTAAAGATGTCAAACCAAAGCTATTTTTAATGCATTTGCAAGTACTATTTAGCTCGATTAGTTCTATAATGAAAAAATAAAACTAAAGCGTTCCCCTCTACTTTCACAACAAATATTTATCTCACTCGCTGATAAATTCTTACTCCGCCATGTTGAATTATAATAACCTAGTCCCCAGGGTCTTTCGTCCGTGATTAATCTATTGTGGCTTTTGATTGGTCGAAATCGGGGAATTGCAGATATCACAAGGATGTTCATTGGACATTCTCTACTCACTATCTATCACAGAATAGATAGTCAGTAGAGAACCAGTTAGATTGCTGGCCTTACAATGAATAGAATATTAGTATGTTTGTACGAAAACCTAGTAGAAGGGTCTTTGCGAAACAGTTTCCTTCTCAAACTGCAAGTCTTGTTTGTTTCACAAAGAACTTTATTTGATTTGATGTTGCTGTTTTTTTGTATAGGCTTTATACAGGAGAGTACTGTAACAAACGTAATATCGGAACAAGTAAAAGGTAGTCATTACATACCAAATTCGACGATAATCTATTCAAATCGAAAGGACGCACTTTCTCCCATGTGACAACCAAAACCCACTTGGCTTGGTGAAGTGGAGGACGATGCTTCTTTGGGTGCATTCTCTTGATTTCTGATGCTGCCCTTCGAAGAATAACCTGCGTCGCTCTAGAGTTGTCAGTTTGTTCGTATATTTGGTAGTAGACTTTTGAGATATTGTGTTTCACAAAGGAGCCATCTACATCCGTCAGTGCCCAGTACGGTGCTAGGATTGCAGCATTCTTCAGCCACCAGCGCTGATCTTTAAACTTGTAAGGCCATCTTATCAGTAGGGGTGTCTCGAATAGGATCAAGCCATTGCGACAAATCTAACAGTTGTACATTGAATAAAGAATAAGGAACATTAATTGTTTGTCATAAAAGTCGTAGGATACATAGGTTATTAGTCGGCTAAGCATCTAATACCGATGTGTAGTTTTAAGAATCATGCGTATAATATTTTGGCGAGCATTTTTTACGGATGACGAGTAGAACTACAGCCGTATTAGATGCTTAATAGACTAATAAGTTATTTATTATATTAATTCTGCAATGAAATGAAATTTGCTTTCCATAATAACCAAAACCCTTGCGCGCGCGCTCGAGAAATGAGATTTGTCATATATGGTGATATATTTACCATATATGGTGCCGGTTTACCATATATGGTGATGATTTAACGTTACTATCCGAACTACGGTCTCATATTTGGTGTGTTCTTGGTATAATTATACAATAAAGAACTGATACCTTTTATCTGCTGGTTTATATTTAGCGATTTACACATCTACCTCTGGTTACATATTTCTGATGAAAACGATATTCTTAGGAATGTTTCAAAGTTCAGAAAATTAATCAGTACCAATACAATTTAGCTGAACATCTATTTTGAAAATAGGAGGTACCTTGTTAAAAACGTGTTCAAGAAGATATAAGTCGCTCATTAATATACATAAAATCGGTAACCTTCGTAGATTGAGCATTCTGATTGGTTCGATTTTCTAGAATACTGAACAGTATTCACTTCCGAAACAAGAGAATGTCAGCTATTTTTTGTCAGCAGTTTAGGCATCGTAAACTCGTGTTTGGTTCATGTTTTTGCGCGGAATTTGACTAAATTTTACAGACAATGTACCGAAAACTGAAAACACGATTGCACGCTTCCCAGCACAGCTACATCCCTCAAATTTCGATATGTTAAGCTTTTACCTGGTATCTTAAGTTTGTATCTGAAGAATATTTCATAAATTCGATTTTACGGATTCTATTTGGCATCGGATTCCCATCGATTCCCATACAAACACTGTATTTCGCGCCATGTTTGCACCCCTTTCAAAATGTCGGAATTTACCGCGAACTGGTCTATTATTCAATGAAGTCGAAGAAATATTCACCAATAGTCAATGAGACTAAAGTGAATAATTGTTTAGTATAATTTCGTCAGTGAATTTCAGAGAAATTAAAACTAGACAATAATAGTCTGACTTCCTACTTTTTTATATTATTAAGTTTTACAATCGCACGTGACAGGATAGTTTTGTGACAGACATTTGCATAATCACGTGCCGCTACAGTTCATTGCACAAACCGAATCGACACGAGACTTGCGGGGACTACAATAATTGATTTTCCAAAGCCATAGAAAAATCGAAAAACAATCCAAATGTACACTAGAATTCGAGTTGAAGCAGCAGTCTTTTAAGATCTCGCACCGTGTTACAAAGAGAAGAAATGCAGCGAAAATGAGTGGAAATAGGCAAAACTGAAAATCGGCCACGGAGAATGAAAACTTATCGAAAGGAGCCGCTTTCATGAGTTCAAAGAACAAATTTGCTGGAAACTACTAACTAGTTTTGTGAATATATAATAGCCATCACAGAATCAAAGCAATGGTAAATCAAGAGAAACATGATTTTGGTATGAGATAAAGCTTGATATCAATTGTGTAAACACACGGAGAGCGGCGAGAGAAAAGCATTCTAGTTTCATTCAGGCAGCCGGTTGATGTTACTTGTTGTTTTTCTATCAAGAACAACGAAGAAAATAACTCAATTAAGTATACTCGTTTTGAGTTGAACCGTTCCCAAATCTGTAGCAAAAGGTCTGGTTGTGTTATTTATTGCTATAAGCGGTTATTTCCTTGTGAAAGTATGTGATTCATGAGGACCGGACAAACTCAACGCGAAACTCGTAAATAAACTTTGTTTGTGAAAGCCAATGGATTTAATAAAAGCTTCAAGTTTAGCTATACCTATTTAGTTGCTTCTTTGGTGGGTTTTGGAAAAGCATTTACTTTCATATTATTTATTTATTCATGAGAAACATCGGTAAATATGCGAGTGGCTATTTTGCTAAATGATTTGTAGTTGTATGTTATTCACCTCCAGATGCTCTTCAGGTAAATATGACGACGTATGACGTAATTCTCGACCAATCAGAGCACGGGAATCTCTATATTCACTGATGAAATTATACTAATATACAAATAGAGTGTGCCGTCGAGGAACTATCGGCTGATAGTTGCTCGCAGAAAGTTGATGTTCTTAAAACCAATATAAGCTGGAGAACGAAGTTCGAGTGCTTATATGCTAGTTTTAAGAACATCAAATTTCCAAGAGAAACTATCAGCCGATATTTCCGAGACAAACACACTATTTGTCGTTATTGTTAATCACAAAATTGTCTTCCGCTCTCAGCGGGCACTATCGCCTGATTAGTTTGCTTCCGCAGACGACAAATATAACGTCACGTGATCGCTTTTAGCCAATGAGCGCACGAAAAACATTTGTGGTAAACTATAACGGCTGATAGTTGACGTGCAGCGTAGCTCCGAGTCAACTATCACCCATAGCAACTGAGAGTGAGCTGTCTATTTGTTTAGTAGAGTTCAGTATTAAACTGAAACAATAAGATTTTTTGACGACTAGTACTTGGCATCCATTGTTTTGCATTTGAAAATACTCACTATCTATCATCACAGAATAGATAGTGAGTAGCTTAGCCAATGGGATTGCATGATTCGTGATAGAACACTAACGCATTATTAAAATAACTTTTCAGTTCATTGTTTGAAGGAGAACTGGTTAGAAATGCTTCGGAAATTCTTATCTAAGGTTTTCCAGTCATTTATTGCAACGTATATCAATGCAGCGTTGTATGTATATACTAAGGGCGTAGCCCGAAGCTGACTGCACCATATCTAATATTGCTGTTGATCGAAGTAACTACATGTATCTGGTATAGTTGCTATTCAATGCTCAGTTCCATTGTTCTCTCTCTTGCACAATAATCGACTATTAAAACACATACACAATGAAATTAGCATATTTTGCCCATCATTTCAGGTGGGAAATGATGTATAATAAAACCAACACCAGTAGTATGAAAGGCACCGAATTATCCTGTTTTTTTAAGGCGCTATGCTAATTCTTAAGGCGCTATGCTAATTTTTAAGGCGCTCTCATTAATTCAATGACGTCACGGTTCTATTGTCTTAGACTCATTATTAAAGTGCGACGCGCTCATGAATAAAGTGGTGCGTTCATGAATAAAATGCGGCGCTCTCATGAATAAAATGCGGCGCGCTCATGAATATCTATTGTTCCTTTGGATGAGGTCATCGATCTATTCGGGCATATTTGGGCAAAGCCTATTGTTTGAGGCATGTTTGGGCAAAGCCTATTGTTTGGAGCAGCTATAAAGCTAGAACCGATCGGTCCTGAATCCACGATCGACCCTGAATCCATTCGAAGTTGAGCAGCAACAAGATGGAAGTGATCTACAAGCTAGGATCTCGAGGCTACCACGCCAGCGCTAACATTTTCCACGGCAAGATGAGAGTTCACATTCGAAAGTACATTCAAGGCCAAAACAAGAAATTTTCCACCAAGGAGGGAATTGCTTTGACAGTCGACGAGTGGATCAACCTCAAAGACATTGTGAAGGAGATGGATGATCGTATTGAAACCATATCCTAAAACCCAGAGGATCCGGACTATGAAGCCTTTGAACGCAAGAACCCACGACAGACTGAAATATCCGATGAACCAGAAGAGGTTTTTCGTCCAACACTTCAGAGACAAAATGCTATCCTGAAGACCACACACCCCACAAACTTTCAGGATGGACCCATACCTTTCTGCCATGTGTGCAAGAAAACGAACTTTTATGGAAGTAACAAATGTGATTGGTGTTATAACTCCGTCATAAAGGAGGAACCAGGTGAAATAGTGGAAACTTCCTCCATGACAACCGAAGCAGGGGATATAGATCCTAATGACATTCAGCAAGAAGAGATACCAAATGTTACGTTTGGTGGAAAGCCACCTTTGACTCAGCTCAAACAGTGCTCAGTATGCAAGATAACTCTGTGTTACTATGGAACTATTTGTAATACCTGTAACGGCACTTGGCGGTCAAATCTCTTTTAGAAATGCTATGTAAAAAATAAAGCCATGATGTGATACTGAATTGTGTCTTTGTATTAATTAAGGTATTGTATTTATGTAAATATTTCATAATAATCATACCAGCGCTAACATTTTCCACGCCAAGATGTATGTCATTGAAAATAGAAAATTATTCTCTAAAACTGAACTATAATTACCATACGAATAAAAACAAACCACCAGATAAATTAAACAATGTTTATTCAATCTCAAAAACACCAATTTACAGTTCGTTTTCCTTATAGTCGCGGAGTTGATAACTTTCTTATTTCTCAGACTCGCAATATCTAAACCCTTTGTAGCGTAAATGGTAAAAACAAACTACTCGTGATAGGCTCTAAACTGTCTTTATTATTTGCCTTTACAGTTAATAACTCATAAGATAATTGTATACAAAATCCAATGTGACTCATAAGAGCAACTTTGCTATTGTTCTTAGGGATTAGCGATAACTGAAGAGCCTATTGTTTTGAGGAAAACTCTTGTGATGCAAATTCTTCTCTAAAACTGAACTATAATTACCATAATCAACAAAACAAACTATGATTTTGTTCTTGTTGACAAATTAAATGCTGCTTACTGATTGCTTATATTAAAACGATGAAAAGAGGAAGAATATTTTAAAAGACATTTATTAATAGAAATCGACTTAATAAAACTTATTTCTAAAAGGTACAAATGTATTATTCATCGCGGAATCACTCTGTTCCGGAATAGGTCCAATCCGTCCAATCTACTTTTATAGTATTTCAGAAGTATTTATGTTTTTATGTTTTCAGATAATGAATTGAAGTGATATATAATTTATATGCATTCACTTGTATACTGATATTATTATTACAGTCACGAACAGACAATATTTAGCTTAATTAGTGACATATTTTAATTGATATTAATCTAAATCATGTTCTACATTTGTTTCAAATTTTTAATTACAAGGAGGGCCACGCATTTCTTAGCCTCCTCCGCAGTCGTTTTTAGGGGCTCATACCTAGCCCCTAAAAACGACTGTGGGGGAGGCTACGCATTTTTGTGTGTACTAGTTGGTGTTACCCTCTTTAAATAAAGTTAATTTTATTGTCCAAGTGGTCTACATGCATGAAATCAATGCACAAAATATTTTATTCAACATTAGGGACTAGTCAAAAATTAGCAGGTGAGGTGCAAAGGGGGAGGGGTTGGGGTGGAGATAAAAAAAGTCTAAAATTGTAAAACCCTCCCTGGACAATTAGTATGAAATATGTTGACCCTTACTCCCTTATAACCAATCCTTTTTCAGTTGCCCATTATTTATGACCCTCCAGTTTTGGGGATTCAAAAAATACAATCCTCCCCTTTCACAACTCCTTCCCCTGATAATTTCTGACCAGTCCCTTCAGCGACCACCCTTGTGCAACCTGGTTTTAATTTTTAGTAAAACTTTGTAATTAGAAGCTCCTGTAAGTGACCATGACCACCTTTGGAGGTTGAGAATTGGAAGAAGGTGGAAAATAGCATTTGTTTGCCATCTAGTACAGCCACATTATTGCATTCCTGCAAAAGGTCCATTCCATTATATATAAATTATCACAAGCATCAGAAGTGAATCAATTATCCGGTCCCCTAGCACAAACCATGTATGACACAAAAATATTACTAGAACTCCATGTATTGACCTATTTATAGGTGTCCCGAGTTAAGGCCAATCAGGGCCTCTTGTTTTATTAGAATACCGCTGTACAATGCTGTACTGACTGCAGTAGCTAAATGACCACTTTCTTGAGACAGCTCACCCGGCGTGATTGTTCTTAGGGATTAGCGATAACTGAAGAGCCTATTGTTTTGAGGAAAACTCTTGTGATGCAAATTGTTCTCTAAAACTGAACTATAATTACCATAATCAACAAAACAAACTTTTTTTTTCTTGTTGACAGATTAAATGCTGCTTACTGATTGCTTATATTAAAACGATGACAAGACGAAGAATATTTTTAAAGACATTTATTAATAGAAATCGACTTAATAAAACTTATTTCTAAAAGGTACAAATGTATTATTCATCGCGGAATCACTCTGTTCCGGAATAGGTTGTTTTTGAAATTGTTTATTCAACAAGATTTTCGGTGGTGAATTGCAGCCTCGGTCGCTTCTTTCCATCCATAATCTTCCGTGTTCATCAAGTTTTGTTTTGTTTCCAAGATTTTTTGGAAATCAGGATCTTTTCTTAAGCTGTGAATCCATTTCATATCTTCGAACAACACTTCTCTTAGGTCTTTTCTATAGGTAGGAACCAAAGCGTTACTGGCTTTGATTTCGGCAACTTCATGACTATCCCCATCGTGTTCATACTTTTGAACCAACGCTTCCCTATCTTCCTGGTGCCGTTCTTTAGCTTCGTTACGAATTCTTTCCCAAACATCCTCTTCTCCGTCATAACTATCATCAGTGGAGTCCGTGTTCCATGTTCACTCGTTGAAAGTTAGTATCAAATAGCACAAATCTACTTGATCGTCCCTTTTGTCGCCTTTCGTCCCGCTTTTTTTCGTTTTGAAATAAAAAAAGAGGCATAAAAAAAAGAAAAAAGCGGGACAAAAGGGCCTACTGACAAGAGACGTGTTCACATTCAGATATAGTTATCTCCGTTTATCCCTTTCGTCCCGCTTTTTTTCGTTTTGAAATAAAAAAAGAGGGATAAAAAAAGAAAAAAGCGGGACAAAAGGAGACAAAAGGGACGAAAGGCGACAAAAGGGACGATCAAGTAGATTGTGAACATGGAAAATCGGACTTTGAAAAACTGCCCTGTACCTAATTGTGGATCAAAGTATCTTGTTAAATTATCCAACCACTTGGTACAAGTCCATAGGTTATCAACTCAAGAACGAAAATAATATTTACAAGAAGCAAAACTTCAAAAAAGAAAGTTTTTGTCGAGGAATGTAAATCCATTTGTTGATAATGGAAAATATGTTGGTTAGGAATCCTACTTATAATGTTGATCTAACTGAGAGACCTTAGCTAAATCAGCTAATCGACATTTGTTAAACGTAGTGACCACGCCAATTTGTTTTCTATAAATTTGGAAACTTTTAAGGGTCTGACATTATACTCCCGATCCTTGAAGAGTAAAGATATAAACGATGCCTGCTCATCGTTCCAACTCAGATGATGAAATGACTGAAGATTCTTGTCAAAGCTCTGATTCTCAGGAGAGCACGGACTCCACTGATGATAGTTATGACGGAGAAGAGGATGTTTGGGAAAGAATTCGTAACGAAGCTAAAGAACGGCACCAGGAAGATTGGGAAGCGTTGGTTCAAAAGTATGAACACGGTGGGGATAGTCATGAAGTTGCTGAAATCAAAGCCAGTAACGCTTTGGTTCCTACCTATAGAAAAGACCTAAGAGAAGTGTTGTTCGAAGATATGAAATGGATTCACAGCTTAAGAAAAGATCCTGATTTCCAAAAAATCTTGGAAACAAAACAAAACTTGATGAACACGGAAGATTATGGATGGAAAGAAGCGACCGAGGCTGCAATTCACCACCGAAAATTATTGTTGAATAAACAATTTCAAAAACAACCTTTTCCGGAACAGAGTGATTCCGCGATGAATAATACATTTGTACCTTTTAGAAATAAGTTTTATTAAGTCGATTTCTATTAATAAATGTCTTTTAAAATATTCTTCCTCTTGTCATCGTTTTAATATAAGCAATCAGTAAGCAGCATTTAATTTGTCAACAAGAACAAAATCATAGTTTGTTTTGTTGATTATGGTAATTATAGTTCAGTTTTAGAGAAGAATTTGCATCACAAGAGTTTTCCTCAAAACAATAGGCTCTTCAGTTATCGCTAATCCCTAAGAACAATAGCAAAGTTGCTCTTATGAGTCACATTGGATTTTGTATACAATTATCTTATGAGTTATTAACTGTAAAGGCAAATAATAAAGACAGTTTAGAGCCTATCACGAGTAGTTTGTTTTTACTATTTACGCTACAAAGGGTTTAGAGTCTGAGAAATAAGAAAGTTATCAACTCCGCGACTATAAGGAAAACGAACTGTAAATTGGGGTTTTTTGAGATTGAATAAACATTGTTTAATTTATCTGGTGGTTTGTTTCTATTCGTATGGTAATTATAGTTCAGTTTTAGAGAATAATTTTCTATTTTCAATGACATACATCTTGGCGTGGAAAATGTTAGCGCTGGTATGATTATTATGAAATATTTACATAAATACAATACCTTAATTAATACAAAGACACAATTCAGTATCACATCATGGCTTTATTTTTTACATAGCATTTCTAAAAGAGACTTGACCGCCAAGTGCCGTTACAGGTATTACAAATAGTTCCATAGTAACACAGAGTTCTCTTGCATACTGAGCACTGTTTGAGCTGAGTCAAAGGTGGCTTTCCACCAAAAGTAACATTTGGTATCTCTTCTTGCTGAATGTCATAAGGATCTATATCCCCTGCTTCGGTTGTCATGGAGGAAGTTTCCACTATTTCACCTGGTTCCTCCTTTATGACGGAGTTATAACACCCATCACATTTGTTACTTCCATAAAAGTTCGTTTTCTTGCACACATGGCAGAAAGGTATGGGTCCATCCTGAAAGTTCGTGGGGTTTGTGGTCTTCAGGATAGCATTTTGTCTCTGAAGTATTGGACGAAAAACCTCTTCTGGTTCATCGGATATTTCAGTCTGTCGTGGGTTATTGCGTTCAAAGGCTTCATAGTCCGGATCCTCTGGGTTTTCGGATATGGTTTCAATAATATCATCCATCTCCTTCACAATGTCTTTGAGGTTGATCCACTCGTCGACTGTCAAAGCAATTCCCTCCTTGGTGGAAAATTTCTTGTTTTGGCCTTGAATGTACTTTCGAATGTGAACTCTCATCTTGCCGTGGAAAATGTTAGCGCTGGCGTGGTAGCCTCGAGATCCTAGCTTGTAGATCCACTTCCATCTTGTTGCTGCTCAACTTCGAATGGATTCAGGGTCGATCGTGGATTCAGGACCGATCGGTTCTAGCTTTATAGCTGCTCCAAACAATAGGCTTTGCCCAAACATGCCTCCAAACAATAGGCTTTGCCCAAACATGCCTCAAACAATAGGCTTTGCCCAAATATGCCCGAATAGATCGATGACCTCATCCAAAGGAACAATAGATATTCATGAGCGCGCCGCATTTTATTCATGAGAGCGCCGCATTTTATTCATGAACGCACCACTTTATTAATGAGCGCGCCGCACTTTATTCATGAGTCTAAGACAATAGAACCGTGACGTCATTGAATTAATGAGCGCGCCTTAAAAATTAGCATAGCGCCTTAAAAAACAGGATAATTCGGTGCCTCTCATACTACTAACACCTGTTACCTTGGACCATTAGGAAATATTGATAGCTGGGCATTTTTTTTCATTCAGTTATTCACTCCAAGCTTTCCATTGTTATTTTCTCTTCAACGGACTTGTCTAATAGTATCCTATTCGCATCATTCCCTTTCAGCTCGTGCAATAAGAATGGGCATTGTCGCCCGAGTTCAGGTAGAAGGAGAACAGAATAAGCAGCAGATAGGGGGGGAGGGACAGAAAAAACTGAACTTGGTCGAAAGGAAGGGGAGCGAAAGGGAATGATCGAACGCAATAGTGGAGGAAGGTCATACCAGTTCTGGAGGCGATAGTGATCCTGACGCGAACTGTACGACGAACCTTGGTGGAGTTCTTATTTATACTCGCTTAGTAAGGGACTGGTGCGAATAATATCCTATTCGCATCATTCCCTTTCAGCTCGTGCAATAAGAATGGGCATTGTCGCCCGCGCGAGATCAGGGAACTCCAGGACTCATACCCCCGGCCAGCTAGGGAGAACACCCATACTCAAAACACCCATACTCACCATACCCAGACTTATACGGGATAAGCGGTTTATGCGAGTATCAAACGAATTTAAACTGATTCGAGGCCGGGGAAGCAAATGCATTGACGTAGTCCTTCAAGGTGTTATGTCGGAGTAGATAGAAGAGGAGCCAGCGGTAAGGGTACCCCAGCGGAAAGCAACTCAGTCGTACCTCCAGCGCGTAGGAATTGGGCCAGCATCCAGTAATAGGCGAATCCTTGTTTACGTTTTTCCCTCATTAGCATACATGAAACTTCAAGCGACGTACATACAAACAAAAAGAGTCCATAAATCGAAAGAGATTGTCATACTTGATAATCACCGAACATTTGAGAGTGATATGATAAATATATTTTGAGGAATGAGCGTTTAAAAAGCTCAAAATTTACAATGAATGTATGGCTGTCAGCAACTCTTGCCCCCCAGCCCATTTTATAGTTTTGAAAAGTCAATTTCTCCATAAATAGTTAACATATCAATCTCAAATATCCGGTGGTTACTCAGTTTAAAATTCTCTTTCAACTGATATAGTCTGTTTGTTTGTAGCTTGAAGTTTAATTAATGCTAATGAGGCAAAAATGTAAACAATGACGTCAGCAAGGATTCGCCTATAAGATGTGGTGTGGGTATTGTGCCAGCCCACATGACTTATCATGTCCGCCCTACGCAAACTAATAACTAGCAGGGCTATTCTGTAGCTCAATACAGTGGCGGCACCATCCAGAGTAAAAGACGGACAAACCGGCAGGGAGTAAGGCTGGAAACTGGGAAGGGGAAGGGAGAGAGGGTGCCATCCCCTCGGAGAGCACGGCCGGAATAACGGCCAGAGGCAAGCCGGGTTAATTGCAGTGGAATGTGGGGACGCGGGAAACCCAGGGGATGGCAACCTGAGCGTCAGTAATCCGACTAGGGAATTAGTATCCCTTTCACGCTGCCATGTATGGGGAATAGGGCGGGGTGGGGGAGGGGTGGGGAGGTGATGGGGAAGGGGTGGTCGGCGGAGGGGTACTAGACAGCATAAACTCTACAATACGTATACTCTCAAAATGAATGAAATAACACAAATAGAACATAAAGACTAACCCATCGAATAAAAACAGCACGGCATAAATGGAGCACGTGTGCGCGAATGACTCTGGCAACTGATGCCAAACGTACGGATGAATGGGGAATAAAAACTAAATCATGAAAGGCGAACCAACTAGTAATACCAATGGCGTAATATAAACCTGTATAAGAGTTAAGCGAGAAAATATGCGCGAGGAACAATAGGCTCAAGGCAAACTACATGCCAAACGTATAATGACAATAACACTTAGCCCCAAACTCCTTATGGTAAGTTAAGCCCGGGAACGAAATGGTCGTAACTACACATACAACATGGAACAGAGAAAGCTAACTTATTTAAATTGAAACAATGCTCCACAGAAACACACTTGTACTCGAGAAACAAGCACCCATGCTAAACTCACAAAAACCATACTAAAAAGGTAGTGTGCAAATAAATAACAAGTCGAACTACCAGGAGAAAGCACTAACCGAGGAACATCAATAATATCGTAGGAATCCTTGACCGTGAGGCAAACCCGTATAACGACCATGTATCAACATCCGAACACTACGTTAGTGCATAACAGTGGTGCCCATATGTCAAAGCAAATATATAGATATAAAATCCAAAAGGAAAAGATATGGCAACACAGATACAAAAAACTCACGGCAGAGCATGCCAAAACGTGGAAAAATAGAAAACTAAAGCGAAGAATAGAAAAACGATTCAGAACATTACGGCACTGTACAAATCTGTTTTTGTGAGGCCAGCACGGAAGCTCACGGCAACACATGTGCCAAACTCACGGCAGTACATGCCATGCAACGTGCAAAAATAAAGGACTAAACGAAGAATAGAAAATTAACTAGAACATTTATACTGCACTGCACAAATCCGTATTTGTGAGGCCAGCACGTAAACGTATGCCAACACAAGTGCCAACGGCAAAACATGCCAAACGTGCAAAATAAAAGACTAAAAACGAAGAATAGAAAATTAACTAGAACATTTATACCGCACTGCACAAATCCGTATTTGTGAGGCCAGCACGTAAGCTTATGCCAACACAAGTGCCAACGGCAAAACATGCCGAACGTGCAAAATAAAGGACTAAAAACGAAGAATAGAAAATTAACAAGAACTTTTATACCGCACTAGACAAATCCGCGTCCATATACATATAGTAGTAATGAAGGAATAAAGCAATATAGGCCAAAGTTGAATTACAACGAAGGCAAATACACCGGCGAAACTATCAAAGGAGACTAAAACGGTGATGCAACGCAAACCACGATAGACCAAAACAAATACATACACAAGCGTAAGTGACCACGAGGACAACAAGGCAAACACCAACCTGAACCACATAGTGAGAAAAAGGATGAAATTGCCTCTAGTTCTGGCGGCTGAGCGACGGCTTCATGTCCACCTGGGACATTATTTGGGGCTGCCGGGACTCTCGCGGCTTTGGGTACTTGTCCTTCCATTTTCTTAGTTCGATACTGAAGCAGCGAGGAACGAGGTGTAGCTGTTCTGTGCGACGAACCTTCGTGGAGTTCTTATTTATACTCGCTTAGTAAGGGACTGGTGCGAATAGTGTAGTGAGTATAGAAGAGAGGAATAGAAGTCAAGTGAATTCATAAGGTCGATCGTTCGAGTCACACGCAGGTTTTTATTTCCATGATCGTTTCCTTAGCTTCTCTCAATATAATGCCAAATAAATATTTGATGTTCCTGTTAATGCTGGCATCAACTGATATCAATAATACTGCTACAATAAACATATCCTATACAAAAAGTACTTTAAATCCACTAGCGAGTTACTTATTGTACAGCTAGAAGGCAACATAATTACTCTAATTTTACGTATACAAACAAATTAAGGTCATCTTGACACACAATAGAAAATACAAAGTCGGCTTCATATTAATATAAATATTTGCTGATAAAAACTATTTTATGGGATTCCCAGGGGACAAGAAAGAGGAACGCTAATGAAGCATTACAATGAAACACTTCGTTGAAACGAGATGTTTCTCTTCCTGGGCATCACCCCAGTTTGGTTTTATATGGCCGCGTTATCGGCAAAGAAGTATGTTGCTGCATACACTATCAAAATTATGACTAGTTCGACACTTTGGAACGACTACATTCCAGTAGAGCAGCCGATCTGGATTGAAAGTGGAATGTAATAAATATACCTAATACTCGACCAGAACTTTCTTAAACGAGGGTATATTACTGGAGAACTTAACGTGATATTAGAAGCAAAGAGTTATATAACGGAACAATGCGATTGAAATAGGAATCCCTATGTATAGAAGTACGTTAATTATTCAACTGGACGTCGCCAATATTGGCTAATAGGTCAACTGAAATTGTGTAAACAAACACGAGCGCGATCGACCTTCACGTAAAAGAACAATACCTAAATACATTTTGACACTGTAAAAGCGAAGTGAATTAAAAGGAAAACAGATTGCGATAAATATATGAAACATTTTATGAACCGCGTGCTAAACGCGGCTATACGCCTCTTGTTCGGTTATTTATCAATATTCTTATCCGTTAGTCACCCAATATTTATTTTATTAGTAAGAAATTTCAGAAGAGAACATCAAAGGAAAATATAGTTTTATGGATGTCCTTTTTTAAAACAAAACTTACATGGAGTTTGTAGTGTCGCTTGTCATAGAACTGTATTCCCTCATCAAATGTGTCGACAGCAAAACACCTCCAGGAGTACAACGGTGTGGCAGGGATCATCTTATCGCCTGCATCAGCACCGTACGGGTACATTCTCTTTATTTGTCCTGCAGTACAAGTCACATTGCATGTCATCAACAACAATTTATTTTCACTCTCTTAAAGTTACATAATTATATACATGGTGGTTCAAATAAATCTCAGTTGAAGGACCCGAAAAAATAACACGAAATATCTCTAGTCGGGATCCCTATTACACACTACACACAGACAATGAATTATAAAAACATCGAAAAAGGGAGGGAGGTTATTATACAATGTACATTACTAAATTGAAGATAATAAAAAAAACATGATAATAAGTAGTACAACAACAACAACAATGTTTATTTGCACCAGCACGGATAAGATTATTACAATAGGTAAAGAAAGATTAGGTACTTATTGACTGAGTGGGAGGGCCGGACGGGAAAATATTTGGATGGAGGTCATGACGTAAGGACCGAGCGCAGCGTGGTCCGTACAAAATGACCGAGAGCCAAATATTTTTTCGTCCGGCCCGACCTAACTCAGTGAATGGGTTGTTTATCATATGACCATATTTTTTTATACACCAAACCGCAAAACAGCAAGAAACACCTTTTCAGGGCTGGACGGCTTTTACCGGCCCGCTCACGCCATACACGTCCGGCCCTCTTCACGTAACGTTTGTAAATGGTTTTGAAAGGAAAGCGCGCGCGGGGCCGTACGGGTTAACGGAAATAGCTTACGCCAAACGAGTCCGATAACCATTCAAATATGTTGTAAATAATAATGGATCAAAAATACTTTTGCCACACACATACAAAAACGAAACACACAAAAATAAGGGTACTGTCAGTGAAATACACACAATTAATGTTATATATCATTATAGTTACTTCATGATAGTCGAATATTATGACAGTCGAATTTTATGATAGTCATCATAGTCGAATTTGATGATACTCATATTTTCCTTTTTTAAATTTTTAAAGAAAGGGCTGTTGGATGAATAGTATATAGCTTCAGTTCAGAACAGGGAGTCAAGACCTTCTAAGATAAATGGTTTCTCAAGTAAGAATATGTTTTTTATCTCAATATTATGGTAATATTGATAACATTCCTTGTTTTAGGGGGGAGTGATTATATTATCTGTATGTGTTATATATCATTAATTGCATATATTAAACATAGCACCCCTAAGGTAACCTCGTGGATGGTCAGTGAGGGTTTCTTGAGCTTTGTCCACCAGTCAGTGGTAATGCAATCTTTAGGATATAAATTCCCCTTTTTGGTCCAATCCCAGACGTTCTGTGTAGAGTACATGATCTGTTTGTCTGTGATGATATATGTTTAGCTCCATGGCTGTATTCAACTTCACATACTCAATCACAAAAATTAATGTGGTACCAGGGCATTAGATGACAATAAATCAATTCGAAACATAAATAGTCCTCTCCCCCTCAACATATTTGTTTTTGGAGTTTTAAATGTCTAATAGACCCTTTCAGCTTGCCTGTCTGTTGTCCCATTTCAGACCACGTGACAGTTCTCCAGAGGATTGAGTGCTATGTTTTCCAATTTAGAAACTGGTACATTTCCTCTTGGGATACAGAAAAACAAAAATACGTTACTCAAAGGATGTGATATGAAATGGGGCAACAAACAGGCAAGCTGAAAGGGTTTATTCCCCCTGTCTATAAATTATCTATATTAATTCATTGGCTGTAAGTCTATCCTTTCCCAAGTGAATAGGCTGGTAAAGCACAACAAAGTTAACTGTGCTTTCAGCAAGACTGCATTGCATTTTGTAGTTTAAGAAAATATCCAAACCCTCATCCAAAGGGGATTTCTGCTTCGACACCTAAACCCAATTTACAAGTGCAAACAAAGAAGGCACGGGATCGGACACCAAATATCTGCACGGTGCCGATTCCACCCGTATTGAGACTTAACCTGCGAGTCTCCGCACCTCTAAAATTTAGGGTACTCTGGAGTGCCTTATTAAAAATAAATAACAGCCATCCGATCAGCCTTGTAGTGTCAGGGCATTAGTCTGCTGCCATATGTTCTGTCTGTTTTCCACTCTAAAAAATCCCACAATATCTGTTTGCCAACACAGAGATATACATGTAGGAACGCGATTGTATTCAACGGGTCGAAACCGGAAATGCTTATTTGTCGTTGCGTTAAGGTTAAGGTCAAGTTGGGATCATGCGGGATTATATTACTAGCGATAAACGGCTGAAACCATATTTCCTTTATGGCATTTCAATTGAGGTGGGAAAATATTTCGAAATCAGCTGGAAACAGGACTTTACTTTCGAAATAAATTCACAAATGAAATCAATCACCATTCTAGTTCTTACATATACCACATGAAGTATGTAGTTGTAGTAGAACTACTTGAAATAATGTTATTTATGCACCCTCATCTGGTCATCAAGCTAGATGGGTACAACTTGCCTATCAATGTTGGCCTAGGAAAGCGCACGTTTTCTCCGAAATCGGAATGTTATTTTCAAAATCATAAACATAATTTCCATAATGTCAAGCGATTGGTGTTCTTGTAGTAAATTAGATGACTCGGCCGACCGCTAGCAAGATTTCAATTCTAGCGTTCAGCGGCAAAGCTATCACAGCAGCAGATACTAGCTGGATTTAGTTCCTCACTCCTCAGCAAGAAAGGGCCGGCGTTAAAAACATATCGACATTCGGATTCTGTTTACCCTTACGGATATTTTAATTGTTTTAATGCGTTCGACCTCCATCATATCCACTGAACCTTTAATACAAATAATAAACTAAATGGTACACTGCAGACAGCTCGTGCTCAACTTCCGAATGATATTTACGAAAAGCGGTAGAAATGCGAACTCAGTCAAACAGACTAACCACAATCGTTTACGGATAAGCTAAAATATTATAGATTTAACTCATAAAAAGAACAGAGGCTCTAGGGGTACAATTTAGTAAGCTTTGAACTAAATTTGATCCGATTCGAGGCTTTGTGACCAATTTAAACTGCGACTTAAAATGTTTTTTTTTATGAATATAGATATGAATTTTATGACGTCATTTCTATGATCAATACGAGTACAGATAATGGAAAATGTATGCGATTTGTTTGTATGCGAAAAAGAACAGTGAAAGTCAAAACGTAAATACTTCTAATTACCGGCGCTGAGAGAAAGCTTTCTTTGACAAATGGCAGCATTCAAGTAAATTTGATTCACCGATTAACCTCTGTCATTGATGGAATGCTTGTGAAATCCTTTATTGTTTTTTTTTCTGGATCAGAAAAGTTCTTTTTATAATTCAAGACGTCTGAGCTCTGAGAGAACTAGTCAAAAAGTTTGAACCAAATTCGCCGAAACTTTCTCCACCCAAGAGGAAACTCACATTTTGTCAAATGGCACACTACAAAGAAGTTTGATTTACCGATTAACTTCTCCTAGTGATGAGATGCTTGTGAAATCCTCATTTTCTTGTTTTTGGAAGAGAAGTTAACAGCCATTTGAATTCACAAACCTCGCCGTGAAAGCACTTTGCAAAGCTACTACGGCTTGCGAGTGACGTCATTTTCATTGTCCATACATAAATTCCACATAGCGGAGAGCCAATCAGAAAGCGAGAAAATTGGATGCTGTTGTAAAAGTATAATTTGCACAAGTTGTTACTATTAAATATTTTTCTATTCATGTTTCTATTTGTCCCAATCATATTCGGTTTCGTCTCGTGCATTAGTATTGGCGAGCTTAGCCAACAGCCCCAAAATTCGCCGCCTAATACTAAATTGAAAACATGGACTGATAGAACTTTAATATCGATATGCAAATATTTAATAAATCGCATATCGCTGGCTGTCATCACTCTGATATTCCAGGCTCTTTGGCGTGTTAACACCATAGTAAGTGAGTGAGTGAGTGACACGATTTTCCCTAATCCCAACAACTCGCGCATTCACGAGATATAAAGAATCCAAGTGAATAAACTGTAAGTACACACATCTTAAGGCCTAAAGTGAAAGATAATCATTTAGTAAGGACTTCTAATACGTTTTCATGGACGATCAGAATGCAGACAGCTTTCTTAAATTTAAAAGTAGTAAGACCGTTGCATCAATTCTGTGCAATGATTTCGAGTTATACAAATATTTCATTGGAGATCTCTTTCACTATTCAGGTACATACTCACCCAAAGGAGGAGTGGTAGGAAGAGGACTGGGTTCTGTTATCGGCGGAATTGTCGCTAAAACAGGTAAAGAAAATTATATCGAGCTCCATATGTTGAATATCCGACAAGAAAACACAAAATAGTGCTATTTTATTTGTAATCTTTTTCACAATGTTACGATGGATAGATTATTTGTTTTCTTAGGTGACGTTAGTGAGAAACATTCAGCACAAACCTGGTAATGTTGAAATACGTATCGCATTACTGACGTAAACTTGACCACCAGCTGTGTGCAACAGAACCATCACTCGATACATCTGACTTGTTTGTACCGCAAGTGTAGCAGAGGTTGGTGTAGTCTTCACTACACCCCATTCTAGCGAGGGAGGCTCCTCATAAATTTGGTACAGCACAACATACTTTACTATACCAGTAACCTTAGCTGGCTTCCTCCATGATATAGTTAGTCTTGATCCTGTGAGACTTTTCTTGTTTAGGCCCATACTAACTGTTCATTGCAAAATGTAAGATAAAAATAAGTAAAACTTTTAAATTATAATATAAATTACGGGAGAGCGATTTCGTTGGCTAAAACGACATGAGCTCAGCGTGCATTAATTTCTTATAGAAATGTATAGATCGAATATTGTAAAACAAAAAGAAGCTCGTTTTCCTTAATGGCCTATAATATAAATGTGCGACACAAATTGTCATGACCTCTTAGTTATCTTTTTAGGAATGTTTTAAATAGGTATTTTCGAAATAGACTACACACAGAAACTACCTTCGCTCCGTCAGTTCTGGTTTTGAGAATTTCCCGCTCAGTACAAACTCACTGTGGATCGGTCGACCGTTATTTCTGACGATTCTTATAAGAATCGATCTGATGATTGTGCGTGCGTAAGTTTATTTCTGATGTTTGTCAGGTTGGTTATTCAGTATAAAAGATCAGCTTCTGATTTTCAAGTTTGTTAGTATTCTTCCAACATCCCAATTGTTTATATCAGAGAACATGGAAGATTAATTTATTGCATAAATATATAGCTCACAATTGAGGTAACGACCCGGAAAAAAGCTAAATTATATAAAGAAAACGAAAGGTTTAGAAGTGCAGGTGTAACACTTTTTCAGGCTCGTCTCGCGCCGGGGTTCGGGCGCGGCGGAAACGGGAATTCAACCAAATTTTGCCTTCATCCTATATACACCAGGTGATCTCGGAAAGCGCGCAATGCATGATTTCCGTAACCGAAAAAAGAATCAATCCCTAACATGACTGAGCGCTTACAAGCATGAAAATCTGGCGGCCATTATATGAAAGGGGTTCGACTTTAGATGCCTTTTTAGGGCTATTTCTTGAAGTAGAAAGTGCATTGCTTTAAAAGGAAAGACCCGTGTAAAGATATATTCTGTATAATTCTAGCGTTTGGTATATATACACTGTGACTTGGCAAAATCGACGAATTCTCCCGAGTGTTGTAATTGGCTCAGGCTCGGAGATGGAACAACATTCAACAGCATGGCATTTTGCAACCGAATCGGAGTTTTTTTGGACCAAATAACCGGACACATTCTTCATTGAGGTTTGGAGAATAATCAACTTTATATGTCTTGATGTTTATGGTAATAAATCAGCTTATTTTATTACTTGTGTCGATTTTTATGTTTTGGCGGGAACTTTGTTATGTTGGCATAATGTTTACATCTAGCTAAGCTTTGCCTAGGGTATTTAAAAATAATGGAGCCGGCAATTTGATGTAGTTCAGTTGATATGGCCGATAATATAACTGGGTGCGTGCAGCGTTTGCCGTGTGAATCTACAGTAATCTTCTTCGTCGTTATTTGAAATTCCTTCACATAAGCCCGAAAATGTGAAAGACCGCGGGGAAGACAGAGAGAGAGTGCTTCGGAGGTGATTTCTGCATGTTTTCATGAAAAACTTGCCCCTAGTAGCCGTTCATCCAGGGCTAAAGCATTTATTGCCGAGTTATCTGCTGAAGGACTTAAAGTGCCCCTACGATCAAATTTTGACATATCAATGTTTTTGCATATTCATAAAGTAGAGTTCATATATTATTACCAGTTCAAATTGTTTTTCGATACAACGACAGGAAGTCTTATTTTTTTAGCTCCGAATATTGAATCTACACGTCCGCCATTACTGGAAGCCGTGCCCTTTGTTCAGCTTTAAACAAAGGTTTATTCACCGGAAATGATGTCATACACTTAACGCTCGCCTGCAGAATACAACGCCTGGAGGCATATTTCTACTAAAAACGTCTTCACGTACATAAGAAGAAAGTTATATTTATCTTTACGAGGTTGGCTACTTTTTTATGCACGCTATTTCGCGCCACGAGGTTGTCGTGTTAAGTGTATGACATCACTTCCGGTGAATAAACCTTTGTTTAAAGCTGAACAAAGGGCACGGCTTCCAGCAATGGCGGATAGGCATGTCCCGATTGCGCTGGAAAAATCGCCAAAAAGTGCTCGAAATTTAGAAATAGTGCTCGAAAAAATGCTCACGGGTATTCGAAAATTAAAAAAGAATAGTACAAAAAAGAAGACAATCAATACTTAAAAGCATTATGTTTGCACTATATCATTTATTTGAGGTGATCATAAAGTTCAAGTAACAAACATTTGTCGAACGAAAGCCCTTATACAGTCAAGTAGTAGTTCTAAAGCACACATCACTTAACGGCATCACAAAACTGTCCACCTGTTATCATCCATGCATGAAAGGAATTATTAGTTAGTCTCTCTTTGACCTATTGTATCGAAGCATCACCGACGCTTCGATATAATCTTGCAGAGAGTTGTCTTGCTGGGCGTTGAAGGCGCTGGATAGTAGACTGAAAACTCGTTCAGCTGCTGCTGAGCTCGGCTGTATAAGCAGTAGCCTCTTGACGATTGCAAACCAGAATGGAAGCGTATCTCTGTGAGCGACCCACCAGCTGACTTTGTTGTCCTCACATGTGACTGTGACACCTTCTGCGGCAGCCATATACCGAGGAAGTTCTCTAGCTAGATTTGCGATCGTGGCATCGTTGTTGGCGAAAGGAAAATTTCTTAACTCCTCTAATGCCGCTGCTGTTGGGCGAAGTGCTTGTACCTGAACAGGACAACAAAGGCGGGCGGCTTTAAATGCTCTCACAGTGTCGCGGAACTGGACACTAAACTTTTGCTGGTAAAAGTTCAGTCCTGGCCGAACACAAGCTGTAGCTTCTGCGATAAGACGATTGGATAGAGCAGCATCGCCGTTTGCGATTTCGTTAGCAACGGCCTCAGTGTTAGGGTAGTGGCCGACTGCAATAGCGTGTGCAACAGCTGAGAGACGCTCGTAGCACGAAAAGATCAATGATACATCGCCTTCTAGGTAGTACGTTGCGTTTACAAAATGCACCCCTGCGTCGATTACAACCGCCAGTTCCAAACGTAGCTTCTGGAGGCTCTCGGGATCATCAAATATTTCCAACAGATGTCTTCGATTTGCAGGAGATATTTCCTCGTTTTGGCGGAGGAAGGGCTCGATATCTGCAAACAAGTCGAGGGCTTGCTTCAGCACCTCCCATTTACTCCACCACCTGGTATCACTGTAAGTACGGACTGACTGCCCAGTCCTCTCTCTCCAGACCAGCTTTGCATTATAGCTGTGTGCGAAGAAGCCTATCCAAAAGCGTACAAAGGAATCTAAAACTTCAAATTCGAAGTGAGATCCCACGTTGTCTATAGTGTGAGAAAAACAAATAACATCAAAAAAGTCTGCATAGAAAAACTTCACATTTCTCACGGCGGCTTCATTTACGGAAGCGCCATCTCGCATCCCACCAATGACTACCCTTGGGCCAAAGTTATATTCTACTGCCAAGCAGGATACCAATCTCTGAGCCAGTTCTTCTCCCTTCAGGGCCTTTGCGAGCACTTCTAGACGAATAAGGCGCTGAGTTGGCTTACAAATGTCTTCTTGAAAGAAACGCACAACGATTGCCAACGCTTCGCCCAAACGGGCAGTTCCGTCAAATATGACCGAAACCTCTTTTACGGACTTCAGTTCCTCCTTTAAAGTCTCTTTTTCTTTTTCTAGTATTGCAGGAATAAGCTCACTTAGATGTGCACGGCTTGTTAACCGATGACCATATTTCTCAAGGAAAGGGCGCATTTTATTGATTTTCAATAGTGCAACTCCCGCTAACAGAGCTGATTCAACGAGCTCATAGCGATATAACTGCATATCTGCAGGCAACGTTGATCCAGCCGCATTTTCTTGTCTGGCTCTCTTCTGAAGACATTCCTTGATTGACTGACTTTCTGTCTTATTTTTCCTACTACTTGCCAGACCCGCCACGTGTTTCTTTGATTTCGTATGCCTCTCAATAGAACTCTTCTTGTCGCTGAGATCTTCGCTGCAAGCGTTACATCTAAGTTTTCTTTCCACCACGGCAAAATGTTGACCTGGGAATTCTTTCAGACGCTCCCATGAACTCACTTTAGTAGCTTTAGCGCTTCCTCTTTGCTTATAAATTCCTTTGGTGGTCGGCAATTTTCGATTCCGTGCTATCGATGCGCCTTGTGGTGCACGTAATGAGGCTCCAGAATTTACTGCTACTGTTATTGGGTCTGTAACTACAGTTATTTCATCTTCGGATTCATTTTCACTAGATACGCTTAGCTGGTCTGTTGCCTCCATCTTCACAGTAATAGTATTTGACGATCAAGAACAGTTCAAGAAACAGTGCTGGCGTAAAAACATAAACAGAAAAGGGCGCCAAACGTTTACAGAAACACAAGAGTGTCACGAGCCAATGAAAATCGACTGTTCCCACGGTCAAAGGACCATAGCTCGTGCATTTCCATGACAACCAGTCAATAAGCGATTTTATAGAACTATATTATGCTCAAAAGTCAAAAAGTGCTTAAGAGTGCTGGAAACGTGAAATAGTGCTCCAAACTCGAAATAGTGCCGAAATAGTGCCCAGCGCAATCGGGACATGGCGGTATTGGCGGACAGGATTTTACCGGTAAACTCTCCTAAAATTTGTGGTTTAAGATGCCCATTTGGGAATATTTTTTACTATTTCGGATATTTCTAATACTGATTGACCTATAGACACTGAAAAAGTGGCAAATCGAAATGGTAAATTTTCGTCGTAGTGGCACTTTAAGAAACATTGTGTGCCTCGTTTGAGTAAATCAGTCAAACCATGGGAGTTTTTGCTTGAAAGTGCTAACACTTCAAGAGGGCTACAGGTTCGCCACATTGCTTCTTGTTTTGAGGAAATAAGGGATGCATTATTGCATTAGTATCCCGAACTAGCAGTCCCTTTTTTAACGAAAGCCCAACCAGTAAGCCATCTTCATGCAACTGTCACAGTAATCCCGTACCGAACGAAACCTCTCTTCTGATTGGCTCCTGAGTAACTTCCTGTAGCGATTGTAGCGATCGCGACTTCAGCCGCGCCGTTTCCTCTACGTTAATAACACCGTCGCTTACTTAAAGGCCCAGTACATACCTTGATGCTTTGCGCGCCTGTTTTTGTTTTGATTTTCATGAAACCGAGGCTTCTATTGTTTTCTCTCGGTGCCGAAGTAGAACATCCCATCGTCCTTCTGTTCACTTTTGTCATTTGTTTGCATGTCTGCAAAACACGGAAACTAGTATAAATCAACCCTTCGTTATCAATCGTGTGGTGTTGGTAGAAGATTAACAACGTAGTTAGAGTGCTTACGGCTCCATTGTTGCAGGCGAAGTAAACATTTGTGAGAATCAGGCCGGAGAAAATGAAAGTTAAAATTACTCATTCTCTTGATTCGTAATCGGTAATGGTCGCTGTCGGTGTTTACTTTTTCCTTTTACTACCCAAGAACCATAATAACAAAGCCAAGTGCAGTACCACGGTCAATGTGCCACGAATGGAGGAAGGGGTACTTGCATGTATATAAAGTTTACGCGAGAACAAGGCCAAATGCATCAAAACCTTTGAGCTATATATGACAGAAGCAAAGCTAAAAATAAGGTAAGCTAATAAATAAGGCAACTAGTTTTAGCACAATCTGTCATTTTTTACGTTGTTCCTAATAGAAAATTCGTTTATGGGGAATTGGCGGTTCGAACATGACGTACAAGTTGTCCAGAATGGAATAAAGTGCTCAGGTTGTTGTTGGGACAACGAGGAGCACATATTTTCTCTATCGTTCATTACATCATTATTCCAGTACAGTTTACCCAAGAGGTTGCTGCAATATTATTTATTTCCATAACTGCATGGTAAAAGGAATGCATCCTTTAAAATCTTGTTTTTTTTTATATAGCAAATTACATCATTATTCCAGTACAGTTTACCCAAGAGGATTGCTGCAATATTATTTATTTCCATTAGCTGCATGGCAAAAGAAATGCATCCTTTAAAATATATTTTTTTTATAGCAATTTATTTGAGTGCAAGCTGTTCATTATATAGTAAATGGCCAGGGGGATATTTGTCGTGCACAAATTGTCATTTTTAGTCACTCAGAGTATGCAGAATTGTTTTTAATGTGCATGCACTTCCTCTTTTCAGCATTTTCCCCTTTCCCACAGGACTTTTTAATAGCCACCCCCCCCCCCCCTCCCCTACAATGTAAAAGGTGCACAATTGGACAAAGTGGTAGTTTAATTAAATTGAACACTATACCTCCAGTGTCATATTTTAGGTTGGTTTTCTTTTTTTGTACCTTTGATAATAAATATTCTTCTATTTGTTTCAGGAAAAGGGTGTACATTGTTTTCTTCAAGCGGTTAAGTGTGGGAAGAGGAAGTATGGACTTTGCCAAGAAATGGGCAATAAATAATCACCACTGTGTATATATGCAGATAAATGGGAATTGTCTGCTTTATAGAGGGTGACATTCATCACCACCTTCACATTTTCAAAGATTATTTTATGTAGATCGGGAAATTTTGAAGGTTGATCTGCATCAAAATCCAATGCCATAACTCTGTGTGTTTGAAATAAAAAATTATGATACCCCAATGACAGCACAGTATATGCAGCTTGTGGGTTTCTGGACAAATTAAGACTAGTTATCAATATCATCTATATTGTTGTCTCCACTTTTAGTTTTACTAAACCTGCATTTGTTCGAAGATTCTACGAGTGTCTACATGAATGTAAATACCAAAAATACAAAGTGATTACCAACTTTGTATTGAATATTTTTAGCGTGTTACAGACACACATAAAGGGGGGGGGGGGGTGGTGGAGGCTACTAGATCTGCAATGACCCACCCCCCCTTGGATAAGCCTATAAATAAGTCATAGTAAGTGTGCTTAATTAAGAAATTGTGACCCGACCCGAACCCCCCCCCCCCCAACACACAAATCTAGTAGCCCCCCCCCCCCCCTCCCCCGCTAAATAATGTATGGTCCCCTTAGGCGAGTGTGTATACAAAGAAAAATCCTCTGGAGTGGAATATTCATGGCATACCACAATAAAACATTGCATAACTATTTTATCCCATGCCAAACTAAATAAAGAACACACCTCGTCACCTGGCACATGTGCTACATCACAATATTTTGGCAGCAAAACTGGAATCTGTGATGAGTGCGTATACAGCACATTATGTCAGTAGAAAAAAATTGATACAAATTAACCTGTGGGATACTGCCGAATATGCAACAGATTTCCAGAGGTATCTATATCCCTTCTGTCAGGTAAATCAGAAATATACATATTAGTGAATTACTGATTTATTTAATGTAACAAAGGCCTCCTTTCGCTTAGAGGCTAACCTCAGGCCTTGGTCAGGTTGGGTACAATGCTTGGATTCAATATATTATGTCAAATAAATTGGTCTAAGATAGCTGATTGGCTCCAGCGAAATGTTGGATCACAAAAAACACGTTTTTTTAATTCTGGGGGAAGATAACACTGACCCTCAAAATCAATAGTATTTTTTTTAACCATGCAGGCAATATTAATTTGCCATATTCTACTGGAGTTACCTTAGCTACAGTGTACATGTAATAATATTGTTCCGATTTATTTTCTGATTAGAACTTCTGAAATACCAAATCAAACCGCATACACCATTCTTGCTGCACATCCCCCCTCTAAATAGGTAAATGTAGCTGGGATCATGTATTATGACTACAAGGCCAGAAATGAAGAGGGTAGGATAAAATTTATATGACTGTGAAGTTTTATGGATATTAAAAAGGTCAATATGTCATATTATTTTAATCTCTCAAGTATTTTATCCCTTTTTCCTAAAACTTGAAAACTATATAGCAGAGCCCTTGTTTGAAGCCTCATTAGCATCTAATCCAGAGGATTCTGGTTCTTTTGGTAAAACGTCATTCTGCACTCTAATATTATAACTAGTTAGAAATGCATTAACAAACCCTTAATCCTGGTTAGCTCAATCAGGCTCCAGGAGTGTATATTAGGCTCATGGGAGAGCTGGGTGATGCAGCATGAATTAGTGCTCGCCTCTCACTATTTGTGACTCGGGTTTGAATCCCGGATACACCATTATGTGGGAGTTGAGTTTGTTGATTCTCATCCACGCTTTGAAGGTTTTTCTCCGGGTTCTCTGGTTTTTCTCCCTCTGTAAATATCAACATGTGAGTTGTAAATATTGAATGTAGTTAAAGTGTGTGGAGAATGCTCGGATCATTAGTAGGATCTGCTAGAGGCTTAATAAGCCTTAAATGTAATAACAGAGGGTAAACAAAATATTTGATTTTTGATTTGATGCACTGACAAAATGCTAGATTTTTTTCAATGTGCGTAAAATCTCATGACAACCTACACCTGTTGGTAGTAGAATATTGCTTATTTGTGGACATTGTTTAGCTTTTGCTACAATGATTTCCTGTACTCAATGTACTCTATAGTACATGTATCTCTTTGTCTAGATATGCATATTATCTTATAATGTTTATCGTAAACCTACTTTTTGTATTATTTTAGAATACTTATCATGTATATTTACAGTACATGTACATTGAGTCAAATACACTAAGCTTGAAACTTAGATTATACTGTGTTGCTAGTAAATATCAGTGACAACGAACAACAGCCTGTACAGTACCCTTGATTTTATTAAAACCACTATAGTTCCAATTTTCATTAAATGTTTCTCTTACCAATTAGATGCAGGGACTTAGAATTACTTGTCCTGCTTTGTTTATAAAAAAAAAGCTAATTTATAGGTTTTTGTTTAAGCATTATAAACACTCATTGTTCCAATTTGCCACTCCATAGTTAGAATCAACATTTTTATAAAATTACAGTACTGTACTATAATGTGAAGTTTCTAATATTGTCCCTCTCAGCAGATCACTGAAATGCATACATGTATACGGTAGTGGTAGCCAAGCATAAAATGTGTGTCGCAAAATGTTTGGGGTTTATTCTTGCAGAATCCTTCCACCACCCTACAATATTTTTACTATAAAAAAAACATTTCTCAGCAGTACCATGTTTCAACTTAATAATTAATTTAGTTGTGAATTCAGAAAAAGTCTCTGGTAAATTGCTGTAATGAACGTAACAGTATTCTCTCATTTTACCTTTATACAATGTAGTTGTTCAGACTGTTTGTTGTGGGTTCACATAAATATTCACAGACAAACTCCCAAATCATGCCCATCGGCCCATCAAAAACTATGGCTTATAAAATCCATTGCACTTCTCCAGCATCGACTTGAAACTTGTCATGATAGTAAAATGATTCCTTTCCTCCTTGACCACTCCAGCCATGCCAGTGGAATCGATATCTCTTGCGGTGAATAACTCACCAATTTATAATATCACTGAAGACTGCTTACCGTTGATGACAGTGGCATTACACAACGCAAAAACACTGATACTTTTCCCTGCAAAACCCAGATGTGGCTTCCTCTCGCTCCGGCCGTAAAATACAGAAGAACAAAGTCTTATTTTCCGAACAGATCCAGGCTAACGTGGTCTTCCTACCGACGGTTCCGTCATGATGCCTTCCCCATAAACATACATCGCATTGTTCGTAACATAAATTTCACCTGCATTACGACCTAAATGTCTTTAAAATGCTACAGAAATGATGCCTTACAATTTGGCAACATGTGAAAATAAGTATACCGAAAGTCAGATTAGAAAAACGGCCGATGGAAGTGGATTGCATAGAGCGGTTGAAAAGAGTGCAATTTTCGACTGTGACAAAATATGGCGGCCAGCATCTAAGCGCGCAAAGCATCAAGATCCGTTCTGGGCCTTTAATTCCTTCCAGGGCACATTTCAGATGACCTTTGGAAGTATTAGTGAACCTCTCTAATTCACTCTTTTCACCTGGTGGCCACGATTCAAAGCAAGGCAATTATTCGTTTTTTTTGCTAGGCTAGTCTCACACTGAAGGATATCAGAATGAGTTTAGCCTTGCAAAAACAAAGGATTGCCTCACTTTGAATCCAAGATGGCCACCGGGTGAAATGAGTTAATCGTGCATCGTTCCACACCTACTAGTGAAACTGCTGACAAGCAAGTACAAAATACAACAAAAGCCTTATATGCTACCCTTTAAAGCTGTGTATTAAAGTGATCAATGGTTGACCATGTATGCTATATCATATTCCTTCATTGAAATCCTACAAAAATGGCACCAAAAAAAAAACAGGAAATGAATACAAAAATAAATAAAAACAAAATTTGAATTTCAGAAAATTCCATTTAAAGACTTTGTGTGTTTCTAAGATGGAGCCAACTGATACTGAAACAAAGAACAGAAACGAGAAGGTAACCATCAACACAACATATTATTCCAAGTAAAATATTTCACTGAAAGAAATAAACATATCTGATTAACACTGAAATATGAATGTTAATAATGTTATTAGTGATACTTGTGTAATAAATATAAATGGATCATTGTACATTAATGTATTCAGTTTCATGTCTTGCAGTCTGAAAGATTGGATGTGAGTTTCTGTCAATCCCAATACAATTAATACTTTCTACTACTTGTACTTATTTTCTGATATTTTATTACTTTGGATTGGCTAGCAAACTGACTTTGTGGAAAGTACAGCAGTTGATAATAACCCTCAAGAAGAAGTGGATACATTGTACTAATGTACGTTAATGTAACCTTTATGTAATAGATACAAAATATGTGGCCATGCTTTATGGAATTTCAGACGAACTCGAGCTGAAAACGAGAGTTTGTAAATCCCATAAAGCACGGCCACAAATTTTGTATTGCACTTATCAAACGTCTAGATGTATAGAGTTTTCAGTTATTTTGCTGATACAACTTATTTTGGCCAGGAAAATCGAAGCAAAAGATTAAGTAAATCAGGACGATATCAGATTTAAAGATCACTTATCATTCGGTGATTTCCTTTGTTTTTGCTTCATGAATTATTAATGAATTTGATAAAGTTTGATCCAACTTTAGATCAAGTAACTTTTCCTTTTCCCTTTCAAAAGATATATTGTCAACAACTACTGGTGGATGTTGACAGTATGATTCTCTCATCACATTTTATACTCATTGAAGGACTTGCAGTATGTTAGTATTGATCTTTAGCTTATATTTACTAGTCACTATTTGCTTCTTCTTTTTTTTTAGAAACCCCAAATTAGTCAGTTGTATATTTATTGCCTAATTCAGCTTACATATCCACAGGTGTAAAAAAAAAATTCGACCGATATCCTCCTATCCAAACCTCATGCTCTGTCGATACCCTATATATCTTGCAGGGATATGAACACAACAGCTACCTTAGTTCTGATGACATCAGGGCCATTTCCAGTCAGAAAGTGAATTTTGATGAAAATTGCAACTAACTTATGCAACAGCTAATAACATCCAGCAGAGATTCATTTAACAGTGAAGAAATCTCGTACATTAGTAAAGCGAGTGCTATTGAGTACCACCAATCAATGGAAGGCAAAACAGGAGTAATTTCATTCCATGTTGATAGCTGTTGTATTAATCATGAAGTAATTTTCCACAGATCAGACAGCCGTGTTTCTAAAGAGATACTCCAGTGCAAGGCCTACCTCAATCCCAGCAGGTTCGAGTTTGTAATAGAATATCAAGCCATTAACTCATCAGAACGTCGCCGAATCCGTTTCTTTTTCAACCATGTGATGGGGATGAGCATTTCCAATAAATCCCTCTCTGCTGATGTTCGTAATCTCCCACCGTTTGAACGAAAAGTCAAGGTAAGAACAGAAGACAACCGAGAAAGTTTAGTGTTTCCGAACAAGTGGGATTCCGAGACCAGTTGGCTTTCACAATCAGGTTCAACCCCAAACAACAGAATTGTGATCATTTTGCATGAGGAGCCAGAGAAGTTGAAACTACTGGAAAAGCTGTCCAATGTCAAAGTACTGGCATGTGCCCTGGAAACCTCTTTGTTGGACAACTATCCACATTTTGTTCCTTTTGCTCGGGAAGATCTTCACGAAAAGTTGCCGATCCTAAAGGACCGAACATTGGTTCGTGCTGCCCAGCTGGCCATTCTTGAAGTTGCTCAAGATCCTCGAAGTCGGGAAGATATTCCGTTTGTGGTCAAAATGTTTCAAGGGATCGAGAGGGCTTTTCGTAGCAAGCTTCGTACACGTTTGGGCCATGTTTCTTCCGCTGATAATTTTAATGATAGTCACGAAGATTAAACTTCTGTAACAAAGTAGAATCCATGATAGATAAATTTCATTTCTTTTTGCCTGGTAATGTCTTCCAAAGTACATAAAATTAATCAGCTATTAGAGTTGACACACGCACGTGCTAAGGCCGCCAAGTTTTTTTATCAAACAAACAAGAAAACTAAACACGCAGGGTTGTATGGGATTGATTCTTTTCGTGGAAACGCGATTCGCAATTTCATTGGCTAACGGGAATTCGCGAGATCACCTGGCAGTGTATATCTATAGTGCTCCGCGGGCCGAACGGAAACTCCGCTAATAAAATAATAAAAGGTTTATTTCATGCAACGTTCTGTTATTGCAATGTCTCGTATATAAGAGTTAATTGCTGACATGTATGCGTGTAATTTAGCCGTTGCAGATAAAAGCGCAAACTGTGTTCCTTCGTACGAGCACAGTACTTTTAATAAATCAACCTTTCACGGGTGCGGTTTACATGTAGTTCTCACCAAAGCTGATTGCACTAGCCAAACCCCTGGTTGGACTAGGAAGTATGCCTTATCCGTGCACTGAAAATGATCATAAAGTTTTACTTTCTACATAATTAGTTCCTTTTTTATACGACTAAATAATAAAGCAAAGTAATATTGATATTAGTAGGAGCAGGAGCGTCCATATATACTATATCCGTGAGTCAGCGTATGACCGGTGTGAGCTATTTTTAGAACATGTTTCCCGGGTAACTGACTGCAGACTCTGCTGCGATCGTGCATATGCTTGCCGTAATTATCGAGATTAAGAATGATCTATTGTTCTTTGAGGTGAATTTACTAACGCTGCATTGTCCTGACTATGGTTTAATTGGATTCCCAAAGTGTGGGCACGTGAACTCCCGTAAGATCTGTTCTAAATATAGCTCAATCCGGTCATACGCTGACTCACAGACCTAGTATGGGAGATGGACGCTCCTGGTAATGGTCTCCTGATACTAATCATAACAAAATAATTTTGGGTTAGAGATCGGAAAAGCAGCTAAAACGTGCTACATAGAGGTTATTGACCAAGCATGTTCGGTCCGGATGGGGGGATATTGGTCGAGCTCTTTTTGTGTGTGTTTGGACCGAGCCCGTCCAGACCGAACATGCTTGGTCAATAAATGTTTTATTAAATATTTTAGTATACTGATTTTGCTGAACAAGTGATTCAAAGCTGTGCTGGCTTTTTCCCAACAATACATGCACCATTGCAATGGCGTATTTCGCAAGCTAAAGCAGCATTGTGTCTGATTGGTCAGCTGTATGAGAGGTCAGTTCTGATTGGAAGAGAGTAAGATTGAAACCTTTTCAATGTTATGTAGAGTTTCAGTAAGAAAGTGAAATTCATTTACGGGAGTTCACCTCGATGTCTCCGTAAAAACAAACAAAGAAAATCCATATAAATGTGTACCTAAACTCTTCGACTTATCTTATAATACTAAACACTTAATGATGGGCCCCGAGAGAAACAATGAGACTGTTTCCCAAGAGGCCGACTTAAAAAGAGTGTACTTATTTAAGTTATTTTCCTCGTGGTTCTTGATAGAAAGTTTCATTCAGGCCTCAGGGAGCCGGTTGCTGTTATGCTCTTCTATCGCCGCTCTCGGTGTGTTTTCAAGTTTTATCTCCTCCCTTTGTCTTTGATTCTGTGATGGCTATAATCCACAGAGCTACAAACTGTAGTTTGTAGTTTCCAGCAAATTCGTCCTTTGAAGTGAACTCATGAAAGCGATTCCTTTTGATAAATTTTCACTCGCCGTGTCAGATTTTCAGTTTTGCCCATTTCCACTCATTTTCGCTGCATTTCCTCTCTTCGTAACACGGTGTGAGGTCTCAAAAGTGAAGACTGCTGCTTCAAATTCTAGTGTGCATTTGGACTGCTTTTCGGTATTTCTCTGTCTTTAGCAAATCCATTATTGTAGTCCCTGCAAGTCTCGTGTCGATTCGGTTTGTGCAGTGAACCGCAGCGAACGTGTCACAAAACTAACCTGTCACGCGCGCTTATAAAACATATAGAAGGGTCGGAAGTCAGACTATTAATATTGACTAGTTTTAATTTCTCTGATATTCACTGATGAAATTATACTAAAACAATTATTCACTTCAGTCTCAGTGACTATTGGTGAATATTTACCTCGACTTCGTCTCGGTAAATATTCACCAATTGTTACTTCGACTTCAGTGAATATTTGTTAAATATTAACTACAAAATGGGGGGAAACATGTAAGCAAGGAATATGCGATGCTAGAGGTGTAAACCATTGACGAGTATACACTTTTATAAAATAACCCAAAGAAAATGCGCGCTCTAATTGGTTGAAAGCCGTGTTTTCAAGAGGCTATGTAAACAAAGAAATGACGTCATACATTGTAGTTTTTGCTTTTTTATGCATAAAAAATGGCGAAAATAACCGAAAATGACCCTAACTTAAAAACACATGTAACTAATTTTCTAAAAGAATCCGGTCTCGGGTTTACACAACAATTCGTGAATTCTCTCAAACTTCCCTTCGTGTTTGCATCAGGCTATGTAAACACGGCAACCGTTTTCTATTTCTTAAATTATACATGTACATCTACGTACCTATTGATCTCTTGTCGAGGATGAAGAACCTTGCGTGGAAGCCACTCTTCTCTATTCCACTGTCCGTTACCAGTTGTACAAGTCTGGGTCCTTTCAGTCTTGATTGCAATATTTCCACAGCGAAGGGATCTCGTTTCCCACAATACTTAACACCAACAGTTTTCCCTTTGTCTTGAACAACTACAAAATCACTAAAATGGTTGAAAAGGAAATGTTTTCAAATCGTTTGAGATTAAAAACATAAATTGTGAACCTTGATAACATATATTACCATTTAAGTAGAGAACAGAAGAATCAATGCATTAAAATAACCTTTATCAGCCTCGCCTCGATTGGTTTAAAGGGATACCCGAGTGAAAAACACATTGGGGCTCAAAAGAATCTTCAACATGTTCTTTGTTCAGAAAATGTATTAAAATTTGATCAAAGGTTTTTAGTATTAAGAACGAGCACCTCAAAGTTGGCCCCACGAAGACATGGGCGCCGCCATCTTTGTTTGCATTTACGGAAGTGACGTCACTTCGTCCCACCAGCGTTCTCACTCTCTCACTTATTAGGTGTTTTAGGATGATAAACGCCTTAACTGTACCTCACATACATTGTAGTTCTTATACTTATTCAGAAGTCACTCGAGTCTTTTAAGCCATGTTGTTTTGCTGTTATTAAATGGCAGTTACGAGACCTTGTTGTTCGTCTGATAATTTCTCGCCTTACCGATGCTTTTCTTCCTCCTCCCAGTCTTCTGAACTTTTCTCATAATGTCGTCTTCATCATAATTCCGGTTTCTGTAAGAATTCCTCTGCAATCTCGATGAAAATATATCCACTTTAATTCCGAGCGTGTGAAAATCATACAAAGACAAGTAGCCGCGATACGCTGGTGGGACGAAGTGACGTCACTTCCGTAAATGCAAACAAAGATGGCGGCGCCCATGTCTTCGCGGGGCCAACTTTGAGGTGCTCGTTCTTAATACTAAAAACGTTTGATCAAATTTTAATACATTTTCTGAACAAAGAACATGTTGAAGATTCTTTTGAGCCCCAATGTGTTTTTCACTCGGGTATCCCTTTAACTATTTGCTGGAAGCAGTTTCTTTCTAACTATATTCTCTTTGTTGAAATCAATTATTGTCTTGTCTTCAGCGCATATTTTCCGACGAAATTGTTGGACTAAATTATTAGGAAAACTATGGTTGAACCGGCAATATGTCGAGTACATTAAATTGTGGTGCGATGATATATATGAAGTTTATTCTCGTGAGTCATTACATCTTAAGTAGTAGGTGGGGCACCGACTTAGTCATTTTTGGGGGGTGAATGGAAGTGAATAATTTTTTTTTTTATGGCTGTCCTAAATGTACATAATTACCAAAAAAATAAAATAAGTGTGAATAAAATGAACTTGAACTTGAACTTGGTAAACGTCTGTTGTCCCCAATTCCTACATGCGAATGGTAAATTTAGATTATGCTGATGGTGTGTATTATGTGTGAAAGTATTATATGTATGAGTTCCAGGATATGTACTTTTCCCACTGTTGCAAAGTACTTAAGCCTCTGAGTTGCTCTTCCATCTTATTTCCATCATATCTTTCTTGTTGCTGTTCAATTTCTTGAATGGATTCGAAGGCGACCGGCTCTGACTTTGGGCTCGCTCCAAACAATAGACACCCAAAATAGAACCGTGACGTCATACCTCCTCACCACTTTGGTGAGATACCTCACTATATTATTCATGGACTAAAGAAAATAGGTAATGAAAACCTCACCACTTTACCTCACCATATTATTTATGAACCGTGAATCGTGACGTCATTCCTCCTCACCAGTTTGGTGAGATACCTTACCAATAATGTCTAATTCCATGCATGTCCTACTACTATGTTATGAGTGAACGCAGAGAACGGCTGAAGTGTTGTTCACTTGAGATAATGAAGCCACCTAGTTTACCACCGTTTCCATTGTTAGCTGATGGCGCGAGACCAAAGTTGTGACGTATAGTTTGTATTGGGCTTCCGTCAATCACGTCAAAGTGGGAGAAACTAGCTTCAAACGTGTACAAAGACAATATAGTCAATGCAGTAGTCAGACACATTTTAGTAGTTGTCTTAAAATCTACACAACGTGAAAACTCAAGAAAGTAAATTACTCTGTATTTCGTTTGGCCTGAACGCAACTCTGTGTTTATCCTTTTTTCAGAAAACCTGAGTAAGAAAAGATGAATAATGAAATAAACAATAAACACAGGATTCGACGAGAGAAAACCACACCCACCTTTTATAACTCACGTGGATCTCGCGCCATCGCGTAGTAATAGAGATTTTAAGGTAAGACTACTACGGTCTACGACTACGGACGCGTGCCAATAAAGGACTGGAATGAGACACTCGTGTTGGTTTGATTGCACCGTAGCAAGTCCACGACAGTGAGAAGTCGGCGTATTTTACGTCGTCACCACAACAGAGTACGTTAGTTAGATTTAATGTACGAAATTCACCACACTTTTGAATATTTCAATTGCTAACCTTTAAAATACACAATAAATTGCTTTCTGTCCGAGTTTACAGTGTTTCTGGCCATAGCTTATGTGGGAATTCAGTTGGGTCAATTCGGTCGGCAACAGCTCAATGTTGACATGTTCGTGCCATTCGTTGCGTACTCGGCCCAGTACTGTAGCCGACCGCTAGGCACGTCCGACCGTAGACTTGCTCCAAGTCGAACTCGCTGAGTCACTTGGTAAGCGATTACTGGGTCAAAAAGCGAGTGCGAGAATCGAAGCGAGAGGCGAGTTCGACTTGTTTCACTTGTAGGAAATTGAATCGGGGATTATGTTTTGGCGCGAAAACACATTTCAGGGGCGGAGCTAGCCTCCGATGCAGACGTCTTGTGTGGTTCGTTTCCCTCCCTCCCACACCAACGTCTGCGAACTCGAGCCACATTTTGTGTTCCGTGACTTACGGATTGTTTATTTTGACCAATCAATTTGCTAGTTAGGGTTTTCCCACAGCCCAAACATTAATTAATTACTTCGTGGACCGTGGGAACACAAACATTTGATTGGCTGATTATTTCGACTTCCATTTTTGCACGTGCAGCACGTGCTAGCCGCCTAGACAACAGAAAATAACTTCAAAACGCTCAGAGGTTTAAACCAAGTGGTAAAAAAAAACATATTTCAGTGCATAAAATGTGGACTTTGGCTATGGATTTTGAAGCTTCCGAATATCTCTAAAAGAAAGATCTTCACGTCATTCCCGTTGCCACAAAAAAAACTCTGCTTTGGTGGCAAGAATACTCAGTTCAGCGACTTGTAGAGAATCTATTCATATCGACGAGCTGTGCATTTTAATGAGCTCCCGGCAAATGAGAGCACCTCTCTGATTGGCTGAACAAAAAAACCGGCTTGAGTTCGCAGACACAAGAGGTCTGCATCGGAGGCTAGGGCGGAGCTTACATTTCGCGCCTTTGACAATCTCTTTCTGAGGACTAACTTGACACGTCAACATACAATGCCTGAAGAATATTGACGCTTTGTGATTGGGCAAACCTTAGTACGTCATAAGCCACGCCTCCGGTTGAAAAATCAACCGGTAAATTTGGCGCGCTGCAAGTGGGAAAAGTCCTTCATACGGGGGGCTAAGAAGGACTTTGAGAAAGTCTAGTCCGACCGTAGTCTTTGTCCGTAGTCGCCGTATCCTAAATTCGTTAATGAAAACGGTACTACTATGCTGTTTTTTTCTTTCATAATTTTAATTTTATTATAAGAAGGGTAATTACTGCTTTCAAATAAAACAAACTACAAAGTTGGCGTTATCCGTAGTAATGCTGTTGAAACTTAGCAGAGAGAAATATATTATGCGGGAAGAGTAAAAAGCAATAGCATGAAAATAGTTGGACACATTTGTTTTCATTCGAAACGTTATAAAGGTAATAATACTTTATTCACCTGCATGGGGGCCCTTCGACATCGAAAGCATCAAACACTGTGAACATTCGAGAATTAGATTTTTCTCCGATAAACCACGTGCACTTCAATTTACTCAGGTAGTTTCCTGGGTAGTTAGGACTGGTGAAGTTCATCGTTTGTCCAGGTAGACTAAATTCACACCCTACATTAGAGAATTAACTTGACATAAATATATGAAATAAGAAATGAACCACATTCGTGGTTATTGTTGTATGGAGCGTGTTCACGTGACGTCATAGCCGCCATGTTGGTGTACCTTTAACAATAGATTCTTCGTTAGCTTCTTTTGTTAGGTACACCAACATGGCCGCTATGCCCTTTGTCATTTGAATCTCTGGGGATTGAGTGAAACCCTCTATACATATTTGTTTACCAATTAAGGAGGAAGTTTGTGCTCAAGCATGTTAAGCCCTGGTTCATTTAACGAAAAATAGATTTACCGTCAATAAATGTTTAAAAAAGGATCAAAAGTTTAAACACAATCTAATTCCACCATAATACTAATATCCACTTCCTTAAATGCATTAAGTGGATGATTGTCGTGTCACGTGACCGATGACGTCATAATTAACATGCTTAACATGCTTGAGTGGTATCGCCTTTATCTATATCCGAAAGTGCATATTGGGAAAACATATTTATTTTCCAATTGAAAATTTACATTTTATGGCGTCATTTGACAACAGCTACCAGAATCATTTTCAAATATTTTCCTTCTTCATGGAGGTAATCGGCTAACGCTGTTGCCACCCAATTCAGATCATGTGATGTAAACAGATGCTACGCTGAGGAATTATTCCTTTTTCATTCTAATCATAATGCAGTCATGCCTATCTGAATAAAATTAATTTTCAAAGAGTCAATTCTCCAGAGTAATGTGGGTTTACATCACATGATCTGAATTGGGTGGCAACAGCGTTAGCCGATTACCTCTATGATCATCTTGTTTAACTTATTTGATAGAATACCAAGACAATAGTGTAAATTAGAGGAACAAAAGGATCCGCGCATTGAGTTATGTTGAGTTGTAGTATGTAGTTATCTATTCAAAGCTAAATAATATTGGAATGAAAGTGATTTTTGGAGCTAGTGAATCAATCAATCCGTTTCCACGCCGTACATCGCGTTGGAAAACCCAGCATTAATAGACAAAAACCGAGACCAATCATCGACAGATTCTTATGCAGAGCGGATTGAGATTTGGTATGGATTAAAAAAGGCCTGCCTCAGACATCTACATTTGACAACGCGTATATTACACCAGATTACCCCCGCGAGTTGCAAAAAGAAAGAGCGATTATAAAGGCAATTAAGAGAGTTGAGGAAAGACGCAAAAGTGCTAGGAAGGTCTATTACAATTGAATGTGAACTCTTCTAAGTTAAAACAATTCCTCGAGAGTTTCTCCCAAGTGACGAGGACGCTTCAAGAGATTGAGTTTAAAGTCAACCTCGTTAATAAGGGACGAAGAAAGAAGGCATGTGGCTGCATTTGCCAGGTCCGAGTTCAAGACATTCAACAGGAGAAAATAAAAACTTACTTATGTTTATGTACCTATACTATTTTCCCGCGAAATAGAAAGTTTAGATACTTAACTCTTAAAAGACGTATGTTGGTCTCTGTAGAAAATATAAATTAAGCTTTGTTTACAAGGGGACAGCAAAGTTGTTGATTTTGGCTGTTGCTTACCTGCTAAAACCTTAATCCCAGTCGAAGCCCAAAGCCAATGTTTTCTGGCCTGATAATATGTAAGATCATGATGTCGCTACGGTCATCTGAACCAGTGAAGTTCTGTGTTGTTATGTTTTCAATATTTGTTTTTGCTTTCAAATTTTGTTTCTCCTTGGTATTCAATGTGTCGGGCTCAAAACAGTCAGTCATGTGCAACCATAAGACTTTTTTAGCATTTTTGAATGTCACCTGAGCAACCGCCACTCTCAAGAGGATAAGGAATGCATACCCATTCAATTAAAGTGTGTCTCCCTAAATGTCAGGGGCATTAACAAGGCAATTAAATGCAGGAACATATTTAAATGGTTTCACCAGCAAAATATACACATCGCTTTCTTATACAAGAAACCTATAGTTCAAAGGAAGAGGAATGTAATTGGAGATCTAAATGGGGTGTTATGATTTTGCTTAATCCAAAGCTCGATATAACAATTACAAAACCATTCATGACAAAAAGGGAATATATGTTGTTCTGCAAGCTAATATTCACTTTCTGCAATGTTTACTTTCTTACAATGTTTACCAAATGAACCAAAAAATCAAATCACCTTCTTGAATGACTTAACATAAATACTAAAATATGTTGATAGCAGGTGATTTCAACTATGCTCTTTCGACAAAAGATAAAAAGGTGGAGGTTTCATTAAGGTAAAGCACTCAGTTATTGAAACAAACATGTTAGTTAAAGCTAATTTTTTTCTGGGATGCTTTACAAAATGGTGGTTTAACTACACATCGCCAGCGCTAAGTTTGGACACCGCACATAACCTGCACGGCTATGTTGGCCCGGCACTGAACAGTAACCTGCTAAATCATGTGTTAATAGTAGCAAAACTTCACATGTACACAGCATTTTTGAAAGACACACCTCAGTTATTGAAACAAACATGTTAGTTAAAGGAGCAGTGTCACGATTCTGATTGGTTGTTATAGACAATGGAAAAATCACGCTATGTCACGCGCCGCTGCAAATTTCTCTTTCAATTGAAATAAATAAAATGCTGCTTTATAAAAATATAACATCAAACCTAACCATATAATACTGAAGTATAGTTTTAAAGCAATTTCGGTTCGAGATATCGTGCAAATACGCCGATGCAAGCGGATTACTCACGGACTTCTACTTCTGTCACGTCTTTTGATTTCTTGTCCGCCTGACACATTTTCAAAACTTTGGGCATGAATACTAATCGTGACACTGCTCCTTTAAAGCTAATTTTTTTCTGGGAATGCTTTACAAAATGGTGGTTTAACTACACATCGCCAGCGCTAAGTTTGGACACCGCACATAACCTGCACGGCTATGTTGGCCCGGCACTGAACAGTAACCTGCTAAATCATGTGTTAATAGTAGCAAAACTTCACATGTACACAGCATTTTTGAAAGACACACCTTTCTCTTTTGAAAGCTTCCTTATCCTCTAAACGACAAAATAAATACAGAAAAAGAATGCGCCGTTAACAAACAAATTCTTGAAAATTTTATTAAGAAATGGCGACCTTTATATGACTGACTATTAAAATGGCAATAAAAAAACTGATATGAGTTCCTGATTAGAACCATAATCATTGTACTATTGTTACTAACTTGTTATTGGTTTTGTAATCTTTGTTTATATTCCTTTTATTTACTTTATATATTAACGTATCACTGTAAAATTAACTGTTTAAGTGTTAATGTATGGAAATAAATAAATAAAATAAAATAAGGGCTTTTATAGGCTCGTGCAGAAACTCATACTTATTGTTAATAGCCACAAGAGTTAGTTACATAGTTACTGCTGTATGCTCTTTTTTCTTTGTCTTGCTATTTATTCATGAAATGAATATAATACTTACACTAAAAGAGTTTTGTAGGTTTGGAAAATATGTCCCTAATGGGCTAGAGAAAAAATGCTGGTGCCGCTGTTATATTGTTAAAAAGAAACCATGGAGATTGCAATACATTTGTACACAATTTAGCATTAATACGCAGAACCGGACGTTTGCACATTCGTCAAGGAGTGATTGGAACAGATTGAAATACTAGACTGCTAGAGCTTCTTTGCAGTTTATTAGTCAAAAGGCACGGCATGAGATCTTCCTTTGTCATTATCTACTATTCATACCGACAACTGATATGCTTATCATAACTTACCAGTCCTTACGTAAACAGCATTACTCTTCTTCCCTGGTCCCACTGTGTCACCTGCAACTTGTATTCGATATTCCGTCAAATATTCAAGTTCCTGCATATTAATGATGTCCTTAAGCTTGTTGGGTGCTACCTTCTTCTCAGTATAGATTTCATGTGTACTTGAACGCTTGTAGTAAACAATATAAGCACGAATAATGCCATGTACTGCAGAGGCAGGAATCGGTTTCCAGCTCACCTTGATACCGAAACCTTCAGACCATTGGCTGGTCACAACAGGACCACTGCTGGGAACTGTTGAATACATTAATAATAGATTAATAATAGATTAATAATACATCTACTTCATACATTTGACTGTTAAATTATGCAATGTGAATATTAATATAAAACAAAATACAGTTTCCAAGGACTGATGATCTGGAGGCCAACGAGTTGCTTACTACTTAACGTCCGTGTTCGAGAATATATGGGTTCATCCATTAGCTGTTTAAGTGAGAGATTGTTACATCCTTAATGAGCACCTTAAATTGAAATGGTCATCGATTTTAGGTACCCAAATAAAAAGGCAATTTAATTAAGTTCAATAATTATTAAACACAAACAGGTGATTACTGAAAGATGTGATCGAACCATTGTGTGAAACCCTTGAAATGTGTAATTGTGAGTTTAAAAAGTTATAAGAGTATAGCATGAAGATCATTCCGAATGTCTAATAATTCCCGTGACATGTTATGAGCATGACTCTAATCTTTTTTTTAAAGTTGGTTTCTCTCATTTGCGTCTCTGTGGTCTCTACACACTATAAATTAGCATGGAAAGCACAAGTAATAATACGATATTCTATGCTGTTATCTCACCGTCCTCTGATGTCTTGATGTAAGCTTTCTTACTGCCGAGGTAATGACTAGAACCAGAAGCCGAGCCATGTGTCTGTATAACGACTTGAACTGTGTACTCGGTGTACTTTAACAATCCAGTAACATTAACACTTGTTTGTGATGCAGGTATAGGTACTGCTGTTGCATTGGCTGATAAACGTGTTGGTACGCAGACCACAATATACTCAGTAATGTTTATAGCACCTGTAGTTGTAGCTGGGAACTCATTCCACTTCACTTGTATTGTTGTCGAGCTGATATTCTCGGCTGTGATAATGGACCAGTTTTGCTCAACTGGAACTGGAAAAAGTGACATAGTCAAGTGGAGTGGTGTGGTCTCGTGTCATGTCAAGTGTATGTAATGTAATGCCATGTCATATCATATCATGTCATCATATATAATATAATATTTTGGAAAACTGTGCATAACTTGTGTACTAATTTTTAATTCTTTAAATGCATATTACATTTTGTATACTTACTCTCTGTCAGTCTGCCATTGAATATGAAATACCGCGCTTTAAACCCAGTCCATCTGGTAGAAGCTCTGTTTGAGTGGAACTTTAGTCTAGCTGTACCATTAGATATCCATGTGAAGTATCGTCTTTCTCCACATGCTTCACCGATCGGTTGCCCGTCACCATTTAAGAATGACAGAGAAAACTCTCTGTTGAGATAAAATGTTTTGTATAGCAGTTAGTGTTGATGCTTGAAGCAAGTATTCTTTTAACTATAGCCGTATTTGAATTCTATATTTTCAAATCAAAAACTATTTTCTGGTTGACTGATAGATTGGCGAGCATTGATTTCCTAGGACAAGGTCGACCGTTGATCATCTGAACGTCGTAACGACAGGTCTGCAAAATGCTACGCATGTCCAATCAGCGGTAGAAATCGCGGGAGCAGCTATACATGTTCCTTCATGGTTTATGTTAAAAAAACTCGACATATCGCAAAAAAGACCGGGGGATAATGGGAAAATCGCAGGAGTTAAGAGTTCAGAGTTTAGTCTTCAAGCCAATTTAATTTGGGACTTGTTCATAATAAGCACTTTTCTGTAACACTGTTTTGAAGTCCAAATTTCGAATGAAAAATCCAACCAAAATAATGCACACAAGCCTGATTATTCGGGTGAAGTTCACGCATGTGCAAGTGTTTTTCCAGATCTGTCCATCGTGACAACTCTGGCGCGCACAAGTTTCCAGCGTTTAACTGATTTTTTTTCGGAATGTTTCTACTGAATTAGAAGTGATAGCATAATGATTGGCATGGCTTCAAATCAATTAATTGTTTTACTTTTTACTGGTAAATTTGTCATCAAATCGAGTCTGTGATACTTTACTTACAAGCATCTCGAACTTTTTGGTATGCTGAGGTGTACGACGATAACCAGTATCACTGCCTGTTGTGTAGGTGCCGTAAAGTTCCACTGACATTTAGAATTCCAGTAAATACGTCTTGGGTACCCTGGGCTGGAGAGCACACCACTCGTGTCGTTAATATGTCCTCCACAACCTGGAGAGTATCAACGCGACAGCTGCCATTAGTTATCACACGACATGAAAGCTAGAGTTAAACCAAAACATAACGCAATAGAAACACAAACGATACATACACCTTAATACATGTGTATATAATGAAATGAAGGGACAGCAGTGAGTGCGATAAAACGTATAGTACGTGCCTTACAACTAATGACGTAATTATCCATTTACCTCCTGCACTTCCACATACTCTAAGGTTGCAAATTGGTGGTTTCTGGAGTTCATATACATAAAACGCTCCGCAGTTACGGACCATGATGCTAACTTGCCAATTGCAGCAGTTCTCGAACCAGTGGAAACATAGTGTGCGATGGACGACGCCTTCTCTAGTTGAAGGGTGCTGCTCCAACATCCATCCCGAGGCTGCAGTACCACAACGGGCCTTAGGGACACAAGAAGTGGCTATCTGGGAACCAGCAGCACCAGAGAATCGATACCACCCAGGTGTGACGTCAAGGATATCACAGGATGAACCTCCAGGGGAACCTTGTGCGCGATCCCATGACGTTAATAGAGTGTGATGTTGACATTCTATACAATGACAACAATGTACATTAACAACGATTTACCGTATAAACAACACATACCGTAAAAACATGTACCGAAAGTCATTCTCATTAAATGTCTGGGGTATGTTTCTAAACATCTTTATATATGATGGCAAATTACATCTAAAAATAGCTGGAAAACCTTTCCCGCGAACTCAAGCTAGCAAAATTATACTCAATTCATTTGTATATTCCATCATTTTAAGATTGCGCTACTTGTTCTAAGTTATGTGATGATTTCTGGTTATGTTTGCTTCCACTTTCTGGTTGAATGGTGTACATACTTTACTGAAATATATTGAAATACTATAAAAGCAGATTTGACCACGGATCGGGTTATCCTTGGAGGATTTTATTTGCCTATTCATTCTAGAGACGGTTTACATCGTACAATGATTTTTCGGTTTGCCTTTTATAGGCAATATGCAAGTATTTCCCACTCCCACTCTAACCCTTTCGGATGGGCCAGGAAGAGAACTGCCCAGAAAATCCCGTCGTACCAATTTCAAAACCTAAAATATTTTATTTTTATGATTATAATACAAGCTAAGAAATGTATGTCATTTGATTGGTTGAGAGCAGTGGTATGTCAGCATAATTTGTAATACCTACATGTAGGTATTACAAACCCATATATGGTAGCTCTTGCTATATTTGGAAAACACGCAACCAGTGTCTTTTTGATATTGTCTTGAAACAGGCAAAAATAGCTTAAAACAGGCAAATATGCAGAACTGACCATTTACGAAAATGTAGAATCGTATTGTTGAGATACCTCAAGTACAGTTTAGTTTTGGGTCCTCGAAAAAGCTTAAGTTTGACCAGAAAATCCCCAGCACGGCCCGGCGGGATCCCCAGTAAGGAATCACACAAGACCTCAACTTGATAAAGAACTTAAAAAAATACAAGGAAATGGTCCACATAAATGTGTACATTTTCTATTTTATCAGCTCTTTTTTATTGTTATGCCTTTTCTGTCTGAGCATGACTCATGAGTTCGTTGGTTCTTGACGGAGCACGATCAAGCAATGACGGGATTGCCCCAGAAAGAACCTGTTGTACTACTCGAAAAAGAGCAGGGGATTGTCACGCGGTACAGCAGTCTGGCCATTGCACTAACCACACACTCAACATTTTAAACTGCGTGGCAGCCATTAGCGCCGTAAAAGCAGTCCGAAAAAAGTTACTCACGCAATATGTCAGTTATATGTAAAGCGTAATGAAACTGTGGAGATATGGCGATATGTAAATAGCCATTATTATTATTATTAAAATTTCTTAGCTCGTATTATAAACATTTAATAGCATGGCTTGTACGTGATATTTGGCATAAATACCACTCGTGAGATTTCAAAATGCCTTGTAATTTCACTCACCGCTACGCGGCTCGTGAAATTACAAGGAATTTAGAAATATATCTCCAAATACCACTACAAACCGTGCTATCGCTATTGCTATTGACTCTTGAGTTGAAGTCTTAACTTAGTAAAGCCACATTCGTACGTTTAATAGAGGTTCCCTGACCGGCTTTTCAACTGCCATTTACAAAGTATTCGTAATATAAATTACAAGAAGTATAATTAATGGTATATAATAATAATATATAATAATTACGGATTAAAATATAAACTAATGGCAAACTATGACCAGCTAAAACATGACTCTAACAGAGTCGACTTCAGCTGCCTTTTAAATTTGAGAAGGTCTGTTTCCTGTTTAAGTACGTCCAACGAATTCCATAACTTCACCTGTAATCAAATGATCTCTGTCCGCTTGAAGAACGATATTTAGGGATGTTGAGGTATTGACGAGACCGAGTGTTTCGCTGGTGGATGTTCGAACTATTACTGAACTTATCGACTAGATAGTTGGGGGCAAGCCCATTTATGCACTTAAATATCATTAGTGTCCATATACTCGAGAGTGTCCTTTACAGGTAACCATTGGAGTTGATATAAGATTGGAGTAACATGGTCAAACTTGCGTCTACCACAAACTATCCTAGCATAAATGTTTTGTACAAGTTGAAGCTTTTTGGTGTTCTTATCAGAAGTACTTACTCCTGATCGGCAAAAATGGTTGGCTGTGGAATCAGAACTTCCCTAGTATATTGCGAGGGATTGCAATTTGTAAACTGGACCGGTGCTGACTGACATTCAAGACAAATTTCGTAAAGTCGATAATTGTAGAAAGAAAGTCGACCGCTCGACAGGGTATGGTTTTTGACAATTCGTAGCCTGGAACAGGTTATATAAATCACTGTTTTGGTCTGGAAGAGCCTCAGGACGGTTTGAGTTATTCACGGTCCCTTGACGCTGCAAACGCAGAGTCCGTTTTTCTGTTTTTGATTCGAGTGGAGCGCAACGTCTCGCGCGTATCATATCAGACGCTACCCTGGTCTGGAACAGGATATCGTTTTGCCATTTTGCCTGGAACAGCTGGGTACCTTAATTGCCATTTTGTCTGGAACAGGGTCGCAAAAATACAGTTTCTTGGCCTGGAACAGGGTAAGAGTTTCAAGGGCTCACGGCACACCCCCATCCAAATTGTTAAGGCTGGTTCTCATATGATCGCTGACGATCGTTAGCGATCGCCGGATCGTCCAAATCACTCAACCGAAGGATCGCTCGCGATCGCTGCCATTTGTTCACATATAGTCGCTGGCAAGTTTATTACGCGCCAGTGCGTGTGAGTTGGATGGACTGTCAAGTTCCCGATTTCCCAGATTTGGAACTGACGCTTTGTGCTCGATGTGCACAGCAAGCCAGTCTAGATTCATAAACTCGACTGGTATGGGAACAGAATCTCTTCCTGAACCCAACGGAATGTTATTTCTCTGTTTGAGGTATCTTCCATACGCAGTCCTGATATGTTTTCCTCTACAGCAGCCGGTGTAATGTTGAACTTGTCACTGATTTTCGTCCACACATACTTGTCTTTATATTCTCTGCTGTATTTGTTATAAAAGGCATTCGTATTTGCGCAGCTCTTCCATAAACTCTTCCGTACTGCATGCAGCCCGCCATGTTGGAAGCTGAGTGAACAAGTTAATGCACGAGCGACAACTACACAACAACAGACCGTTGCCATGGCGTTGAAGTTTGGATCTAGGAAACATTGGATTGTGGGATGCCACAGGATCGCTCGATCGCGGAGAAGTGTTCTCATATAATCGCTGACGATCGCCAACGATCGCTGGAGTAGAACCTTTACCTTTGGACATGACTCTTGCAACACTAATCCTTTAATTGTTATGGACCAGAAGCAGCGCGCAACCCTGAAGTTCCTCTCTCCCCCTTCCAACCCCCATTCAATGTTGGGAAAAAAAAGTGACCAAACCAGTACGAAAGTTTATCCAACATTGAAATGAGGGGGTGCGGGGGACATGTTCCAACTATTCATGTCCAAAGCTGCCTTTGGACATGACTCTTGCAACACTAATCCTTTAATTGTTATAGACCAGAAGCAGCGCGCAACCCTGAAGTTCCTCTCTCCCCCCTTCCACCCCCCATTCAATGTTGGGGGGGAAAAGTGACCAAACCAGTACGAAAGTTTATCCAACATTGAAATGAGGGGGTGCGGGGGACGTGTTCCAACTATTCATGTCCAAAGCTGTTGCTCTACTCCAGCGATCATCAACGATCGCGATCGCTGACGATCGCTGGATCGCTAGAAGTGTTCACATATGATCGCTGACGATCGCTGGTCAAATTTTGGACGATCCGGCGATCGTCAGCGATCATATGAGAACCAGCCTTTAGAGAGTATCCCCCAGGGTAAAACGGTTCTTCTGTACATTTAACTCTGATAGACGGTGACTTCTGAAATTTTGAAGAACCTAACAAGACATCTACTGCATCTATCTTGTCTCTGTAGCATAGATTTTTGGATGGTATTATATTTAGACTAGTTCTTTCTTCCTGTCCTTTTCTTGTTAACTTTGCGTACATCAGTGAAAATGTTTGACAACAAATGGTCAAGTTCGTTTTGGAGGTAAGCTTTGTAATTATATTTACAGGTCACATTTTTGATGGACCGGCTTTCTCTCTTTTGAAAACTTTATTAATAGGATATGTGTAGATAATATAATATAAGATAATATAAGATAAGATAACTTTATTTATACACGGTAGGTCCTTCAGGAGTGATAAAAATGCAATTATGGAAATGGCTATATACTACTACTACTATAATATGATAAAAACAAAAAAAATCCCTGCTTTACAAGGACTTTAAGTCTTTAAGTGCTCACCCACAAAAATAATGGCAGCGTATTTGAGATTTAAAAGTTGTCAGTGATGACGTCTGTCTAAGGTCTGATGGCAAGCTATTCCACAGTACCGCCCCACTGTAACTCAAACTCCTTTTGTAAAAGTCGGTGCGGGGGAGCGGCACTGCCAGCTTGCCATCTGTGTTTCTCAAGTTATATGACGCAACATCAGTCGGATTGATAAACCTCGAGGTCAAATATTCAGGAGCTTCATTATGTAACACTTTGTACATTAAAATCGATTTACTGAACTTTCGTTGTCGGTCTAGTTTATTCCAGTTAAGTAACTGAAAGAGGTTATCGGCGTTAGCGTCAAAGCTTGAAAATGATGTTATTTGTGCCGCGCGATTTTGTAATGTTTGTAATTTTCGGGAAAGGCCTTTGTTACAGTTGCCCCAAACTACACTACAATAGTCAAAGTGCGGTTGTACTAGTGCATTATAAATGGTAAGCATTGTCTCTTGAGGAACAAAGTGCCCAACGCGTTTGATGGCACTTATCCCAGAGGAGATTTTTTTGGATATCACGTGAACATGATTTTCCCAATTTAGGTTTTGATCAATTTGTACACCAAGGGACTTTGAAACTGAGACCTGCTTTACTGGGGCTTCGTCAATAACGAAGTTTGGGCTCCCCGTAAGATTGGATAGCCTTTGTCTTGAGCCAATGAGTAAAAATTCGGTTTTCGTCATGTTTAGCGTGAGCTTATTGGCAGCCAACCAAACATGAATCCTATTCAAATCAAAACTCACACGCTCATTTATTTCTTCTATATTATTGCTTGCGTATGTTATGCTAGTGTCATCTGCATACATTCTTGGCTGCGAATATACTAAGCTGTTAGGCAGATCATTTATATATAATAGAAATAATAAGGGGCCTAGGATGGTCCCCGGAGGCACGCCACTCCTAACAACTTCCTTAGATGACTTAGAGCTATTAACGATACATGTTTGCATTCGAATTTCTAAATAGGAATTAAACCAGTTCTGTGCAGGTCCGGTTATTCCATAATATTCTAATTTTGATAGAAGAATAGTATGGTCAACTGTATCAAAGGCCTTTTTTAAGTCTAGAAAGACAACAGCATTAATATATCCGCGATCAATATTTAGTGACCAACTATCGGTTGCTTCCAGTAGTGTAGTTACTGTGGAGTGAACTTAAACTGCTGTGCTTAAACTTAAACTGTGCTCTTAAACTACTTCACTAAGTGCCTACAGCCTAGTTATCTGTATTTTACCTCGATTTATGTTTTCAATTTCCTGAGCTGAGACCAAAATATGCGAATTGTGACCGTTATCATGGTAACGGTCCGTACGGCAAAATTCCGACCGAGCAACAGCCAATCAAAACACTCGATTTGACATGGAGAGTGGCTTGCCATATACTAAATTATATTAATGAGAATCGAATTCTGACATATCATTGTCTTTCTTCGACGCTCGGCCGAGATTGTTACGATTGTTATATTTTCGATCCTGGTTTCTCAAGCTCATCGAAAATAGATCATCGGAATGCGGAAAATAGATCATCGGGATTTAATTTTAGATGGTAACTTAGTCAGGACATCAAGTCGCCTAACTTTCTTGTTATTCAAGCTTATCCTTTTTTTGATGTCTCTACTACCACAGGTGTCACGGTACACACCAAAACTCCACGGTACAAACCCAAACTACATGACAAAAACAAAATCTCCACGGCACAAACAATAACTCCACGGCACAAACAATAACTCCACGGCACACACAATAACTTCACGACACAAACTAAAACTCCACGGCACACACAATACTCCACGGCACAAATCGAAACTACATCGCACAAACCAAAACTACACGACACAAACAATAACTCCATGGCACAAACAATAACTCCAAGGCACAAATCAAACATACACGACACAAACAATAACTCCACGGCACAAACAAAATATAATTGGAACCTATGGAAGGTCTATAAGTTGACATTTTACCTACCGCCGGTGTTTGTTGAGACCAATGCTGGCAAACTCTTGTATGTAGATAGCACACGATTAAATGGATCTGTTAAGAGGCCATATACTTGTACGCGATAGGTTATGCTGCTTGCGAGACCAGAAATATTTACCATGAAGATTGTTGGACGTGCAAGAGAATAAGAACTCGAGAAGAACAACTCCGTGGTATTGCACATGACAACAAATCCATACACATGTAAACCGGAGATTCTTAAATCACTCCAGGAGACATAAACTGTAGACGAACTGTTTGCCCAAGCACTGATGTTCCAGCCAGCGATATTTGTAGCTGTTTAAGAGGAATATGAATTGCAGTAATAAGGCTCAGGAATATCGGTTTATAACAATTACTTCACATTTCTAAAACATAATTTCACTTTGAAGACATTCTGCCAGCGGAGTTGCTCATCAGTATACTTTCCATATTATTCAACTATTCTGCCATAATGATGTTCCTAGTCTAAAAATTCCACGAAAAGCCACTGAGTCGATGGAAATGGGTAATAGAGTGGCAAGGTGCCACGAATCTGACGAATGTGGTGTGACATTCCCTGTACTTCCTAGCGTATACGTTTTTAGGGTCTAGGCCTGATTCAAAGGTTTATCGCGTTGTTGTTTTGCATATTCCATGCTATCCTATCCACTGACAAACAGAAAATGTTTAATAAAATAATTGTTCGATAACATATTAAGACACAACTCACCATCGTCAAAATTCCCTTTAAAATGTGCATAGCGTAGTCTTAAACCTCTAAAGAATGCCCAGTAACGAGAGTAATATAGAACAGTTAGATGACTGCTCTTGATAACAATGCCAAAAGGATGTCGTACTCTTCTGCAAAACTTGTTGATTTGCTGTCTATCATTATCCAAGATAGTCACGCTGTTATACCTTAAAATACAACAATTAATTAGGTTACAGTTGGAGTATTTTTTTATCTTTCCAAGCTTTCGATACCATCAATCATGACATTATTTTTAGTAAACTTGATAATTATGGGATATGAGGTATGGCTTTGCAGTTAATTATAAGCTATTTCTTAAATCGTAAACAGTTTGTCCAATTCAACGGTAAGAAGTCTGCAATACAGCTTATTAGATGTGGCGTTCCACAACATCTATTCTTGGACCTTTATTTTGATCTTATATGTTAACGATCTTCCTAATGTGCATCTGCAATAACGGAATGTTTGCTCTCTGCTGACGATAACAAATATTTTAATCAGTTATTAAGTACCACTAAACAATAAGCTTACTAAAATAAGTGACTGGATGAAAGCTAATCAACTTACTGTTAACAATAAAAACAATAATTATCTCTTATTTAGGCTTGGGTCTAGGTACTGTATGTATCTAAAATTCAAAAATGTCACTTCATTGAACACTAATTTATCCATATATCATTTAACTTAACATAGTTTGGTCATCCACTAATTATACTAACTTCAATAGACTATTTCTCCTGAAAAAGCGCATTATTCGCATCATAATTAACGCTGACTGCCTCGCACATTCTGCACCGCTTTTCGCTCAACTAAATATTCTTGACTGTAGCATTCTGTTTAAGATTAGTAAAATGACGCGAAGGACTAGTTTAATAAACAACAAGTTTACTTCCAAGATGGCGGAACTAAAATCCAGCGAACTTACATCAGAGAATGGCTACACGTAGACAACAGGGAGCCCGGTCATAATGTTACCTTGACATATTTAGTATTGACTCTCATAACATTGATAAATTTGTGTTTTCTTGTCATAACCGTTTGCTATCCACAACATTTCTTAATATTTCACAACTAATAACCAGTATCACAGTTACAATACCAGAAATGTATCACACTACAGAACCCAACCCTTGTCGCACTAATATCAAACAACATACAATCCAAGTTCAAGGTCCAACAATATGGAACTCTCTTCCTACCAGTATCTCATCACTAACGACAACAAGTTATGTTAAAGAGGCTTCTGAAATATTTGTTCACAAACCAATGCCGAATGCAAACCACTTCTAAATTTCCATCATTACTTACAAAGTTATTTGCTCACTTAAAATGTCACATTTATCATAAATCAATACCATACTTCGCAATTATAAAATTAAAATTGAACGAAAAACGACTATGAGGAGACCATTCATAGATAAGCCCTGTGGTTTCACTGTGTGAGCACTATATATCAGCAACGGAGACCAGAAATGTTTCAGCAATTGTTTATGTTCTATCAGCGGTATACTCCATAGGTAGAATATCGTGTAGAAGGTAGAAGATTGTGTCACAGTCAAGCGTTGTCATCTGCTTAGCGTAGTGGTTGAGGCGTTTGCTTTACACGCGGAAGATTAGGCATGGGATCGAGTCCCAATAGAACTAACACTACTCTTTTCTTCTCGTTTACCTTCTTTTCCTGTTTACCTGTGAACTCTATAGCCACAAATTAGCCCTAAAACCTCGTCGTTTACCTGGGAACGTGTTTTCGGAGTGGTTGGGGTATTTTTGTGGGTAGCATTAGGGTTTGTGTTAGTGTGTTTTACTTGTTTCTGTATCGCAGACACATTTCTGGTCTCGGTCCTTGTTATATAGTGCTCTCCGATTCACTGAACCTCATCGCCACTCATTTCCTTTCCCCTCATTTCTTTCTATATTTCTTTCTTTTACAGTACAATAGACGCATTGTATCTGAAAGCTTAACTTAGTGCATTCACTGTAATCTTATCCTTGTTTGTAACTGTTATGTACTGCAATCAATTATATATGGTGAAAATGAATAAATAAATAACCTGACTAGCTTTGTTTGATTTCTTGATATCACTGGGGTTTCTTGCAATTTGATTGATTTAACATTATACAATTATATTCCAGACGTTATCATCCTCATTCGTCATCCTCATCCTTATTCGAAACGCACCCTAAGCCTAAGAATAATGTCCCGATTAAAAATGTTTGCGGTCGTGACCTTAGTACCAAAAGAGGAATATATAAATCAAGAGTTACTAGCAACACAATATTACGCACCATACGCGCATGCCTCCATGTTATTGTCCTTCTTGGCATCACCTCCTTTCCCAAATGTTTTCTTTTGCTTTAGAGTAAAGAAATTCTCACCTGCAATCATGTGGACCAAACACCACGTCATCGAAGGCTAGTATTATGTTGTCATTGAATGAGGAGTTGAACGTCCAGTTACAGCTTGTGGGCTCCATAGAGTAAGGGTAACCAGGACTCGATAGTTGCCCTGTTAGTCCTGTTGGGTGGCCTCCGCAATCTGTCAAAGAAGTACAAATCGGAAAACGCGTTTAAAAGACGTACTACGCATGCGATAATTACAGTTATAGTTGATTATGATTAATTAATTGTAATTATAGGTAATTAGTTTTTTCACATCTCTTTGCCTCACGGGTCATGCTCAGCATGACCTAGGAGATATTGGGGAAACTCGGCTTTCGGTTAGTACAGCATACATTTAATGGAATGGTTAACCCAGTGGTTCAGTAACAGTTAGTACTTCAGCTTTAGACTGTGATCTATTGGATTAACTAGTACACGGAGCGGAAGATTTATGGGATTATTGGAAGCCGTTTGGCACAAGGAGACCAAAATACGTTTTTTTGCGCAAGTGGGAGCGCTGTTGAATACTAATACGAATGTATTTATACACGAATGAGAGTTATATACTGTCCGTTTGGGAGAAATATAGTTAAAAAGTATAGAAACATGTCTGAACTATTATATTTGTCAGTGAAAGAAGTATATACTAGGAGTGAGATAAATAACCGCTGACACTAGGTAATCACGGGGGCACCTTTCCCGTTCCCAGATCTCTGCGATCTTGTTTGTCGGGCGGGATGATTCAATGCAGGATTTGGAAATACTTTGAAATAGATGTATATAGAACAAGGATCCATACGTCTTCCCCAGGCGTTCGTGTTTAGGGTTAGAGTGAACGTTTTGCGTCAACAACTTCGAAAACCACTTTATTCCAAGCTACAAAGCCAAATAAAGACATAATTGCTTGACTTTGAAGCTTTCCTGATTTTTCATGTGACTTTCGTTGCGATCTTTAGTGCATCGTACATGGTGTGAGGTACAGAGAACTTAAAATTATAACACGAGCCTTCAATACAAGATTATGGTATCGCCAATAAGCTAAGATTTCAAATAAAAATGATATCGATTGTTGAATTTCTGAGAAAGCTAGCATATGAAACATATTGTCCAATCGCAGTGATTATAAGTTAGAGAAACATTTTGAAGTTTAATTTTTCCTGCCCAAAAATGTCTAGTTTTAATTTTCCAGTTATTTTGTGGCTTGCTTGAATTCAAGATACAATCTTGAATAGCGCTATACGCGTTTCTATTTTATATATAGCTATGACTAATAATGATATAAACCTTACCCGATGGTGGTTGTTTAGGACCTGAAACAAAGAACATAGTTCAAACTGTATTACGAGATACGTAAATAAAAAAAGAAAAGTAAATCGAAATGTTCAGCTATTTGTATAGGTGTCTCGTTCAATTTGGGATTAACTCGCACGAGAGCATGTGTTTTTCAAAGAGCATCAACAATTACGTGAGCCCGTAGGGTGTGTGAATTAATCCCAAATTGAACGAGAAACCGTATGATTTGTTAATCACATATACATGAAAACATTAACAAATAAACTTTACTTTTGCTTAGCTTATTCAGTGGTACGGAACTAAGCTAAAACTATATACAATGTTTCTAATAGAAAGGTAAGTTTCCTAATTAATGGAGCCATTTATTTTTCAATGGATATAACGTTATTTCTGTAGAATTCATCGTGAACACGTTGTGTGCTTGAGACAAACTTTTGGTTGCAGTCTACAGAAGTGACGAAACGTTACTATATGTGCTGAAAGGAAAACCGTCAACCCCAAAAAGATAACGGTTTTCATGTCCATTAATACTTCCCAAGTATAGTTAAAAGAAACGATGAATAATGGCTAAAAACAGTGCTCTAGGGATACATTCGTTTAAAAAATCAATTTTCTTCGGTAACATCTATCAAATCATATCACAGAACAATCCCATAGTATTTTACCTCCATCCCAAATTAGCGATGGACCAATTAGACTGACAATGCCTCGTTAAATGATCAAAGGCATTTAGATATATCATTAGCATACAAGATAGTTTGTAAGTTAAAAGTTAATAAACCTTATGCAATTTTGGCTGCCCTAATTTGCATACTGACAGTAACATTGTTCTGAATTTCTAACGAGACCTGAAACAACCATGGGGCTGATCAAAGCCAGGTCCCGGCTAATCCACAGATTGAATTGGAATTTAGCATGTTGGTTTTCGCGGAGGGAGGAAAACCGGAGAACCGGGATAAAAACCCTCGTAGCAAGGGCGAGGTACCAACAAACTTAACTCACATATGGCGCCGCGTCCGGGAATCGAACCTGAGCCACAGTGGTGAGAGGCGAAGCGCTTAACCACTGCGCCACCCTGACTCCCTCAAATTGTGCACTTTAATTAAGTAATACTGTGCAGTTTCATTATTTTGTTTTATTTGCTTGCAAAGCCATCGGTACTTAAAAATTAGGTCATGAAAACGAGGCTGTTCAGTCAACAACATTATTTTGCCTCTTGCACATTACGAGAAATATTCGAAAAATGACGTAAGCCGATATAATTATCGTCAAGGATTAAGAAGGAAATGTATGGAACTCAGATTATAATATAAAACATTATGTATTTCTTTAATTCGCATAATTTCTGCCGCCTTCATAATTGAATGTAATGTATATACCGATCCTAGGCATGTTGTATCTGTTTGATTTAGAGAGGTTAAAACCTGATAAGATTTGAAGATAAATGTTACTGAACCTCCCCTATCGTATGTTAGCGGCAAACAACACGTTTCTGATGTCCATACTGCTCAAGGCTAACGGTAATCAACGCTTTTCCCCTTATTTCTAGTCCGTCCGCCATCTTCGATATACCAAACTCAGCATGCGCACTAGCGACTGGCGAAAGTACCTTTATACGCAGGTTCAGAAATTACCTAGATTTCTGGTAATGATATAAAATTGTATAAATTGAGAGCTCAGTAACTTATTCCACTTACATTGGTTTACTCTTAACATGGTTGAATACAACAGAGACCATATACAACCTATTAACCGTGAGTTATATGGGTATGTTCAGACCTTAAGTGCCTAGCTTCCAGTGCTAAGTGTTAGGTTTAGCGTAGCAATTAGCGATGTTCAAATGTGAAAATGAAAGAACATGCTTGTATCGAGATCGTGTTACTCATGTTTACTGTTCATGATAAGCCGAAGTAGAAAAACTAACAAAAATCCCAAGAAAAACCGCTCGTACAAGTGTACCATTTCAAAAACTGATTTGTGCGTATTTGATTTTAAAGGCGCTGTGTCATGGTTTTGCGCATGACTGGAATCAATGTTCGATTGGTGGCTGTTAATTGGCTTCAAACAGTTAAGTCCCCTCCCTTAATGCTTGATTGAAACAATGTGCAATATTTTCCTTGAAGACTAGATCTACACATAGTTTGTTAATTATTTTTGCACATTTACTTTGATTTCAACCATACCACACTTGTGCTAGGATAGTCAGTTTATACGAAAACTACTGAATATAATTTTGTTCCGGCCCGGAACATAAAGGCGTGTCCCTCACCGTGACACAGCTCCTTTAATAACCGATAATGCCCCACATCGGCACACGAAGAGTAAAGAATGAGACCACAAGACAAGTACTAACGGCACAAACTATTCTCCAGGCTTAATAAAAAGCTTAATCACGAATCAGTTTCTGAACGTTTCCAAGGGCACAAATTAATTAAATAATCACTCGGAACCCTACTAGAGAAATCGTCTGCAGGTGAAACATTCCATCACCTTCCATGATTCTAAATATTGCTTTCCTCTTAGTCGTTCGCTCACCCTGACCTCAGTACAAATGCAAATACTAAACATGTCTTGACATTATGCAACAGGCAACCCAAGCTCTAAGTATATGTATGTGTCAGAGTAGCACGGCCGGAACCATTCGCAAGGGCGTATCTAGCCTATAGGCCCGTAGGCCTGGACCTACACATTTTACAGCCTACTTGTATTATTACAAATGAATGTTGGGCTTGAGGAGCTGTCGAAATACACAAACATGACCTGGAAGTGCAGCAGAAGCCATTTGCGAAAGTCTAAATCTAAACATTTTCCGGGGAAGCATGCTCCAGGACCCCTCAAGAAGCGACCCTTACGGAGCGGTTCTTTGGGCCTACAAATTTTAAAAACCTGGCTACGCCACTGATTCGAGACCTGTATTCTGATTGCACCCATAATACTATACTTCTATTGTTTTTGTAATGCACTTTCTAAAGTTTAGGGTAGGCCAATACCGTCGCTCCTTTCGAGAAGTTCCACCCGACCCATTTGGCAGTACAAAGAGGCTTTGTATGGGAACTACTAAACGAGAAAAATCGAATTTTACCACTATTGATAGGTTAAAATCAACTGAATTTAAAGTACCTTCGCTCTATCTGTTGTCCTTTGTCGTTTATTAGCGACACGACAGCACACTTGGATTTCAACATCACCGCACTCCAGGGTGTTTTTAACGAAAATCGGGCCCGTGCATGGCCAATTTTTTCCTTTCTCACATGAAAGTTGATGATTACTCTTCTCCCACAAATGTTCAGATTTCAAAAATATGTATCCAAACCCTTCGTAAAGTCCTGATTTCTGTGTGAAATCTATAGCTTTCCTCTCCCCGAAGTCCTCAGATATAATGGCCTTCCCACCAAGGTGTGAATATCGTCTTAGCGGCTCAGGCCTGCTGTCAAAAATTCCTCTCTCCAACGGAGGGACAGTTTGCAAAGTCTACAACTTTCCGCCATCCCCATAGGAAGCTACTAAATAACCCACCGTACTGCGAGAAATAAGTAAACATCGCTGATCGCAAGAGAAATGTCCCGGATATGCTTATCAAAGAACTGTCGGTTTTTGATTGCTAGGTGATCTCGTCGAATATAGTGTACTATAACGTTTTTTTTATTCTCGTAATTTTAACTGCTGGTCAAGCGGAGATCTTGAGCTTTGCCTGCAAAAGTCACAATGTATTCATTACCGGTCTGGCATGTGCAGTAATATCTCACAAATCACAGGGCCTGTTTACGCTCAGCGCAGCATCGAAGTGAACTTCCGTTCCGTTAATCAGTTAGAGCTTCCTACAAACTGAACATCCAGCATCGGAACAGTTGGGGACTGGCCGAAGCTACAAATTCCACGACTAGAATGATCTGTTTACGGCCAAACGGAATATTTCCTTCGATGTCAGTACTGGCATGCGCTGACTTGATTCATCCCAGGTGAGAACATCGTAATTTCCTATCCGTAGAAGGCGGTATAAGCAACGTAGCAACTATTGAAGTACCACCCAAGCCGATAATTTGTATACAGTCCATGCTAACTATCCCACTCGAATATACGACGGCTTACGCATCACCGATAATGAGTAGTTTGCGACCTTTGCTGGCAAAGCTGACATATACTGCTAATCGATGCTACTCGTGCCACGCGTGCTACTCGTGTTACTCGTGCTGTCATTGAATTCTAACGGGACCTGAAACTACCACAAGAGGCTGATCAAAGCCAGGAACCATCTAATTCACAGATCAAATTGGAAGTTAGCGTGTGCTACTTGTACTATTGGTATAACTTGAGCTATTTGCTGCAGCGGTGCTACATGTGCTCCCGGTACTACCTGTGTTACTTGTGCTATCGGTTCTACTCTTGCTACCGGTGCTACTTATTCTACCAGTGCTACTCACAATTCTTGGCCTTCTTTATTTGTAATGGTATTGGTGCTATATACGATTTGAGTTAGTCGAGGTATAATATACGTCTTAACCATTTCGTGACTGTAAATCATGGAAACAGAACCGCAACGAAAAACGAGCATAATGTGTAAAGGCCTATCGCGACATGGTTTGAGATTCTGGTGTTTAATCAAAGAAAAACAATGCATTACTCTGAAATCCAAACACATATTCATCAGGGCGTATAATTTGTTCAGACGTGCAATGCGCGGTGCTTGAGAGCTGAGCGAGTTCGGCCGTCAGGTCTGAACATGTCCTACTTGATATTTCAAATAATGAAAATAAATTAATACGAATTACCTTGGGCACTACCGCAGAACCTCATGTAACACGTTGGAGTGCGTTGCAACTCGTAAACGTAAAATGTGCTGCAGTTGCGGATGCGGATGAAAACATGGAAAGCACAGCAATCTTCTTTCCAGTGAAAACACACTTTACGCAGGCTAGCTCCTTGCTCAACTATTGGATGTGTATCGTTAAGCCATCCTGGAGAAAGAGTTCGACATCGCATTATTGGAACGCATGACGAAGCCATCCTGTCGCCGGCATCACCAGTAAAGCGATACCAGGCTGGTAAAACCAAGTCAGATGAATCGCACTTATATAGCCAGTTGCCTTCACCTACAGCTCTTTGTCCACGGTCAGCACTTGTCAGGTTCGTATAATTTCGGCATTCTGAAATAGCAATTAATAAATCATATTCATTGTTATTATTATACCAACTGTCCTTTTTTATACAAAATTACATTTTCCTGCTTTGTGATTGGACAAACGATTATCACGTGACAGTCAACAAAACGCACCACATCCCGCTCATTTCCTGCCAGCGACCAACAATTTTGGATATAGGGGAATATTACGACCGTATATATACGCCAACTTCCTCACATAAAGTGTGCTGTAAAGGCTATACAGCGAACCTTTACACAGAGTAATATGCGGAATTACCACCAGCTCTGCGGCATAGTGTATGGTCTTATTTCCACTGTTAAAGTCAATTACTACAGCAACAATAGTGACCCAGAAAAGTGGTTCAAAGCAATATATGCACTGGCGGTCGGTGCTACTTCCCAGTCTGTCTCAACGCCTTCCTTGTGTAATGAAGAGTTGTCATTACTGGTACAACAATTTCAGGAAGCCTTTACATCACCATTGAACAATCTTGCATCCACAGCCTTGCAAGCTTGCCCTACAGATCTACTGAATATACCACCTAGTCTAAGTAGTATTAGCTACTGGTAGTGATGGTATCCCCGCATGGCTACTAACGCGGTTTAACGAGGAGCTTGCGCCTGTTGCTCAAGACAGAATCCATGCTAGCATTGTACAGAGGAAATACCAACTATGTACGAGCATGGACTCGTGAGTTCTGTAGCCAAAGTTCGCCCACCTAAATGCACTGACACTTATTTTAGGCAAATTTATGTCTTCCCACAGATGGCCAAAGTCCTAGTAAAAGTGTAATCTTAAACGGAAAAGACGACCATACGGAGCAACCAACACGCGTTCAGCAAATACCGGTCCATTGTCTCCGCCTTCTCCGCAGTCTCACAGAGCTGCTTTAATTCAACTGACAATACACGCCATGGACGCAAGGGCATCCATGCCCTTTTCCTAGATTTTCACAAAGCGTTTAATCTAGTAGATCGCTGCAGTCTACTCTCCAAGCTAGCCACCACAAATGTCTGCAAAGGATTCTGGGAGTGAACACAAAGCTTTCTATGTGATAGAACCCAACAGGTAAAGCCCCCTGTCCTGCCGGTGTACCCCAAGGATATGTATTATCGCCTTAATAATAATGGCCATATTTATATAGCGCCATATCACCACAGTCTCATGGCGCTTTACATATTACTGACATATTGTCAGTGATTTTTTCGGACTGCTTACGTCCCTAATAGTTGTTCTGTTTCGAGTAGTACGTAGAGATTACTTAATGGGAAGTGCTGGCGTATGGTATTTACGCACGAGGTTGTTTTCACAAAACGAACGAGCGAGGTACGAGCGAGTGAGTTTTGTGGAAACAAACAAGTGTGTAAATACCATACAAAAGCACTTTCCATCTTGTAATTTGTTTATTATATACATACTGAGATTGTTCTCCAATATGAAACAGGTTTTATTTAGGTCTTGTCATTGAACACGTACATTTGTAGCTTCCAATTTTTTGTTTTGCATTTCGTATCCGACTCAACGTAGACTAAAATTTATGCTCGATACAATCAAAATGGAAAGAAAATCTTACTTTCTAAACTAACATTAGCCTTGAAATAGTTTTCAACATCAATGTGAAACTGTCTTTAATTCAACAAAAAGGTTTACAAGTTCACATCGTCAATAGATTAGTATACCTGCTTTTTCCAAGTTGTTTGCTACAATATCTGTTGAGTTATTTTGGTAGAATTTCGCTTCTTCTTTGTCTCTTTAAGTAACTTTACGTCTGTTTCTTTAAGTTTTTGCTCTTGCGATTTTGTGTTCTTGGTCGATAATATACTCCTCAATTGACTTGGAAGTTTTAACATCGTTAGTTGGCTGTTTACAGATCAATATTACATTATTTAAAAGAAAAGTCAAAACATCCAACTTTCGTAGTGAATGAAAGTGGCGCCTCCGATCTCAAGTCCAGTTTGAAAATCCCGATATGTTTTGGCAGGTGTTTTCTGATTGGACGAAACGCTTTTCGCACATGTGAAAAAATCGTTTCGCGATTCTGATTGGCTAAGGAAAATTGTGAAGTGGGTTTTCGCATGACTGATTCCATTCGTAAATCTCAGTATGTATGTGATAAAACAAGTTTTTGCACCTCCCTTTTATATAATGATTATCAAGTAGAAGGAGACAAGGCCAACGGCTTATATGCGTCCCTGCTCAAGGACGCGGCCGGGATTCGAAGCCCCGACCGACCGCACTCTAGACCGTGCTCTACCAACTGAGCTAACCAGTGAGGCGGTCGCCTTCCCTCAATACCTTCAATACCTTGAGGATACTATTGCAACTGACATAAGGGAACTCGTTATTATATGTAAATACGCCGATGACTGCACTCTGTACGAGGCTATTCCCTTATCTGGGCTATAGTCACGTGCAATTAGTACTTGACTGCATGCAGCAGTGGACAGTGACCAACAAAATGGCCCTAAACTGTACTAAACCAAAGAGATGTGGTTCTCTTTTAAGGATACTATGCCAAACCCTGATGACATAGTAACACTAGAAGATAAACGTCTGGAAACGGTAACCAAATTTAAACTGCTAGGAGTATGGCACCAGGGCAATTTGAAGTAAACATACATGTGGAGGAAATCACGTCAAAAGCTAACAAGAGGCTGTTCTACCTACGCGAATGTACGAAGGCCAAACTACCTATGGAAGTTGGGATTACTATGCACTGCTCCAGAATCAGGCCTCTGCTTGAGTATGCATCTCCAATTTGGGGAGGGATACCAAGCTACCTTGAAAAAGAGATAGATAGAGTGCAGAGCAGTAGCTTGGCCATTATAGGTGCCCCTAGAGATTCCTTGGAGAAACTCAGCGATAAGAGAGGTATTAGGCAGCTAAACGCGAACAAAACAGAATACTAAACAACATCCCTGTTATCGGCTTTTTTGAACATCCTACTCTATGTAAGTATCAGTTACGTTCTTCTAAAAATGGATATTATCAGAAGTCCATAACCAGAAGTGTCCATCTCCCACTATAGGGTTTGGCCCATCAGTTTACAGAGTAGTCTATTTATAGAAAGCTTTTCCCGCCATCTCGCAGCCAATCACATTCTTCGAAATTTTATCACCATCACCTGATTGGCTAAGACAACGATTTCCTTTGTTTGTAATATTGTACAGCTAATTATATAAGCGACAAAATTTTGGCGGACAAGGCAGTGTATAAACTTCTGATGATCAGCTATTTCTCATTTATAACTTGCAAGAACTAGTGAGCACCACATTGTCCAGGAAAGTCCATTAGTATGCATTAGTCCATGCAAACCAGAACATGTGGTTCCTTTGTAACCTTTTATTTTCCCGTTTCATTTGTATAAGACTTCGTGTTTACAGCAGCGTGCGATGTATACAGAACGAGTTTTGCCTTTTGGTTCATAAACGCAGATTTTTGTAGTGATTATTTGGCATTTAAAATACAGCGAGTGATAAATATCACGTACAAATTATGCTATCATTTGATTATAACATGACCAAAGAAATTTACTGAAAAAGGCAATCAGATGTTCTCTCAAGAGTCAAGTGCACCGAGTTTGTTTACTTTTTTGAGTTTCAGCTCAAGTGAAAATTTGAAAATCCTGTAAGTATAAATTTGCGGTTGGCAGATAAAAGAACATCCCGGCAAATCTCCAAGCAAGGCTTAATAATCGACTGGAGCTGAGAGAAAATAGCTATAATCCGTAAAAAAAACAATTTCTGGTACACTGAGCACTAGCAAAAAGGGCAGTTCATCAAACACAATCAAACAATGAAACACTTTGCTGTTTTATTAGAAAAACACTAACTGTTATACATGTCCAAGAATACACTTTACAATCGAAAACTGAACCGCAACTATCGTAGCTGGAAATGAAATTCCAGTTCTTAAAATTAGTACAAGCAAGGTTTTTTTTTTCAGGCAACTTGAACAAGATTTGAATCAACTGCCTCACGCGGCAACGGGTCACATGTGACCGAGTTTCCAAGGATTTCAATGGATTAAAAACATAACAATTAAATAAAAATTTAAGAGTAAAGTTGGCTCACTTTGATGTAATTTTGTCCTTGTATAATGTCAGTTGCTCCTAGCCAGTTGTTTCAGCGAGATGAATGTAAATGTTCGGTTCCGTTTTCATTCATTGTCATTGATTCAAACTTTTATACTTGTCGCTAGTCAACTGGTCACTTGAAGACTTGAAAATCACTTTGAACTTTCTCAAATCACAGAGGCACAGATGATCAGTCTATACATTTCTTTTCATTTCAATTCCAAAATCTTCAAAGCCCAACATTTGCCACCGTAGCTTTGTAGTTTGTAGCACCACTTGGCGACCTGTATGTACTGAGCTTCAAACCGGGGGTTACCGCTTGCATAATAAAGGGAAGGTATGTGAGGTGTCGTCTTCAGAGCCCGACCCAGTTTGCAAAATAAAATGTAGTGAAGGTGTTCTTATTAACCAGAATTTCCATGAACTTTATGAAAATCAATCCGAATTGATAGTTGATTTGCTCCAAAACAAGACTCGGTTCGCCAAATTGGGCTCAAATTGCAAACATGTACTCCGTACCGCCGCACATCTCATTTACGTCGTGTACATTAGTGCCCCCTCGGAGTCCTAACTCCCGCATCTGAGCCAATGTCCGCCATTGTTTTCCCCCCGCGAAATTTGAGATTAGCATTTCTAAAAATAGACTACTCTGTAAACTGATGGGCCGCTACCCCAATACCAGATGGACACTTCTGGTTATGGACTTCTGATATTGTTAAAGATTATTAACAAGTATTATTATAACTTTCGTCGCTACAACTACTTTATGAAAACATAGAAATCTACCAACAACTCAACTAATCAGACGTTGAAATCTGCAAGGGTATGAAATTGTATGTACATCTTATACAAATATATTTTGTTATGTCGCTTGACAGTTGTTATATAATAAGCAATCACTGGATGAGGTTGATCATCATAACGAAAATTATCAAGACGAAGGTATGTGTTATCAATTTCAATTTCACTCAAGAGAATTCCCAGTGACTTTTGATGACTTCTTTCAGCTTCTTAGCAGTAAACACAATTATAACACCAGACTAGCCTCTCGAAAAAGCTATTACCTCCACAAAGCTCGCACTAATTACGGAACCTTTAATATTAGATTTGTGGGAGTTAAAGTCTGGAATTCTCTTGACTCTAGCGACAAACAACTAAGGAGAAACACTTTCAAAAACAAATTGAGAGCTGATTTTCTATTACAATACTAACTTGCTATTCATCTTGTACCCGCTAACAACTAGAATATAAAACTTCTCATCGCCACTCTGTTACTTAATATTTCTTTTCTCTTTAATGACAGCCTTCCTACGTTCGTTAGTATGTTCGTTTTGTCTGTAACTGCGACGTTCTTGTGCTTGTGGTTTTTACTATTAATTGCAAATTAAGTATATTCACGCAACTCTCCTTTTTCGCACCTTTCTCTGCACATTTATCTTATAAGGGCGCTCTAGCTAGATTAGCATTTTAGTTATTCTAGGGCGCCCGTACCACACACTTTCTGCTTATTTTCTTATTATTATATAAAACAAAAATGTAAATTGATTGGTACAAATAAATATATTGTTGTTGTTGTTGTTGTTATTGTTGTTATCTGCCTAAGTCTTGATAATAATTTTCGCTATCATACGAAAACCGAAAATTGTTTCATTATACATTTTTAGCAAATGTTTTAGAAAAAGAAAGCTAGCGAAAACGAAACGCCGCAAATTGGTTTGTTTACGATGAATTTCAAGATGTTATAGGAAAAAAACAAAGACTGAACACATACAAAATGTAGATGAGAGCTTGAAATAGCAAAATGGCACAAAAAAGCGAAATGATTTATCTACTTTCTAATGTAAAATGGTAGTACTTGCTTATTATCGAGCGCTACCTACAGATAATACCTACATATAATAGCAGTGTGACGTCACAACCTACAGACAGTACGCATGCGCAGTATGCATGCTCAGTCAATACTATAGCCAGCTATCGAGAATTAGCTGTGTTCTCAGCCAATCAGAATTGAGATAGTGAGTAAAATGTTTACTAACAAAACTATTTCCTGCTTCCAGGCAGGAGAAAGACCACCCCCCCCCCCCCCAAATGTGTCGTTAGAACTGCGAAAATATTATTTTTTTAAATATTTTTACAAACTCGGTATCATGCCTATAAAATATTATCACAACCAAACCTCTCATTATCATTGCTCTTCGTATACTCTCTAATATGAAAGTATTCCAATTTGAACAACAGCACTAAATAAGCTGTCCGGAAAAAATAACTAACGGGATATGTCAGTAATATGTAAAGCGCCATGAGACTGTGGTGATATGGCGCTATAGAAATATGGCCATTATTAATATTATTTTAGGAAATCGCAATTTTTGCATAAAGTCTATAGGCTTATTTCGATATAAGGTTTCAATATGAGGTTCAGAGACAATTTAAATTTATTCTATTCACTGATTAATTGGAAGGTGTAAGTTGCATCAAAGCTGATTCTTATCTGCTTTCGCTGTAATCTGATCTGGGTTACAGTTTTACACACAGAGTCAAAACATTAACAGTTGCATTAAGGTGTCCTGTTCTGTACAAAACGAATCAAGCCTCACCTTGACCAACAGATGAGCGTCTAGACATGTAGTAACTCCTAATAGTCTTCTCAGCTTCTTTCTCCTTTTCTGTTGTTCTCTCAGTAACTGCCATCAAAACGGAGTCTTCCTTGACACTGGTTACTTCACTCTTGACTAGATTAAATTATTAATAATAACAAGAAGAAACTCAATCCCGGATTCTGGAAAACAAACCCACCCACCCCTCCCTTGGATATGCATCGTTCTATTAATGATCAACCATTAACGGTAGGGTGAAGTACGTGGGAGGGGGGGGGGGGGGGGGGGGGGGGGGGGTGGGGGTTTTCCAGAAACCGTGATTGATCCAGAAAATGTCAGCTCTTATTTGTATAGGGTGCATTTATTGATAGCAAAAGCTAATGTGGCCGTGTTAAGCTAGAGGCAAATCGACTGGCTATCTACAAACGTGATCCAACACAAGATGAATCGAGTTCATGGCTAAAAAAACAGTAAAAAACACTTTCAATAAAGCTGAAATAGGTTGATTGTAACTAGCCTCCTCCGCAGGCAATTCCTAATGATAATCGAAAAATCGAGGAAAAAGATGGGCTTTCTGTGGTAAGAGAGGGACGAGCAAGGGCCGCTCGTCGGATCCTCCCGGATTCGTCGGTTGCCGGATCAATAAAATATTAAGAGTTGCTTGCGGAGATTATAACACTAAATCAACTTTTATTTTACCAATTCGTTTGTAACAAAATGAAAACCTCTTCAATTCTGTTTTTCAACCGGTCGTTTACTATGATTATTACAATATATCGTTTGGTAATAAATATTTTATAAGTCATGCAGACATAAATATATGGACCTCTACAAACCCGTTTGACTAATATTGATTTAGATTAACAATGAAAAGTTATATTTTCACGAGTGAGACCTGTAATAAATAAATACACAACAAAAATAAAACAACTTTATTTACGAGTGTAGTCTTTTAGCTGATTCGATATGGGTCAAGTAATCATAGACACGAATTCCTCGCTCGAATTGGAATTTAGGTGGATTCACTTTTGAGAAGGGAGGTAAACTTGAGACCCCGGAGAAAATCCCCTGGGTCAAGGACGAGAATTCGAACCCGCGACGCAATGAGAAAGCGCTTGCCATTACGCCATCCCGGTTCGCTTTAAATTAATAGAAATACTAACAATCATAGAAAATAATAATAATAATAACTTCAACAATTCCTTAAATAATCACCATAAGAATGTTCTCTCTACATCAAATGTCAAATTACAAACTTCTCACTTTTATTACTTCATTGTTCTGCCTGCATATTTTTCAACGGCTGCATAAGAAGACCGTTACTTTCCTTTTGTAAATAATTGCGATAGGCATTTCAAACATATATATTTCGAAAAATAATGCGACTGCGTTTTCCTTAATTAAAAACATGGCCGTGATTAAAACACACATTGTTTACTTTAAAAACATAAAACAATAACTGGCAATTTCTATCTCAGTACGGACTGTGAGCTATACACTGCTTTATCTACTTCACCTTAAGACGTTAAGGGGAAATAAGTTTTATGCTCTCGATATTTATTTTGTTGTGCTTATACTCATTTCAGGTTTCAGCACGGGATCAGTAAGAGCCTGTACTTCCGTGTTCAATGGAGACTCACATTAAGTACACTCGCCACTGTTGTTGAGACTTTGGCCTTTAGTATGAGTTCTGTGGTTGCAGTGTCTGGCACATAACAGGAGAATGCTAATACCAAATACATATCAGCACGCTCTAATTTCGTGAATATTGCTCCAGCTCCTTTAACATGTTATATAGTTGCATTGTTAGCTAGTTTAATTAAAACGGCTGCAATTTTAGTCTCCCTCCGAGTGTATTTGCCGAGTTTTAAGTACCGTTCATTCCTACCTTCACAAGGATGCCAAACGAGTATCTGAGTCGAGAAGGCGATAAAGAAGACCCACTGCATCCTTGATTTGTATGTGGAACTGTAAAGATGTAAAGTTATAATAAGCTCACTCAAGTCATCGTTTATACCAGAGAAGTGAACATCTTGCCTGTCTGTAATATGATCGACATATCGGACGACCAGTCGACTCTACGTCACGTCATTTTATGCAAAAGGTATCAAATATCGGCAGGGAATTAACATCTCAGTCATGCATTCTCTGGATAGAGGGATTGAAATTCTATCCGCAGTCAGTGAAAGTTTAGTTTCAATGATATTTGGGTAAAGTTGTGAAAATATTTAGCGCACTACAAGAGCGAAAGTAACACAAGTAGATTTTAACTAGCTGTTTCGAGTGTTATCATTTAACCGATAGTTGTAATCACAAGAAACATAAAGCCATGTTGCTTGGAAGACTGCAGGAAAAAAACATTGTAAACGAATATTAAGGTATGACTGGAGGCTTTTTTTGGAGATATACATTCAGAAACTTCATGCTGGACTCTATGGTGGTGGACACGGCTGTTTTGTCTGGTGCTTAGTTTTATGTGATCAGGCCAGATTATGATCAAACAAGAGCCCATCTGGGCTTTCACTCGGGCCACATGAGATTGAAGATGAAATTACACTTTCATTTGAAATCCTCTAGTAATAACCGAATAATTATTAGCTGAATTTAGCAGTCTTTAGGAGTGGCCGGTAGCGCGGTGACATTCATTCTCAGCTCCCCTAGTATATATATGTAATTTAATATTTTTGTTTTTCTCGTGTATGTAAATTAAAGAAGTTCAGTGACCTCTACTTATTCATGTTCATGTTACGCACGCGCTTTTCTTGTATCAACTTACAAGAATTGACTAGCACTTCAGTTCGTCCTCTGTCTATTCTACCAGAAATGACTGCTTTCCTGGACCATATTTTGAAAGAGAACCTGATGATTATACTGTCGAACAGCTTAAACTTTGGCTGAAATACAGAGGATTGAAACGAAGCGACAAACGTCGATCTTGTCAAGCTAGTTTTGCATCTTCGCTAGCCAACCAACGAGACAAAAATTGCGTACTACAATATAGACTGTCAAGTCCTATTTAAACTGTATCCCAAACTCATCTTTTCCCATGCAATATCGTTGTAAGACTTCACCTAAACATTGAAAAGTTACAAAGGTCAGGTTTTCCTGTATTAAGGCAAAAACAAAAGAATGTAGCCGCGTGCCGAGTGCAATCATCTTCTTCAATAAAACTCATCGGAGACCAAAGCTGTTATGGCTGGAAGAGCATATACATTAAAACTATGAACTGATAGCATCCTAAAATTCGGCAATCTTGCTTTATATGTTGGCGTGCTCTTTCAAACCATTATATTATTGTTTGCATTTATCGAGTTTTCAAATTTAATACCTGCAGTTCGGAAAGAAATTAACCTCATTTGTGCTCAGAAAATAAATCAAAGCATTGTAGATGTACTGTAGACGCCGAGGCTTTGCTTCCAAAATTTATTTAGAACAGTAGTTCCTTCTCATTGTTTACTGGTGGATACATAGTCAGGATTTCAGTGATTTATAGCCACTTACGTTTCATTGCCAGACCTAGTCTCGTTGTTCTGTGCTTTTAAGGTCTCTTGTACAAACATTTATCCAACGCTGACATTTCTCACTGAATTTGCTGTAAAGGTTTTGGAACAGAAAAGCTCCTCCTGACCTGTGAGTGATCAAAAAGGCCGAGAAAAGATGAGAAACCTCTACTAGCGGTCTACCGATCTCCGAGACATATCTCTTTGAGCGCCGGATTTATGAAGGTTTTTCACATCTAGAGTCACTCTTACATCTCCCGCAGCAACAATGCTTGGTAGTCACCATTACTGATATGACTGGGAATCTTACTGAAGCAGCTGAAGGCATACTGAAGGTATTGATTCTTTTTTTTATCGAAAAAAAATTGAATTCGGTCCTAATTTAGTCTGCTGTTCTGCAGGTTCAGAGTACTAATAGATGAGTGTCTCAATTAAATGTATGTTTATATTTGTCCCATATTATAAGTTGTATCCTGTCCACCTATGATGGAGCTATCACTATATTTCTCTACTGTTCTTTCTACCCTGCGGCTCTTTGATCGCGTCCATATCGGTATTTGTTGGACTAAAGATTATTAACTCAAATGCCCGTTTTGTTTATCTCTATTTAAAAGCTTTTACCCTCCTTCCCAAAACTGCAGTCTCCTCATTATATTACAGAACTATAAAGGGAACTGTTGGAAGCCTTTAATTTCTCGAACCAAAACCTCGGCCGTGAGAGGAGTCTTGTTTACCGTGAGAGTTGAATAACTGCTTCGGTCATCATAAATTATTCTGTGCTGAGTGTTTATTACCTACGAAACGTACCTCAAACAAGAGCGCCAGTTGAAATATCCTGAGCCTGTTGGAAGGCTTTCGCACGAGTGAAGTTAAATAAAACATTAAACTGCTTACATTTGAGAGATGGGACTCCAAATTTGAGAGAAAATTCCTCGCGCTGTCGTCCACCATCTTGATTTACTGTATTTAATTATGTAAATAAATTAACCTGGCAATTGTTGCGTGATCAGCACAGTGCAATCTGATTGGTGTGAATTTGACCTTTAACGCATGCGCAGAAATTTTGCTACATGAAACAAAAAAACAGAAAACAAAACAAAATTAACGGCTTCCAGATTTAGACTCGGTGCTGCCACAATACAATACAATACAATACAATACAATACAATCTTTATTTACTCAAATGGGAAATACTAAATATATACAGAAGTGGACAAACATATAAAGGTAGATAAAATTGTTAGGCAATATTTTGAGTTTGAGAAGTTTGAGCCTGGGAGCTAAGTGAACCGTGAGGTTTTCGAGTTAGCCCCCAGCCTTTGAAAGTATTTTACAAACAGAGAAAAAGGACAATAAGGAATGAAGGTTTATAGTAAAACAAGAATAGCTAAAGATTATCATGATATTTGAGACTACTGGACAATTTCAATATTTACAATAGGTTATTTATCTAGAATGTTTTTTTTTTTTTATTTTATTTTTTTTACTTAATATGTTGTTCTGACAGTAGATAGTGTTTTATTTTTTTTGCGAAGACAAAAACACTAAGGTCTTTTAGGTGGCTAGGAATATCCTGCCAGAGATCAATTGCCTGATATGAAAGCATTTGTTTGCCAGTATTAGTTCGGACACGTGATTTGTATAAATTCTTTTGGGTTGAGTATCTTGTGTTGTATGTGTGTTTGCCACTGGCATATTGAAAAAAATCATTAAACAAGCTTGGAAGGAGACCTTTATGCCACAAATGAACAAACTTTATGGCATGAAGGCGATAAACATTTTCTACAGTTTGAATATCTAAGAGATTTAGTAAGGGGAGAGCGCTTTCCGTATTTTTGCCAAACATAACAGAGAAAAATATTAACCTTGCTACAACATTTTGCTTAGTTTGTATCTTTTTCAAGTGTGATTGGTAAGCACTCCCCCAGGCTAGAATAGCATAAGAAATGTAGGGGTAAATAAGGTTGTAATATATTTGTTTTAGTTGGTGAATAGATAGATAGTGCCTAAGCTTGGATATGATACCAATATTTCTTGAAATTCTAGAGCAAACATATGAAACATGATATTTCCAAGACATTGAATCGTCAATCAGAACACCTAAATATTTTATATGGTCTTTTCTTTCCAAGTGGCACGATCCATCTTTGGTTTGTAATTTTATATCAATTTCTCCGTCCTTTTTCCGCGAAGATTTAACGATCATATAATTTGTTTTAGAAAAGTTTATTGAAAGCTTATTCGTATCGCACCATTCCTTGACTCGGTCCAGTTCAGAGTTTATCAATGCTTCTAGGCTTTTTAGTTCTCGTGCTGATGCGAATACATTGGTATCATCTGCAAAAATTCTAAATGTTAAAGTGTCTGAACAGTTTGGAAGGTCGTTAATGTAGATTAGGAATAAGAGTGGTCCTAGGGTACTGCCTTGTGGTATACCACAGATCATTGTTTGTTTCGTGGATTCAGTGTTTCCTAGCGCAACATATTGTTGTCTGTTCGTTAGGTAGTTTGTAAACCAGTTTAGGGGGACCCCCCTTACTCCATATGCCTCTAGTTTTTTTAATAGTATTTGGTGGTTGACCGTGTCGAAAGCCTTTGAAAAATCTAAGAATACTCCACAAGTATACATATTATTGTCTATAGCTCTTCGAAGACTGTCTACAATTTCAGTTACAGCCTGTGCTGTTGAGCGGCCTTTTCTAAAACCGAATTGGAATTGGAATAAAATATCGTGTTTTTCAATATAATTTATGAGCTGTTTGTATACTAGTTTTTCAAAGATTTGCGTTAGGGCTGACAAAGTGGAGATAGGGCGATAATTGCATGGGTCCATAACTTCCCCTCCTTTATCAACAGGCGTTACCTTAGACATTTTTAGTACATCCGGGACTATGCCTTGAAGTAAGGATTGGTTAAATATTGTTGTGAGGGATTCACTTATATGACCACCTGCTAATTGTATGCATCTCTGTGGAATACCAATACAGGACTTATTCAATTTAAGCCCCATAATAGCATCATAAACTTCATGAATGCAGATACTTCTGAACATAAAGCTATTTGGAAATGATTTCTTAATGTAACTAGTTGGGCTTATGTCATTTATGGGAATATTCTCTGCTAATTTAGGGCCAACGTTTATATAGTGTGTGTTGAGTTGATGGCAAATACTAGCCTTATTCGTATAGCATTTATTGTTGTATAGAAGTTTCTTAATACCAGGTGAAAAATTTCTGTTTCTGTTTACAACCATTCCAATTAGCTTCCACGTGGTTTTTAAGTTTTCTTTGTGCAAGTCAAATTGTGCTCTAAAATAGCTCTTCCTTGCAGCCTCCTTAATTTTGTTTAATTTATTGTTGTATATTTTATATTCTTTAATCTTTCTCGGTTCGTTGCTTAAAAAATGTGTTCTGAATAGTTTTTGTTTTCTCTTAATTGAGACAAGAATCGCATTTGTGATCCAAGGCTTCTTCATGTGTTTTCTTTTTCGGTGTGATGCTTTCCGTATCGGCACATGTGTGTCGGATATCTGTTTAAGCGTATCTACTATGTTGTTCATACTTTCATTCACATCTTCAACAATTAAGCCATTGAAATCAACATTCCGTAGGTCGTTTAAAAAATCGTCATTGTTGAAGTGTGAAAAATCTCTAAAGTATTTATTTTCATTGATCACTGGAAGTTTGTTTGCAAATGTGGAGAAGATAGGCAGGTGATCGGAGACATCGGCTAAACAAACACCTGCTTTAATAACCTTTTGAGGCATGTTGGTATAAATATGATCTATTAAGGTGGATGTATGATCAGTGATTCTCGTAGCCTTGGTAATCAGTGGCATGAAGCCTAAGTTAAGCAACATGTCGAGGAATTCGGAGGTGTGATTATCAATATTATATTTTAAGAAGTTTATATTTATATCTCCTAGAACAATTACCTCTTGGCCCTTGTTGTTTAGGTTTTCTAATTGAGTTTCTAGTTTTTCAAAGAACGCGTCACGGTCATTTGAGGGATGTCGGTAAATACAACCAATTGTGATATTCTTTTGTCTCTTCCGTTCAATTTCAATCCAACAAGATTCCACGCCGTCCAAGCAAAACTCGAGGTTACGCCTTCTGGTAAACTGTAATTCATTTGAAATATAAAGACCAACGCCTCCAGCTGCTGTTTTCGAATTAGTATGCAAGAATTGGTATCCGGGTATGCTAATATTAATGCAGCTATTTTCATTCAATTTCGTTTCAGAAATAGCGATAATATCTGGAGTTTCCTTTACTGTAAGTAAAATGTCGTGTAATAGGGATATATTCTTCGTTAGACTACGCATGTTGCAATGGAATACGGAAAATCCGCTTCGTTTTTTTGCCTGATGAAATAAATTACCAGTTTGCTTTATGGTACAGTATTTGGACTCGAGATAGCTTTCATGCATATTTATCTCGGACTCAGACTCTTTATCTGGAGGTTCGATAATATCTTTGAATAAATCTTTTTCGTTTAATAGACGATTTGAGGACGAATAAACCCAAACACCAGTCGACACCAGTCGAACACAAGCAGCCCGAGTAATAAAGTATCTACCAAGAGTCCATTGTACCCAGTATTAATTTGTCGTTTTAGCGAGAAAATCCTCCCAGAGATACGAAACTTTGACTGCATATAACTCGATAAACAAAAAACGTCGCGATGTAAAACTTATTAGTCAAAACAAGAATGGGCTCTTGTCAAAACAATTAATATTAAAAGCGCTCTTGTAACTGAAATCATTGATATTGAATAAGTTCACGATAGCCTCCAGTTATACCTTAAAAGAGAAATACTATCCAGCACATTCACGTTTAGACAAATAATTATTTCCGCGCGATAAAACGAAATACCTTGTTTCAATTTCCTGCAGGCGTTTCTCCACAGCTGATTTGCTGAACCCTCGTCTACCGACCTCCTCCACACAAACGTAAGCAAAGACGCTATCAAATGTGGTCGCCCCAGGCTTTCCGTTTACGCGCGTCTGGATATTGTGACGTCACTGCTTTCGGTTTTGCCCCACGCATTTCGCGAAAAAAACGCTTTGCGATTGCATGATGGGACGACTGAGCCTGGGGTCGAGGCTAAGCTTTTTTCTATTAATTCTAACCATTTTTTGGCGATCCTGCCTGAATTTGATCTCGACCAATGGACATAAAATATTCATTTTGACTACCGTTTGTGGTTTAAAAAGGTTCGCAGAATTCCAAGTTCGAAACAAAAAAAAGTAGAATTCAGAACAGAAAAATTGTTGGAAATATTTACAGAGCCAAACAAAATTTGTGGCTTAACTGCAGAATACCCTGTCACTTCAAAAGACCACTTGAAGACCCCTTGTAAACAACTGTGCAAAATTCTTCATTATGGCTCAGGTGTACTGATTTAGACTCGTATTATGAATGATTTGGGTTGTAAATGGTTTTTTTTTTACATTTTTGGTGTAGGTAAACGCATTATTGATAATGAACCAAGTGGCAGGGTATTCTGCAGTTACTCTCGACATCGTTTATGCACCTCGGTACAAAAATCACATTTTCACGACAGATATTCAAGGATTTCAAAATATCCGAGTTGTTCCAAAGCGTTTTAAGGCGATCGATGCGCTGAGTTTAAACAATAAGGTATTCTTTACAGTATTTTGTTTATATACTGGCGACGAGGTTATTTGCATAATTTTGCTAAGACATTTCAGTGCACTATCTCAGTAAAAAAAGGGAGACACAAAGAGCTCCGCAGAATATTAATCTTAACGTTCCATACCTATATAGAAATATTGTTTATATCCTCAACGGTGGTCTTCACGATTCAGACTTTACTATGGCTTTCATCGAAAGGTAAGAATTTCGGACTAATATCTTTATTCACATAAGTATTTACCGATGGCGTGAACTGCTAAGGAAGTTAAACAATGCCATTATATTGTCGTAGTGTCTGCAGAATTGTAATGCTTTCATACCGCATAACAAGGATATTTCTGTATTTGAAAGATTTGATCAACTTATTATATAAAATGATGACATATGATATCAAGGTGTGTTTCAGATCGAAGAGCTGACGGTGTCCATATGATCGCTATGATCGCTGTGATCACTGAAAAAGTATCACGTGGAAACCACTTTTCATTACGTTCGCAACGATCGCAGCGATCACGATCGATCGCTGGAATAGAACTAGCTAGTGATCTATTATAGCCCGGTTGGCGTATGATCGCTTCGATGGCTGATATTTTTTCAGCGATTGCAGCATTCGTAACGATCATATGGGAACCGTGCATAATTTTGAGAAAACTTTGACAAACTGTTCAGTGGAAATGTACATGCGGAAGTAATCGGTTATGTGATAAACTGTTGCTTACTTACACCTGGTTCTTCTGTGTATGCTGTCTATCTCTCTCTCTCTCTCTGCCTTATCTAAACCACACATTTATATGTGTTTACTTGCGAAATAAAGCACGCGGGATGTTGGGAGAACACCCGAAATGCTTCACTGAAATCACAAGCCGAAGGCGCGTGATTTTCAAGCAATGACACATTCAGATTTTGAATTTGATTAAAAACTCGGCAAGATTTCCAGGTAAAACTATACGAATTATGATGAGTGTGAATTGAACACACATTTCAAATTGTGTAATGACTTCACAGACTGTGTTACGAAAACACCTTACCTTATCATCAACATAAGCAGTGATATTCATAGCCTGCGTTGCGGCTCTGCATTATCGGAGCGCAGCGAGCGGAGATTAGGGAGATTGGGGCGAGAGAAAAAAGAGAGGCGGGGAGGGGGGTGGGGAGGAGAGGAAGAGAGAGCCTGCCGAAAAGCCATGGTTATTTTGATAACTCTCGGCCTCAGAAGGCCGCGTATTGCTATTGTCTAAAATACGTGATTAACAGAAATCATTAAATTTTATTCATGCATGGCATGCGATAAGAGCAGGCGATAAAGATATTCCCTCAGCGATGAATTTAAAGAAAGGTCAGGGGCAAGTATATTAGAGATCTTTTGTCTGGAAGAGATGTTCTAGCTGTAATCCCAACTGGGTTTGGAAAAAGTAGGATATTCCAAGCATTAACTAGTGTTAAAGACGTCGAAAATGATGACGGCAGGTTGTCGTTTTGGTTATTGCTCCTTTGGCTAGTATTGTGAAAGATCAATTGAACCAGTTAAGTTCCTTAGGTTATCCTACGATACTGCCGAACTTTCAGGCCTAACACCCGAGGAACTACAGAAGTGCAGCTTCAAATTGCTGAACCCTGCATCGGAACTCCACAAGCGTCTTGCTTGCATGTATTGTCGTCGACGAATCGCACACGGTTGAAACATGGACCGATGTGTTCGAGGAACAGGCTTGTGCTTCCGAAAATACGAGCTGCTTTGATGATTTCGTAACGCTGCGTGAATGTTTTTTAGCGCTTCTTTTGGCAGAACTTCGTTCCGGTGTTATTTTGGTCGGCAGTGTTCTTTACTGATTTGGTGGCGACTTTATATTCAGCGGCAGCTGATTTCGGAATATGAAGACCAATACGTTTGCAAGCACCACCTAGAATTAAGCCTCCGCTCTCTTTTCTCTCTGACGGCTTGAACAGATTCTCGCCGTGGAAATATTTGAATTCCAAAACGCTACCTTAAAACATACATTACATATCCTGCAATTTACAGGTTTGGGTTTAGGCCGTGTCTTCACATGTTTTTTCTGAGTTTCAGCTGACATTCTCCAAGTTCATATATTTTTTGTTTTGAATTTTACGCTCGAGTTGAGATTCCTTGAGATTCCACGCGTGAGTTTGACATATATTAAACATGTTTTCACTTCCGCCGCATGATGATTGGATGAATCGGTCGAATGACTTACTAATTTAATGCATTTTAATTAGTGGGTGGATACCAAAATAACCATGGCTTGCCGGCAGACTCTTTCTTCCTCTTCTCCCCAACCCCCCACTCTCTTTTTTCTCGCCCCAATCCCCCTAATCTCCGCTCGCTGCGCTCCGATACTCCAGGGCCGCAACGCAGACTATGGTATTCAGTGATAGATCAGTTGACCTTAATTCAGGTACTCAGTCAGAGATTTTACATAGTTCATGCACAAATAAAATAGGTTTAAAATATAGCGATATATTAGAATAAAAAGTACATTAACAGACAACCTGAGAGGAATTCAAATCAAAACGAGTTTACTTTACGTACTGCAGAAGTTGTCGCTCCGACCTAAGTGCATTGAATGCTTGAAACGCGAAGCCTTTATCAAGAAGCATTGCCTTTTTACGTCCAAATTTCAGCTAAACTTAATAGAAATGTAAAGTTATGTACTGTTTCCTTTCATTCGACGCCGGAGCTTCCAGTTATAAATTTGACAGTTGTCTGAGCTGAATGAAACAAGCTCCATCTTCCCCTCTTCATTATTCTTCATTTTCTTCTCTTTATGAAACAATAACGTCTCAGAAATGATATTTCCTACTTCAGCTGGGATAACGGTGTGCATCCCATATGTTTGTTCTCTCCATTTGCCGGCTTAAAGTGCCTATGCAATTAAAAAATCGATCCCGTTTTTACAGTTGTTACCCCAAGCAAGATCTCTCTAAAATTGCAGTAAAAATAGGGGGTCGCCATTCTCGTTTTTGCGTGAAGTAGCTGCAATTGATAGTAATTTATATTAGAGGTCCCACAGCAGAAACATGCGAATTGTCAGCACGAGTAGACAGTGCTAGGTCAACTAGACCTAACTGCTAGTCCTAACTGCTAGGTCATAGCGAACAAAATGAACTTATTGTGCAGAATACCAAACTTAACATAAAAACCTTTAAAATACTGCAAGTAGACAGTACCATAGGAGAATACGACGAAATCTGTTTTGTTAGTATCCCTGAACGAGCATAAGAATACCTACTTAGTCATGATTTTCATAAGAATAACTAAGCATCCAGAAATTAAAACAAATATTTATACTTTGGTATCTGTTGGCCATCCTCAACCTGTTGAAATATATGGCGAAAAAAGGGGGTTCGCCATTTTCGTTTCGGATATATTTTGCAAAATATCGCAAATTTACCTCCAAAACAAACTTTTTCCGCGGAAACACTGGGGCGAGTTTCGTAAAAGTCGTCTTAAATCGCCCAAATGAACTTATTTTGCATTGCCAACGTTGAGTAAGTGTTAAAATATGTAAGTTTCAGTAATAAATCACACATATATTTGTACCTATGATTATAAATTACACCAACATGCGCAGTAGATATGCGCATTGCAAAACAAGGGAATCACCTTAAAAAGTCCATGCTTCTTGTTCATGCAGGTTCCCTTGTGCACCGAGCCGTATCGTAAGCATCGATTATGCAAATGATTTGTCGCAAAATTATTCCCTCACGTAACACAGTTTCTTTAAACCTTTCTTTTTTCAGGTTTTCTCTCGCAATGTAGCATTAATCCGACCTCGTGTTTTTTCAAATAATATCATATTTGCAACATCTCTGACAAAGGGCTGAGTTGGCAGATTTATATGTATTTATCGGCACAATAGACCATAGGTTTTTAGAGTCTATAAGCCAATCAGCACGGTCGTACTATCTGTGTCATATTATTAATATTATTCTTTATATAAAGAATACTAATACGGGTGAAACTTTATATAAAACAATACTAATAAGGTAAAATACAATCAGCCCCATTTTCCCCTGGAACCGAAATCAAAGCCGTAAAATAATTAAAATGTGCACCAACAACTAAACGATTTATCAATGAGTAAATAAATACAGATTTCAATATGCTACTTCAGTAAGTGTTAATTAAATCTGTCGTACTGTTTTAGAGGTAATAAAACCTACGCTTAATCACAACAACTGGCCAACATAATCATGTAGATGGCGTTGAATGCAACAAAAAGACTGTATATAGAATTGTCAGTACGAAGGAGTAATACAACACCCTGAAAACAAAATTCGTAAAATCATGTATCAATAATGGACGTGCATTCTAAGGTCTATATTGCTTGTTCAAGCTCGGTTTTAGTAGAAATTAAAAGGAATGACAGCCCCTTTCATGCTTACCCAGTGTATACACCCCGGAATGAGGACAGACAGGATCTAGAAGGTGACTTTCTTGGCTGTAGAACCTGGGTAGAGAAGAATCTGAGGGCGCGCTACGGGAGTTGAAGCATATTAACGGGCTCGTACAAACACAACAAACAAGAACAGAAACATTAATTTCACTCATACAATTACAAGATATAAACTGAGTTGGAGGGCCCGAAAAAAACATACAGATATCTAGCCGGGACCACCATTTACCACCACCGTTAACAATATCATGCATAAAAAGACTAGTGTGAAGATTATGAATATCCTCCGATTTAAGAATATGTAATTTGTTAAAAAGAGGAGATGTATGCGCATCATTACTCGTGAAGTATAGCTCTAAGGCATTTTTTGTAAGATTTTTATGGGCTTTATAATGGAAGGAAGGGCATTTCCCCATATCAGATTAGCATAGTTTAAATGAGGATAAAAAGTGAATAATATATTTGTTTTAGGATTGTTATTGGTGCAAAGTGTTTTGCTTTGTGTATAATTCCAAGTATTTTAGAAAGTTTAGTTCTAATATTGGAAATATGGCCTTTCCATGATAGAGTGTTATCAATTATGACACCAAGATATTTAGTATAATTTTTTCTTCTATTATTTTTTCCCCAATTTTGGGGAAGGGAGATGTTGGGTATTTCTTTTGTCTAAAACTGAACTTTACAAAATTTGATTTTGAGACATTCAAAGAAAGTTTATTACATAAAAGCCATTTTTCAATTTCATTTAGCCCTTTGTTAAATGTAGATTCAAGATTATCTATGTTTTTACTATAGTAAAATAGACTTGTATCATCTGCAAATAGGAGAAATTGGATTGGTGATTTTGAGGCATTTGAAATGTCATCAATATATAAAAGAAAAATCAAAAGGCCTAACACAGATTTGTGGGACTCCACATTAAACCGTAAGGTTGGTTGATAGGGCCCCATTAATATAAACTACTTGTTGTCTATTTGTTAGGTATGATTTGAACCAGTTAAGTGCACCCCTCTGATTCCATAATTTTCCAATTTATCAATTGATATGTCATTGTTTACAGTGGCAAATGCTTTTGCACAATCAAGGAGGTACTGGTCTTGTTCAATCGATTCAGTTAATATATTTATTAGGTCAAGTATTGCAGGTGTGGTTTACTTTTTTTGGAAACCATATTGATGTTCAAATATATTTTTTTATAGGTTAGAGAATATTGGTATTAGTGATATTGGTCTATATTTTTTAATAATGAGCCTTGAGCCACTTTTATCAAGAGGTATGAATTTTTGGAATTTTAATTTCTCAAGAAAATTCCCATTAAAAAAAGAATGGTTAATGATTAATTCAAGGCAAGGATAATTGAAAGCTAAGGATTATGATTAACTTAATCGGGAAATTATAAATCTCTGAACTTTTATTTGTGTCAAGCTTGTCAATAAGGCTTCTTATTTCATTAGGTGTGGTACTCACTGATTCAACAAAAAAACTATCTAGAACACATGTTTCTAAGTAATGTCGATGAGATTTATTTCGGATTTTCATTTTGGACACTAGATTAGATACAAGTCTGTTGAAATAAATATTGAATTTATTTGCCAATTTGGTGGATCTGTAATTAGTTGGTTATCTACTTGTAGGCATTATTTTTTTAGTCTTGGACGTTGATGCATTAATAAGCTGTTTTATTCCTCGCCATATTGTTTTAATATTTGACTGAAATTGGTTAAAATATGTTAAATAATAGTTAGTTTTCGATTTTTTAATAAGATGATTGATCTTATTTCTATATTTTCTAGAGGATTCAAAACAAGTAATGTCTTTTAAATACATAAATTGTCCATAATATTTATTTTATTGATTTATTGATTTACGAATACCCTTTGTAATCCAAGGTTTAATTTCTTGTTTTCTTTTTCTTTTTGACAGTTTTATTAATGGAGCATATTTATCAATTGTCTCCACCAGTTTATCATGAAAACATTTGTACTTATCATTTGTAGATTGCTGATTGGAAATTTGTTCATCTAGTTTAAGATCTTCTATATCTTTAATAAATAGTTCAGTATCGAACTTTGAAAAATGTCTTCTATAAATATTTTGTGACGATTTAAATGAGAGATTAGTATCAGTAGCCTGAATTTCAGCCGTCTCCTCTGGTTCGTTCCTCCCGAGAGAGACGTCTGAATCCAATAGCCGATAATGCCGTCCAGTGACGTCAAGGCGGATTAACAATTTAATTTATGCAAATATAATAAAACTGTCAAGGCGGTAGTAAGAGTTCGTGAGAAATATGTATTTGAGATTATGCCGACCAAAATAAAAGCCTTACCTATATTATATATCTCCATCCCATTTGCTTCTCAACTGCCTCTTATGTTGTGAAAGCCTTTCCGAAGCAACGAATCGTTATATTATATTTGGAGGCAAAGTACAGTTGATCTTTGTCTCAGTTCGTTGATCTTTGTACATGTCTCGCGATCTGCCGTTCGAATCGACACAGCTACGAGATATTACCTATGTAAATGATGCAACAGAAAAGTAGAAAAAACATGAAAGGATAATGGAGAATTTTCGAAGAAATACGAAGACTCTTTTACGGGAAAGAACAGTTTCTTGAAGAGAGTACCGACATTCTTTACCATTGCGAGTGCGAACAAATAATCGATTGTCAACAACCTCGCGGACGCGACGCGATAAAATGTACATGTTTACAGGTTAGTCGGCCGGTTATTGTGCAGGACACTTTCAATCGATTTCCAGATGTTTTCCTTACGAATTCAAGGTCTTTGCCAAAGACAATCACTCCACTGAAACTCAACGATCAACAATCGCGAGTCCAAAGTGAATCCTGCCGTCTTCTCGGCTGATAATTATGATAATTATGGGAAATTATAGAATATGAACCAATCAAAAATCACTACCAGGTTTTCTGGTAGTGACGTCACTGGACGGCATTATCGGCTATTGGATTCAGACGTCTCTCTCGGGAGGAACGAACCCAGAGGAGACGGCTGAAATTCAGGCTATAGTATCAGTGAATATTTAAAAAAAATGGCAAATGATCTCTGATGTGTGGAATCATAGTTAATAGAGTGGAATGGTTATGAAACCCTGCGACCTTCTTTGTTATAAGTCTTTGTTCGCTGTTTTCGACCGTGACCGTGCACAGAACACAACAGAAATTCCAATATGTTAATCAATCAGCCGATAGAAACGTGTGGTTCAGTCGCTCAGGGGACGCTAATAAACTATGACCGTGCACAATCTTGTGTCTTACCCCCTTCCAACATAAATCGCAGCGCCTTTGTTAGCCCCTTTGGAGTTTGCCGGGTTTCCTAACCATTCCACTCTATTAACTATGGTGGAATCAGGTTACCAGATATGTGATTTATCTTAAGAGAATTAACTGTTATATGGTCAATTAATGATGGGTTATAACTATAGTATGCAGAGAATCGGGTTGGTTGAGTAATTTGAGGAATCATGAAATTAGAAAAGAGAATATGTAGGTAATTATTTACATGTTCTTTGAGAGTCAAATTTGAGTAAGTCTAGATTTGTGTCACCTGTTAGTATAATGGTTTTGTTCTCTTTAGTTAAAGTGCATATAAGCCCTAGCCAGTTATCTTCGATATCGATTGTACATGAAGTGGATAGTCCAACGGTAGAATATTTCTTGATTTGGGTGTTGCGTCTACGAGATATATAGGTTTATATTTCCAATATGCTAATGATGTGATGTCATCACCGACATTTGCTGAATTTCTTTGTGCTTGTGAATTAAGCTATTTTCTAATTTAGAATTTTTGTTTGGTAAAATCACTTTGATAAGCTTCAAATATAACTTAGAATTTAAAAATAGGTAATTTGTCTATACCAGTATGCTTTTGTATAATAAGTGATGTCGGTGATGACATCATATCATTAGCATATTGGAAATATAAACCTTCATATCTCGTAGACGCAACACCCAAATCAAGAAATATTCTACCGTTGGACTATTCACTTTATGTACAATCGATATCAAAGATAACTGGCTTATATGCACTTTAAGGTATAAAGTGTTTTGTCAAGGTAATCAATAAAATGCTGGATTTCTTAGTTTTGGGTGTAAATAAATAACACAAATAACAAAGTTTGGTTTCCATTCATTCAGTATTTCAATCCAAAGAGCTTGAAACTCACAGTCCTGTGAAAATATTGATGTTGAAATGTCTTATCTTCTAAAATAAATTAGGTCTTTGTGTACAAAAAAGCCACATCCACTATTTGAAGTTGTTCCAGAAAGTATTTCAAAATCATAATACTTTTTTGTCGTATTCTCTTTGCTCGTTGGCATCCACGTTTCAGATAATGCAATAACATTAAATTCAAAATCTAAATCAAAAGATCAGATAACAGTTAAAAATTATGGTTCATGATTCTTATATTAGAGTGAAATAGGGAAACGTTTGAGTTATATTTACCATTGTTAGTGATACCTAATTTATGGAATTAATGTACAGTGTAGTATTTAAAATCAACTTCAAATGAGATTTCGTTATCGGGATTGATATCATATATAATCAGGAGATGTAAAATTTGAGATTGATGGTATTTTGTTCTAAATTATCAGTAATTGTTGACCTCAAGCATGAGCAATTAAAATTACTATTGAAAGTAAATTGTAAAAAAATAAGACTCCAAAAAATGCCAAGGATTCAGTTACATTTAAAGCAGCTCCAGGGTTCCTTGTGGAGTAATTTGATATCTTGGGGCATAAGAAGGAACATTTGATATGCATTTTGGTATTAGGTGTGTCAAACAACACTATTTGGCCAATTTTGACTTTCTTGTTACACATTTTACATCTGTTTTTAATAGAAACAAGAGCCCATCTGGGCTTTCACTCGGGCCACATTAGATTGAAGATGAAATACACTTTCATTTGAAATCCTCTTAATCCTCTAATATTAACCAAAGGGAAGAATTATTAGCTGAATTTAGCAGTCTTTAGGAGTGGCCAGTAGCGCGGTGACTTTCATTCTCTGCTCCCCTAGTATATATGTAATTTAATAGTTTTCTTTTTCTCGTATGTTGACCTTTTAATTTAAACACTACTTATTCGTTTAACACACTGCATTTGAGCAGGCATATATTCATTGTTTTGAACCCGAGAATTAACCGTACTACCGTACTTCATGGTCCCTTTCTTTAGTAGTGGGTTGTCGGTCAGGTGATTGTAAACTCTCGTCATTTAGCACAGAAAATGTATTCTGATGAATAGGGATCGGGTTGTCATGTAAGAAATATGGCTCTTGAACAAACTGATAAGCTTCAGTAGGTTGGGTAGTCTCGGAACATTGTCTTCTTTTTTGTATTCTTGATTTTTTTTTTAAGTTTGAAAGTCGGATCTCAGCTTTAAGTTATATCCGCTTTCAACTCGCCATTTTCAACTTCTAGGTCAATAATATATTCGAGATGACAGCATCTTGATTTCGGTCTTCTATATATTATCTTGCTGCACTAATTTGTCTTCCAAATGACTGAGTTTGGTTTCTTGATTCGTGTTTTGATGTGACGAGAGTAAGAATTCATTACCCATATCAGTTAGGTCAGCCTCCATGTTACAAATCAAGGTCGTTAAAGCAGCGAGAGAGTTCTTATTGCGGGCTAACAAATATATTTATCCTCGTGAAGAATCTAAAGAATTCCGTCTCTTCCGGTTTGAATTTGACTCATGTGTATGTTGCTTTTGGAGTTTCAAGGATATGTTGATCCAAAACTACAGGCTCTTGGGGGTTTTCATTGACTTGTGAACTTGCAGGCTCCGTAATTTGTTTTGTTTTCTTAGTATAACATAAAGTGTTGAACATGTTCATGTTATCAAGCATGTCGCGCGTGACCTCTGTTTCTTCGTTCATTAAGTTCTCTACTTTCATCTGTAATCTGGGAAACTCTATTTTTGCCATGCCTTGGCACATACTATTCCTGTTGTTAAGTAGACGTGGATGATTATAAGTAAAATCCTTCGACAGCTTGTACCGTTTCCGCTAGGTCAATATCCTCGCTGGAACGAAATTAACTTGATCTCAATACTCTCTGATCCAACTTACGGTAAATTTAAATCTCTGACAGTTTTTAAGAGACTCATAATATTGGTCTTGAAGTGCCCTTCACCCAAAATAAGATGTTCTCCTCGGATGTTTTAAATGCAGCACAGCGAGCCGATGGCTTATAGATTCCAAATATGTATTTCTTCAAATTTTAGCTTTCCGGATCCTGGCCCCTACACTGGCTTCAGGTCGTCGTACGTGTCGTATAATAAAATCACTGCCATCTGGGTAAAAAACGCGGTCCTTCGGCTCCAACAATAGCGCCAGTTGAAAATATCCTGAGCCTGTTGGAAGGCTTTCGCTTACATCTTGCTTTACTGTATTAAATTATGTAAATAAATTAACCTGGCGATTGTTGCGTGACCAGCACAGTGCAATCTGATTGGTGTGAATTTGACCTTGAACGCATGCGCAGAAATTTTGCGACACCCAAAATAAAAAAATAAAAAAAAAAAAACGACTTGCATTTAAGACTCGGTGCTGCCACAGGCAGCCCGAGTAATAATGCGATGTCAGTGTTCAGCACAGTTTAAATGTTCCATTTGAGTCCATGTGTGTTTTGGAGTCGGGTATCCCTTTAAGAGATGTAAAACCGATAACTGACGAAGAAAGAATATTACTACAAACTGAGATTCTATTCAATCTGTTGTTGTCTCATGAGATAACAAGACGCGCCATTGTCAGAATCGATCCCACGCGTGCGCACTAGGCATCATATTACGACCGTAAATAGACATTGTATTGCTCAGAATTTTACAGTACTTTGTATGAAAGTTTGTGTTTGGAGTCCAATTGTGAAACGTAATTACAATAAACCTTCAAATGGTACATTTGCATCGTATTTTCATGCATGTTCTTGTCTGTAAAATTGCATGTAATCGAGTTGAAATGAATAATTCTGGCTTCGCGAGCTTAGTCGAATTAATGCACTAACCGTGTGTTTGGTGTTCACTGTAATTTCCTTCATTTTAGCCACACTGATTGTTGCTTTGATCAACTTTGGAGAATAAGCATAAGCGTTTCTTAATTTGTAACGATGGAATCGAGTAGTTTAAATGTCATTTTATCACACAATTATATGCAAATGTAACTTAGTATTTACCGACAGCTTCCCAGTGAGGCCAAATTTGAGTGAATTTCTGGTATCTGTACACTGCACAGCTCTAAAGAACATCAAAACGAAACCCGAATGAATGCTCTCAATTAACCTGTAAGAACCTGGTACTAGTTTATTCGTAACTCAGTGTGATTGTTGAATCTGACTTTTAAGTTTTGTCTTGGCGGTGGCGGGAATATAAAAAAAAATCTAGAGTGTGTTTCCGGTAAATAACAGCTCTCGGTCATCGATAAAATTGTTATTCTTTAGCTAGCTCATTCCATGATGTCAGAACTTCTGCAATATTTGCCTGAAAATGTAGTGAATGGCTGGCAATAATTAAAGCGCTAGAGAGCCTGAGAAATAGAGATTGGTTTAAATATTTCAGAGACTGCGGGCTCATGAGTGCTGGCTGATGATTGAGAATCCAGATGTATGTAAAGGCCCGTTCGCACTAGTCTGACAAATTTTGTTTGGCTCTGCAAATGTTTCCAGCAATTTTTGTCTCTGCTTGATTCTCCTGTTTTTTTTTGCTTCGAACTAGGAGTTCTGGAAACGTCAGTTATACCACAAACGTTAGTCAAAATTAATGTTTTCTGTTCAGAGTTTGAGATCAAAATTCTAGTTAATTACAGCCGAAAAAAAATTGGTTAGAATAGAAATAGCCTGTTTCCAGCGGTAGAGGGTGTTTTTTTCGCGCAGAAAACGGATCGAAAAAGACGGATATCGAAGCGGCCGCCATATTAGCCGAACGGGATTGAGACCCTCTTTGTCACTCGGCCAATATGGCGGCCGTTTCCATGCCATTTTCTGCGATAAAACACCCTCTACCGCCTGCAAGCAGGCTGGAATAGAAAAACAACTGTCAATTTGTTCACCTCCAAGGCACTACAACAGTGCCTTTGAAGTTTTGTCAGTAACGTTGTCTTTACATAGGATCACATTTGATAGCGCCTTTGTTTACGTTTGTGTACATGTACGTCTGGAGGAGGTAGATCGGTTGACGATGTTTGGCATGCAACCAAGCAGCTGTCGACAAACACCCGCATGGAGTTGAACTGATTGAGACTGAGGTTTTTTTTACTCTCATTAAATGCAGAAGTTAGCGGCGGAAATAATTATTTGTCTAAACGTTAATGTGCCGGATGGTATTTCTCTTTTAAGATTTGTTTACAATTATTGTTTTTCCTGCAGTCTTCTTCTGAGTCTTTCTTCTATGACTTTTCGATCAAGCGCTAATACACGGATAAAACTACGATTTGCTCAACTGATTTTCCTTCCTATTTTTATAAAGCACTACTGTATCTAGCTCGGTAGCCGCAGGTTAGCCATCTCTAAGGCCATCCCTATTTTTTTTTCCGTTTCTCATCGGTGGGGTTTTCAAAAATTGGGTCGGTCGGTCGGGTGAGAAAAAAAAATTGTAATAAAAAATACGCGGAGAGACTGGAACTAATAAGGCGCGGTTGCACAGGCGAGGTTACAAACCAACATGGACGACGAAACCATCGATGTCGTCGTCCGTATACGCTACAAACATGGAATTACAAATGCACCGCCGAAACTATTGTGTAACCTACCCTCGAGCATGAGCTTCCAGGAGCTGCTCTAGGGTTTCTTCACCCCCACCCCTCCCCCCAATTTTTTTTTATTTCTACAAAAAGCCACAAAAATGGGTCGGTCGGACGATGAGAAACGGAAAATAAAAAGGATGGCCTAAGTATCGGAAATCGCAAAAAAGAATATTAACTCGAGGAGGTGGAAACTACTTGCGTTACGTTCGCTCTTATAAATAAATAAATACGTAGTGTGAACGGGAGCTAGGCTAAAGGTTTTCATAATATACCCAACTATCACTGAAACTAACTTTCATAACTGCGGATGGAATTCCAATCACTCTACGCATGACTGGGATGCTCCCTGCCGATAGAATGACATAGCGTCAAACTTGATGTAACAGACAGGTCAAGTCGCAATGAAACTGTTCGCTTCTCTGCTATAAAGAATGACCTGAGCTTGTTATAACTTTACATCTTTTAACAGCCCAACATACAAATCAAGGATGCAGTGGGTGTTCTTTATCGCCTTCTCGACTCTAATAATCGTTCGGCTTCCTTGTGAAGGTAGGAATGGACGACATTTAATTCGTTAATTAGCTCGGCTAATACATTCAAAGGGAGAATTTGCAGTTGAGCTAAATTAGCTAGCTAACAATGCAACTATATAACATGTTGAAAGAGCTGGAGCAATATTCATGCAATTGGAGTGTGCTGATAGTGAGGCTCAATTGAAGACGAAAGTACAGTCGTGGTTTATCTCAAATACGATCGCGTAGGCTTTGAATTTCAGAACTAACTGATCCCGTACGAACCACCAACGAACTAATAAAAGCACAAAGTTATGGGATACAACTTTAGGAAACAGTTGAAGTATTCGTGCTTTCTATATATAGTCCCACTAAGCGGCGAGCCGGGGTTTCCAAACCTTTTTTTTTTTTACATTTTCAAGGCCTGTAATTTGATTTTAAAAGGCGAAAATGAAACTCGGTCTTTACTGAAATAAAACTTTCCGGTCAGTGTCTTAAGAGCGGATGTCAGTAAATATCGAGAATCGTGCGACAGAAGTGAAAAATCAGATTCCATTTTATTTTACCAAAAGAACACATTTGGTAAACTATTTTCGAAAATCACATTTAAAAGTTCCACTGCTTTTTAATTTTTGAAAAATTAGATAAGTTCAAAGTATGGCCGACGCTCGCTGGGTGTCATTGGAAATTTGGAAATATTGCGCATTTTGAGCAAGCTCGTGCGCAATAACGACAATTCTTTCATTCTTTTTAATTTCGGTACTGAATTTACCATCCTTTCACCTATCTTAGGACATAAAAATAATTTTAGAATTCCTATTTTGCATCTGCGTACGGACCGTTGAATACACTACCTTCGAGTAGTCGTGCTCAAGATGAAATTAGGGCCAAATTCAGATGGCTCTATCTCCTCGGGTATATGTATTTCTCAACAAAAAAAGATGTGTCCTTAAAGCTGAACCATTCTAATTTGCTGTCTTAAAATATCTATTTTGGCCCGCAAAAAGCCTGCCGTCCAGAATCAAAACTGTCTAGCGTATTTTGACCAATTCGGTATGTAGCCCACTAAATGGGTTGTCACGCTAAACCGTCAAATTTTACTAAAAGTTATACTTTAAACAGTTAAAAGACATTAGAAATTGACAATTCTTCTTCTCCACAGCTCTGTCGCAGTTTTCACGTTCAGTTATTTTCAATAACACTAATCGCCTCAAGATAAAATAAATTTGCATAAGACGATCCAAACCACAGGTCAACAGGGTCAGCCGCCGGTCACACAACAAGACTTTAGAGAACAAGGAAAGTTTAAAAAATCCAGCTTCATGTAAAACTGATTAATTATTATCGATTTACTACTTTTATTCTATGTTCTCGAATTTCGAGCCTAAACATATATCTCTTTATTCCTACTCACGGCTGTCACGATTCGGCAAATACTCAGAACACCATGAATCCAAGTTAATCAAGTACATGTAGTTATACTTAAAGTAAATTTGTTCTTCAATTCCACGAAAGAAATCAAGTATCTTTGTGAAATTGGTCAGTTAGCATTTCATCATTTCATCGATGAAGAATTGGTGACTGGGGAACTGGGGGGGGGGGGGGGGGGGGGGGGGCGTCTAATTACATTAAACAAAACATACTTTGGCTTTGTATATAGGAATATTCATTTCCAAACTTATATGCTAATCTGTTTATTCCCCCTTTTGAGATCAATAATATCACATGGGTTTTATTATATATTGTGCACTACAGAACAATTGACGCACTACGATGTCAGAGTTTACTCAACAGTGCAGCAACATTAGCCAAATAAATTTATTATAGGTTCATAGACTACGCTATGCTAAAATGGTATTGCGGGCCAAATTGGAAACAAACCCAAGATGTTCAGTCAGTGCCCTTATTTGCATCAAATCTCGAAAGGAGGGGAAGGGAGAGGATGGCTTTGGTGGAATAGAGAACTTGACGCGCACAAGCGCGTTACCAGGTAGGGGGCTCCAGGGTTTTTTTTGGGTGTGTGTGGTGGGGGAGATGCTTCTCCAAAACATTTTTAATTTTTGAAGCATCCGAAACGCTAGTTATTTTTGGCATTTTCAAGGAACGATATTTTCAGACCTACTGCGAAATACATAACATAAGTATTACTTGTGTAGCCCCTACCAACCATAACTAAACCCTACCTCTAACCGAGGGTTGAGGGAGTTTAGTGTTAATCACATTTCATTACATGCATGCATGAGGTTTGATGGGTTGATCAACTGCTAAGATAGACGTCCCATAGCTATGCGTACGGGTTCAAAAATTGTTGCACCGATAGGATAATCCTTATTTTTGAGGCTATTTGCTTATATGCCTCTATGTCATGGTATTGTGGTTCTGTCTGTGGATCAGTTTGGACAACACGGTATCTCCCTTAGATTGACTATTATCATCAATTGTCAAAATCGCTAGAATTGATTATAATCCTCGATTTAACCTCGAGGTTAAAACCAGGTGAGTGAGAACCCGTCGTTTACCCGTGGACTCGTCCGATGGTTAGGGTTTGGTTTGTAGTTCGGGTTAGGGTTTGTCTTAGAATGATGATTATAATCAATTCTAGCGATTTTGATGATAATAGTCAATCTAAGAGAGATGACGCGTTGGTTTGGATTATGTGGATGGTATGCCTCTAGCCGCGAAGGACTGGGGCTAGAGCAGGGGCCGCGATGGAGTCGGACGAGCAATTCTGCAAATTTTACGTAAGCTGTTTTTTATTCCGCCACGGTCATTTCATAAGTCATTCCACCTTACCGAGTAAAATGACATCTTGAAGATTCTAAACAATGCAGGCCAAACTGGCAAAATCCAGACCACTTGATTTTGGAATGGTGAAAGGGTTTACTTAGGCCATCCCAATAAAACGTTTCGTTTATCATCGCCCTCTGGCTCGTGACGGTGAGACGGTCGGTCGGTAAAAGAAACCGTTCGGTGTCTGGAACCAATTCGGCTAGAAGACTCGCATAATTTTTTTATGTATTCCTCGACTACTTTTTCTTCTACTAGTTGTGGATTGACAATTTGCACGAGTAAGGCAAGAAACTAAGGGCGGAGTCCAAAACCATGTATTTCGAATGGGACCCAATTTTCTCAGGGGATGTGTAGACGTGTAGTGGGGTTGGTGCCGGTAATACCCCCTACCCCTTTTTTCGAGGGTAATTTTCTCGCGTTGTAAAATAGGGATACCTGATTTTAATGCGGATACACGTTCTTCTCTGCATGTAGAAACTAGAAATATAGTTACTTCTTCAATAAACATAGGTGGTGGGTTCCGGTTACAACCCCCCCTTCCCTCAAGTACCATTGTTTTAACCTCTTCCCTAAAACGTAGAGGGCTCGGGAAAGAGGTCGATGATAAACGAAACATTTTATTGGGTAGTTAAAGCTTGGACGAATGAAATTTGAAGTCTAGATGACCGTAACTTTTGAGAAAAATAAATTATATTTTTCGCGTAATTTTTTCCACCTTTTTTTCAGGTTGCTGCTGTCGCAGTGATCTGCAGTGTATTCCCATATTTTTTTGTATTCCCCTATCAGTGAGAACTCGTATATCGTTTTGGAAATAGTTAAGGTTAGGGTTTGAGTAAAAATAAGATGAGTATAATTTAAACATTTTCCTGTTCGGAAATCATGCCAAAAGAATCATTAGTGATTAGATGTGAGGAAGGCAAGCACACCGTGTTCAGGTGAGACAACCTGAGATATTATATAAAACTGCATGTAGACTTTACGTCAATGCCACGATGGTTGAGTGATTCAACTCACCAAAAATGCTAACCGACATATTTCACAAAGATACTTGATTTATTTTGTGGACTTGAAGAGCAAATTTACTTGTTTCTGATCATTGTAAGTATTCTACATGAAGGCCGGTTTGCAACTGATTATTTTGCCGAATCGTGACAGCCGTGTGTTGGCCTGGAATTGATCCATATAAATAGATCTAAGTTTAGGCTAGAAATTCGAGAAAATAGAATAAAAGTAGTAAATCGATAATAAATAATCAGTTTTGCGCCGGAAAAAATATTGTAACTACATCTTCAAGATGTCATTTTACTCGGTAAGGTGGAATGCCTTATGAAATGACCGTGGCGGAATAAAAAACAGCTTACGTAAAATTTGCAGAATTGCTCGTCCGACTCCATCGCGGCCCCTGCTCTAGCCCCAGTCCTTCGCGGCTAGAGGCATACCATCCACATAATCCAAACCAACGCGTCATCTCTCTTAGATTGACTATTATCATCAAAATAGCTAGAATTGATTATAATCATCATTCTAAGACAAACCCTAACCCGAACTACAAACCAAACCCTAACCATCGGACGAGTCCACGGGTAAACGACGGGTTCTCACTCACCTGGTTTTAACCTCGAGGTTAAATCGAGGATTATAATCAATTCTAGCGATTTTGACAATTGATGATAATAGTCAATCTAAGGGAGATACCGTGTTGTCCAAACTGACCCACAGACAGAACCACAATACCATGACATAGAGGCATATAAGCAAATAGCCTCAAAAATAAGGATTATCCTATCGGTGCAACAATTTTTGAACCCGTACGCATAGCTATGGGACGTCTATCTTAGCAGTTGATCAACCCATCAAACCTCATGCATGCATGTAATGAAATGTGATTAACACTAAACTCCCTCAACCCTCGGTTAGAGGTAGGGTTTAGTTATGGTTGGTAGTGGCTACACAAGTAATACTTATGTCATGTATTTCGCAGTAGGTCTGAAAATATCGTTCCTTGAAAATGCCAAAAATAACTAGCGTTTCGGATGCTTCAAAAATTAAAAATGTTTTGGAGAAGCATCTCCCCCACCACACACACCCAAAAAAAAAACCTGGAGCCCCCTACCTGGTAACGCGCTTGTGCGCGTCAAGTTCTCTATTCCACCAAAGCCATCCTCTCCCTTCCCCTCCTTTCGAGATTTGATGCAAATAAGGGCACTGACTGAACATCTTGGGTTTGTTTCCAATTTGGCCCGCAATACCATTTTAGCATAGCGTAGTCTATGAACCTACAATAAATTTATTCATCGGGTAGAATGGAGCGTCACATCCGGGATATTTTTAAGCCAAACAGCGCCAAGTTCAAAATCTTTGCTTCAATGACCACGCAAAAATACAAAGGATTTGACTAAAAATGCTTCAGTAGGAGCTGCTTCGGGCTTTATTTCGACACATCTTTGCGTTTTATCGCTTAGGTTACGTCGGGCTTTTGCAGAACTGATGGTAAGAAACAATTTGCACCCGAAAGGAAAAATTTCGGTTAAACTTCTCTGGGATAAAATTTGACCTTGATTTACAGTATTTTGGAGGGAAATTGACTGGAGAAAATGCTAAGGTCAGCTTGAACTTCATTTTGTCTTCCTTTACTTTAATGAATCGCTTAGGTTGCGTCGGGTTATGTTTTCTTTATGGTTTAACTTTCTTACTGTGAATTTTTACAAAGATCTGATAAATATTTCTGGTAGTAAATCGAGGTTTTAAAAGCAGAAGCTTAAAAACCTTGAAACTCTACTTGAGTAGTGACTTTTGAAAATTCCCGGGAGACCAGAAAGCTCCGCCTTCCACCGCCTCCTGAGATACAACAATACACTCTAAAAACAATACCCGGCTAATGCCTTACATGATGCAATAAACTGGGCTTGCGTCTGTCGGCACAACACAATAGGAAAAACAGGTGTCGGTGTTTGCACACAGATGGGTCTCAATTATACGGCAAACCTCTGTTAAATGAATACTCTAATGAGACGTACGCAAAAGTATTCTCGTGACAATAAAACTCTTTTAAATCCGTTTTCATGTTTTTGTGCTAACTGTGAACACTGAAAGTAATGGCAAAAGAGCGCTGATAAACCTTATGCTATCTATAAACCGAGTAATTATTTACAAAACCCCGCGCGGATTATTTCCTCTGTGTAAATAAATGCAAAAATAGTTTGTTCTTAATCGTCAGCTTTAAAATGAGAGGTTTCTTGACTTTCTGTTTGCTCTAGAACTCAAACTACCAAATAATTAACGACTCCGTACTAGTTGTTGTCTGGACTTGGAACTGAGCCGTGTAAAGGCGGTATTGGAATTCGATGAGGCGCCGGTTTGTAAAGTGAAATGAAACTAACAGAACAACGTAGAAAGCCACTCGCGCATCATAAATAAATGCAAAAACAGTTTGTTCTTAATCGTCAGCTTTAAAATGAGAGGTTTCTTGACTTTCTGTTTGCTCTAGAACTCAAACTACCAAATAATTAACGACTCCGTACTAGTTGTTGTCTGGACTTGGAACTGAGCCGTGTAAAGGCGGTATTGGAATTCGATGAGGCGCCGGTTTGTAAAGTGAAATGAAACTAACAGAACAACGTAGAAAGCCACTCGCGCATCATAAATAAATGCAAAAATAGTTTGTTCTTAATCGTCAGCTTTAAAATGAGAGGTTTCTTGACTTTCTGTTTGCTCTAGAACTCAAACTACCAAATAATTAACGACTCCGTACTAGTTGCTGTCTGGACTTGGAACTGAGCCGTGTAAAGGCGGTATTGGAATTCAATGAGGCGCCGGTTTGTAAAGTGAAATGAAACTAACAGAACAACGTAGAAAGCCACTCGCGCATCATAAATAAATGCAAAAACAGTTTGTTCTTAATCGTCAGCTTTAAAATGAGAGGTTTCTTGACTTTCTGTTTGCTCTAGAACTCAAACTACCAAATAATTAACGACTCCGTACTAGTTGTTGTCTGGACTTGGGAACTGAGCCGTGTAAAGGCGGTATTGGAATTCGATGAGGCGCCGGTTTGTAAAGTGAAATGAAACTAACAGAACAACGTAGAAAGCCACTCGCGCATCATAAATAAATGCAAAAATAGTTTGTTCTTAATCGTCAGCTTTAAAATGAGAGGTTTCTTGACTTTCTGTTTGCTCTAGAACTCAAACTACCAAATAATTAACGACTCCGTACTAGTTGCTGTCTGGACTTGGAACTGAGCCGTGTAAAGGCGGTATTGGAATTCAATGAGGCGCCGGTTTGTAAAGTGAAATGAAACTAACAGAACAACGTAGAAAGCCACTCGCGCATCATAAATAAATGCAAAAACAGTTTGTTCTTAATCGTCAGCTTTAAAATGAGAGGTTTCTTGACTTTCTGTTTGCTCTAGAACTCAAACTACCAAATAATTAACGACTCCGTACTAGTTGTTGTCTGGACTTGGGAACTGAGCCGTGTAAAGGCGGTATTGGAATTCGATGAGGCGCCGGTTTGTAAAGTGAAATGAAACTAACAGAACAACGTAGAAAGCCACTCGCGCATCATAAATAAATGCAAAAATAGTTTGTTCTTAATCGTCAGCTTTAAAATGAGAGGTTTCTTGACTTTCTGTTTGCTCTAGAACTCAAACTACCAAATAATTAACGACTCCGTACTAGTTGCTGTCTGGACTTGGAACTGAGCCGTGTAAAGGCGGTATTGGAATTCAATGAGGCGCCGGTTTGTAAAGTGAAATGAAACTAACAGAACAACGTAGAAAGCCACTCGCGCATCATAAATAAATGCAAAAACAGTTTGTTCTTAATCGTCAGCTTTAAAATGAGAGGTTTCTTGACTTTCTGTTTGCTCTAGAACTCAAACTACCAAATAATTAACGACTCCGTACTAGTTGTTGTCTGGACTTGGGAACTGAGCCGTGTAAAGGCGGTATTGGAATTCGATGAGGCGCCGGTTTGTAAAGTGAAATGAAACTAACAGAACAACGTAGAAAGCCACTCGCGCATCATAAATAAATGCAAAAATAGTTTGTTCTTAATCGTCAGCTTTAAAATGAGAGGTTTCTTGACTTTCTGTTTGCTCTAGAACTCAAACTACCAAATAATTAACGACTCCGTACTAGTTGCTATCTGGACTTGGAACTGAGCCGTGTAAAGGCGGTATTGGAATTCAATGAGGCGCCGGTTTGTAAAGTGAAATGAAACTAACAGAACAACGTAGAAAGCCACTCGCGCATCATAAATAAATGCAAAAACAGTTTGTTCTTAATCGTCAGCTTTAAAATGAGAGGTTTCTTGACTTTCTGTTTGCTCTAGAACTCAAACTACCAAATAATTAACGACTCCGTACTAGTTGTTGTCTGGACTTGGGAACTGAGCCGTGTAAAGGCGGTATTGGAATTCGATGAGGCGCCGGTTTGTAAAGTGAAATGAAACTAACAGAACAACGTAGAAAGCCACTCGCGCATCATAAACAAATGCAAAAACAGTTTGTTCTTAATCGTCAGCTTTAAAATGAGAGGTTTCTTGACTTTCTGTTTGCTCTAGAACTCAAACTACCAAAGAAGGATTCCGCACTAGTTCAGTAGTTGTTGTCTCGACTGTCTACTCCTATTCCCGCGAGAACCGCGGATTTCGATAATTACTCAGTAACAAGTTAATTGCATATTGGGGTAAATGATATCTCCTAACGAGCGCAGGGATTCTTTTAATCCCTTAACAGAAAGTGAATGACAGTTATTGACGGGTGCCTAATGTGATCCGTGAGTAGGTATTCCCACACCGATCACTGAGTAGCCAATCACAATCGTCTTATTGAATAACTAATCAGTAATATTCGTAATTATGCCGACCTCATTTAAACCTCTTAGCCGTAAGTACATGTCGCCGAAAACAATAGCATTCTGCCCGATGTTGGCTAATGTTGCTGCACTGTTGAGTAAACTCTGACATCGTAGTGCGTCAATTGTTCTGTAGTGCACAATATATAATAAAACCCATGTGATATTATTGATCTCAAAAAGGGGGAATAAACAGATAGCATATAAGTTTGGAAATGAATATTCCTATATACAAAGCCAAAGTATGTTTTGTTTAATGTAATTAGACGCCCCCCCCCCCCCCCCCCCCCCCCCCCCCCCCCCCCCCCCCCCCAGTTCCCCAGTCACCAATTCTTCATCGATGAAATGATGAAATGCTAACTGACCAATTTCACAAAGATACTTGATTTCTTTCGTGGAATTGAAGAACAAATTTACTTTAAGTATAACTACATGTACTTGATTAACTTGGATTCATGGTGTTCTGAGTATTTGCCGAATCGTGACAGCCGTGAAAAGGAATAAAGAGATCTAAGTTTAGGCTCGAAATTCGAGAACATAGAATAAAAGTAGTAAATCGATAATAATTAATCAGTTTTGCGCCGGAAAAAAATAATGTAACTACATGAAGCTGGATTTTTTAAACTTTCCTTGTTCTCTAAGTCTTGTTGTGTGACCGGCGGCTGACCTGTTGACCTTGTGGTTTGGATCGTCTTATGCAAATTTATTTTATCTTGAGGCGATTAGTGTTATTGAAAATAACTGAACGTGAAAACTGCGACAGAGCTGTGGAGAAGAAGAAATTGTCAATTTCTAATGTCTTTTAACTGTTTAAAGTATACCTTTTAGTAAAATTTGACGGTTTAGCGTGACAACCCATTTAGTGGGCTACATACCGAATTGGTCAAAATACGCTAGACAGTTTTGATTCTGGACGGCAGGCTTTTTTGCGGGCCAAAATAGATATTTTAAGACAGAAAATTAGAATGGTTCAGCTTTAAGGACACATCCTTTTTTGTTGAGAAATACATATACCCGAGGAGATAGAGCCATCTGAATTTGGCCCTAATTTCATCTTGAGCACGACTACTCGAAGGTAGTGTATTCAACGGGTCCGTACGCAGATCCAAAATAGGAATTCTAAAATTATTTTTATGTCCTAAGATAGGTGAAAGGATGGTAAATTCAGTACCGAAATAAAAAAGACTGAAAGAATTGTCGTTATTGCGCACGACGCCACGAGCTTGCTCAAAATGCACAATATTTCCAGATTTCCAATGACGCCCAGCGAGCGTCGGCCATACTTTGAACTTATCCATTTTTTTCAAAAATTAAAAAGCAGTGGAACTTTTAAATGTGATTTTCGAAAATAGTTTACCAAATGTGTTCTTTTGATAAAATAAAATGGAATCTGATTTTTCACTTCTGTCGCACGATTCTCGATATTTACTGACATCCGCTCTTAAGAGACATACTCTGTAAGAATCGAGTGAAGATAGAAACTTGTGGACAGGTAGGCTAGGATCGCCAATTTGGCTGAAACCTTGCCTGTTATCTTGGTTGAGCGTCCTAATAACAAAATGGCCATTTTTAGATTCAAATTATTTTTCCTTTGAAAATTAAGGTCGAGGACCGTTTTGAGCGGGCCTGGCGCCCAGTCGACATTTCTGATCTAGGAGATTTTGTGACTTCAGTATTCTTCCAAACTTGTCACCTTCCTTTATTTTATGAATTCAATAGAACTGAAAAAAAAAACATCGAGTGAGCGTAGGTTTCGAAGTCTCTAGCTAAGAGATCGGAAATCTGATACGATGATTTTCGAAACTTATATATCCGATGGTGTGTCGATCCTTAAGCCTCCAATTTATCCAGAGGTACTTCGATATTAGATTTAGTGATAGCAAAAATAATAAGAGGCATTGGCAACTTTAATACCGGAAGTTCCTGTTTAATGCGCTGCATTGCGATCTCTTTGAATTTGCTGTGGTTCGCATAAATGTTCTTCTTCCAGACAAATATGCTAATTAGGTGTTGTTTTCTTCGAAGCCCTTTCTGTTACATAGAATGAACAGTTTCGACGACTTTATGTCCACCAGTGATATGATGATGCATTGTTGATTGTTTGCACATTAGATCAAATTTCGCGTCTTCATTTTAACATTGACCCAAGGATAATCAACTGTAAAAAAAGGTAGTATCGTCGTGTACGGATTAACCAAGTACGTCATTATCGTAATGTCATCGGGTTATTAACAAACAACGTCATAATAATCATCGGAAGAGCCGATGCATCCTTGTTGTAGTATCCAAGTTGTAGTCGGTTCCATTCGTGCCGGAAGTAAACTGTACCCTTATCATACAATAGTGAAATTCTCGGTGACACTGTGACAGTGCCGGAAGTAAACTGTAACTTATCATATATACGTACCATAGTGCAATTCTCGGTGACACTGTGACAGTGCCGGAAGTAAACCGTACCTTATCATATATACGTACCATAGTGCAATTCTCGGTGACGCTGTGACAGTGCCAGAAGTAAACTGTACCTTATCATATATACGTATCATAGTGAAATTCTCGGTGACACTGTGACAGTGCCGGAAGTAGCAAAGCGGAAAAACGGAGCGCATGAGTACTAGGCACTTTATTAAAAGTGATCAAGATGGCCGCCGAGTGGGAGTGAATTGTGCTCTTTTTCAGGGCCCTCTCATAGCTCAAGAAATACCACGATTACTTTATTACTTCACACCATGGACTTATATTCTTCAGTGACTTCTCTGAGCCCAAATAACACATAATCCAGTTCACAGAAAGAACGCTACAACTGCTCGTTCAACTCTGTCTTCAAGACTCAGAAAAACGAACCATTTCGAAATGTTCATATATATGCGACTGAAAAAACGCGAAAAATAAGGAAACGTGTGAATATATCGGTAGGGAACTAAGGAGGTAATGGTTTTCAAAATATAAATTACTATATTCAAGATTTTCATATTATTTTTCAAACGAAGCATTTAAAGTTACAAGTTACAGTACTGAGTGACTATAGACTGACTATAGTATTTGTAATAACGGAGTAAATTTAATAAAAATAAATAAAACATAATTATAAATCGTTTTCTTTACACTGGTAAAACAATCAACTAATTCCTCAAAATGCCGTTGTGAACCATAATAACCAAATCAAGTGAAGTATTGTACAATTTCCTGATAATAGCTCTGTAGATTTACTCACAGTCTTTGGTATAAATGCGGATGAGAGGCTAGGATCGTCGTTCCCGGATTTCTACTGCTGTAGACAGTCTAGTCACTGCACTACTGTAACTTCAAATGCTTCGTTTAAAAAATAGTATGAAAATCTTGAATATAGTATTTTATATGTTGAAAACCATTACCTCCTTAGTTCCCTACCGAAGTATAAAGCTTATACATTCACAAGTTTCCTTATTTTTGGCGTATTCAACATTTCGAAATGGTTCGTTTTTCTTGAAGACAGAGTTAACGAGCAGTTGTAGCGTTCTTTCTGTGAACTGGATTATGTGTTATTTGGGCTCAGACAAGTCACTGAAGAATATCAGTCCATGTGTAAAGTAATAAAGTAATCGGGGTATTTCTTGAGCTGTGAGAGGTCCCTGAAAAAGAGTTACAATTCACTCCCGCTCGGCGGCCATCTTGATCACTTTTAATAAAGTGCCTGGTACGCATGCGCTCCATTTTCCCGCTCTGTCACTTCCGGCACTGTCACAGTGTCACCGAGAATTTCACTATGGTACGTATATATGATAAGGTACAGTTTACTTCCGGCACTGTCACAGTGTCACCGAGAATTTCAATATGGTATGATAAGGGTACAGTTTACTTCCGGCACGAATGGAACCGACTACAAGGATACATCGGCTCTTCCGATGATTATTATGACGTTATTTGTTCATAACCCGATGACATTACGGTAATGACGTACTTGGTTAACCCGTACACGACGATACTAACCAAAAAAAGGTAGTAAAAGTAAAGCATAATTTGTAATGACATATTAAGAGAGATGACTTTTAGACATTTACACGGATCCAGGTTGGCGCAAATGTTATGCACTTCGAAGTTTTCACGTCCATGGATTCAAGTCCCTCGATTTCACGTTCGAACAATAACCCTCTTTATAAGTTTCTATGCCATTTAGGAATAGTGACTGGGAAATCACGAGAACGAGCGAGGCTGGGATTGATCCGCGAAAGGTTCAATCAGCGGTTTTAGTAGTATTTGTACACAACAAGAATAAAAGGAAAATTAGATGTTCAATCAAAGAATGTTCGTGTTACCTAAAAGTAGCAGAGTTATTCGAGTTAGGAAACATTGCTTACTAAACAAAGGGCGGTATCTCATGGTTTTTCAATGAAATACAGAGCGGTATTTCATGGCTAAACCAGGTCAATCGAAATGCAGGAAATTTCGCGCCGTTTCTTTATCAGCCAATCAGAATTCAATAATTTTGCATATAAATTAGTCTGCAGACGCCTCCGCCACTCAAAACGTTTGTTTTCCGTGAAATTTCGCAGTCTAACAATGGGTAAGTTACTTTGTTTTCTTGATAAATATTCCTGTAAATTTGTTATTTATAGGATAATATGGTTATTCTATTGATTTCTAATGGAATACCGGCGAAAATTTCACTCGAAACTTATGTTATTTCGGTATACAACTCGTGTAAATGCTCGTTGCATACGAAATAATAATAAAAATTCGTGAAATATTCGCCCTTATTCCATATAAAACCAAGAAATAACTAGTAATTATGTATTATTATTACTACAACTAACACAGGAACAGGTGAGGAGTACAGAGATGGGCCAGTCGTTGACGAGGAGCTAACCAGTTTGGCTGAAAATGGAAAAACAATAAAGCCTGTCTCAAACGAAGACGTGAATGAACAGTCTGTAAGGTCTCTAAGGATGCGTTCAGCGGGCTTGACGTATGTTTCAGGACAAGGTACACTTGCATAAAAAATATCGTAATTCATTGAAGCGCAGCCTGCTATACCAGACGCATTTTGTTCACATTCATATCCGGTTGGTTTTTATTTTGTCCAATCAGTGCCATTGTTAGAAACCTCCAAATTAAAGCGGGACTATTTAATTAGCTGAGAAACAAACTGCGAGAAGACTTTTAAGTTTAGTATGTATAGAGTCATCTTATCAGTTCTCGACAACAACAAACAACAACCCCTTGGGGGTATGGACGTTTTTTTTTCTGAATTCACGTAATAAATCCATAACTACATTAAATGCAATATATTTCCCTGCTGCTTTTTGCAATTGTGTCTAGTAGAGCGATACTTCGTGTTGATAAACGTTACAATTGTTATGCTAATGTCAACCATGATTTCAAAAGGCCGCTTTGTCTCAAGAACCAATGGACCTCTGGTTCACACATTAATGACAATTGGATGCTGTGGCAGTAAGTATCGCTATAGTTTCGACTGAGATTGTTGAGATTGTCAAAGCCAAAAACCTCGCAAACTCTTCCAAATCATGTGAACACTGCTTCGAACGCCATTCGAACGCCTCTTCAGCGTAACATTGCGTTACTTTCCAGAATATGGAAAGTGGCATCTGATTCAGTGGTCTATAAGGGAATTGACTTTTCTTAGTATTTATACTCATATCCAATTACTTCCTCGACAACGAGGCTATCCCCGTATGGATGCATGGTGATACCCAAATGTGCATCAGAAATATTCTCTTTTTCAAGTGGGAAGATTTTAGCCGATATTTGAACTTTTCTGGATCGCGTATGGCCTTATAAATAATAAATAATAATAATTGTATTTGGTATAGCGCCACCTCCATTAATTGCCCAGAACGCTTTATTTAACAAATAAAAGATGGTTCTCCGTGTTATATAACAAAATAATGCACGCTCGAGGTCTTGAAAAACTGCGGATGCACGAGCGGAACGCGAGTGCATTTAGCAACTTTTCATGACCTCGAAAGTGCATTATTTTGTTATATAACAAGGAGAACCATCTTTTATTTGTTTTATAATATAAACTTCAATGTAGACGAAGGAAATAAAGCTATCTTTAGAACCCGCGTAACAATCTAAAAGCAAACTGACGACAGCGAAAACCCCATTTTAATGTACTTGACTTGTTTACAACTTTTTTCGTCGCTCCTTGGTTCAATTGTGACAGCTTGACATTGACGATCTGAAAGCTCGTTTCTTATTGGATGAAGTAATCTGCTAAGAATAGAACGTGTCAATCGATAAAAGTGAAAGACAGAAATTTCAAGAGCCGGAAAATGTAATGGGTTGTAATATTGTCATCTGGTCAAAACTTTTGCAGGAAACAAAGTGCTTTCTTTTTACAATTCTGGTCAGCACAGGAGAGGTTTATCTGCACATTTTGATAGTGCAAGGCGTTGAAAATACCTGATGGAAAAGCATTCACAGAGAAAGCGTTAGCGAATTAGCGGCAGTAGAGTTGGACACGTGGGTTGAGGATTGCCGACTATTTTCTACAACAACTGCATAGTTGACACTGATTACTGATTCTGTGGTCTGAAGAAGGATATTTTCTTTATTCCAAGGAACAGCGTTGTAACTACTGCTCTGATGGCCGTGTTGCGTAGCTTTTGAGGCTCTCTTCGTTGGCATGGCCGCTATACACATGAATGATAATCTACTCTTTTGAAATTCTGCCAGTTCTGGGCTCTCTGCAAGTTTTATCGCCCGTGTTTCATTCAGGAACATTCAGGAACCTCTCAAACGAATTTCTACATGAAACCAGATAAATCCCATTGTATTCTTCGCAATTCACTGTTCAGGTTTCAGCATAAAGCAGGCTTATTACAGTTATCGTCGAGTTATTGGTGAGTCATGTCATGAATATGATATTTGATACCAATTTTTAGGAGATCCAGGTTTGTATCCCCAGTGAGAATTACACTTTTATTCTCTTTATTGACATTGGAAAATGTTTTATCTAGATAATCTAGGGAAATTATCGGGTTTTTTTTAATGTAATAACACCAATTAGAAGATTATAGTTATTCTTGTTGATAATTTATATCCAGAGTACTTGAAATTCACATTCATCAAAGACAAATGTGTTTGATAAATCATTTCTTCGGATGTAAAATAAATCCTTGTTAAAATAAAAGTTTTTTCCATATAAATGTTCAAACTCGTAGTATCCTTTTAACTTAGGAGGAGAAAATAAATGGGATTTACATTCCGGGTTCCAATTTTCAGAGAGTGCAATTAAGCTAAATTCAAAGTCCAAACTTGCCAATAGTTCTGATAAATTTAAAAGTTATGATGTAAATTCCTTATGTCCGAATGGAAAATTTTGAGTTTTACATGTGCTTGATTTGGAAAATTTGTGAAAATCATGCAGAGTGTAATACTTGAAATCAGGTTCAAAATAATGAAATTTCATTATCAGGATTAGTATCAAAGTAAGATGATGACAAGAGGTCCAATGTTGGTAACGATTGGAGTTATATGTTTTCTAGCGATAAATATCTCAGACATGAGCAATTGAAATTACTATTCAATATTAACCAAGTAAAAATATTTACTCCCATAAATGGAAAACATTTAGAAATACAGGAATAGCAGCTCCATTTTGAATTTTTGGGATCAAAATTCATAATTTCATCACAGGTTAAATTTTGAACATTTTAGGTGAACTTTGTGGTGGCAGGATATACACAAAATGCAATTTTGAATTGGTTTTACCTTTTTTATACAAATAGAACATTTAGAAGCAAATATATTGTATATCACCACCAACATTGTTGTTTTTAAGAGTTATAGTTTTTTTGGTGTAGATGTTGAAGTCTTTTCATGAAGTAAACTTGAATTATGACAGAGACAGTAATTGCCGATTTGCAATAGATGAATAAGGAAAAATAGATATTTTACATTTAAGGCAAAGCCATGTGTCAGAGGATAAATATAATTACTTCAGATGCCTTTTAGTTAATTTTAGACATTTGGAATGTAGCCATGTAAAACAGAAATCACAAAAATGCATTTTGATCATCAAAGACATATTTAGTACAAATATGGCATAAATTTGATTTTATGTTTATACTCTGATCAGCCATGGAATTTAAAAATAGTTATAGGATATATTATACATTTGAAATATCTAATAGTAACTTAAATGTCATTTTACTTATCTCATGCCTTATGTCAAGTATTTGATAATGCTGAATGGTCACAACTTGCATGTAGATAGTGTATTAAATATTACTGGAGAACACTCAAGGCACTCAAAGTTCCAGTGAATCTTTGTAACCAACTTTTGATCATACATCAGTCATGTAGCTGCTATGGTTGGCTAGTTTCATCAGTATTGAATAATACTTTCCAGTTTGTAATTTTCGAAGAGTACACTTCAGGATGACGATTTTGTCTACCCATTACTTAGTCTTCGAGCTAGGTCATTCTAGTTTCATTCCTCCTGAGATATATGCTACCATTACGGGTCCATACGAATTTATAGGCTTGAGCTTATTGAACTCCCTCGCTGCTGCGAATAGATCCTTGCTTCTTCGAGTTAAGCTTTCGTTAATAAACACTTTTGACGGGGCTCTTGAAGGGATTAGGCCAAGGGATTAGGGATTAAGACATAAGAAATTGTTATTTCCAAAACCCAAGGCATGTCCACTGACCACTGGTGTAATGTCAGTAGAATATATACTGAAAATAATTAGTTATGTCACTTACCAGAACGTCTTCTACCAGAGGAAGAGAAATCTTCAAGCTTATCACCGCCCGCAAAGTATCGTGGTCGGATTACGCACCCAACAACCTGACAACGAATTACTCTCCCCTCCCCAGTGAAAATTATAATTGTACCAGCACATTTCCTGAAGAAGAAAGCTTTATCAAAATGATGGAGAATACAAAAGCCCAACACATATATATTTACATGTTATTAATCGTCGATCAACGCCGTTACGCGGATCCCACTTATTGAAACATTGGCTGCAAAAATATTACCCAGTGGGGAGGGGAAAAAACCTTTTCGCGCAAGGCATGGTGGTCGAAAATGAATCGAGATTTTTCCTCCCGTACAGACTATAAACTGCTGCTTCGCCCGCTGAGCAGCAAAAACCTATGAAGCTGTTCTTTTAATATAACTTAGATATTTGTATTCTCGGTATTCTTCGAAAATTTTACGGCTATAAGGTGGTTCGTTTTTGAGTTACAGTATTTTGAATTTTGTGACAGGCCAAAAGGTCATGAAAATCCATATATTTCGGCCAATTAAAAATGTTATACTTAATTAAACCTTTGAACGTGATATCTAAAGTGTTTTGAAGTGAATGCTAATGATATTGATGGAAAAGACCTCCCGCACTCTAGACCGTGCTCTACCAACTGAGCTAACCAGTGAGGCGATTTAATATTTTGTCTAGAGAATTGAATTTAGATATTGATTTGTATAACGTACTACCTAATCCAGAAACATCGGACGAAATCGGTCCTGATCACATACTGAGCAATGTATTTTCGGACTATTATTCAGCGGATGTTTTAGAGACAGCAGGACCAAAGATACTTTCACATTTACATTGTAATATACGAAGTCTGGGTATATACTTCATTGTAGTGTTTCGTTCCATATAGTCTCCCTGCATAATAATGTTATCTACTGTTTTACAGTATTATGCAGGAAGACTATATGGAACGAAACACTACCATGAAGTATATACCGAAGTCTGCCAAAAAACCTAACTTTGCTTAATGACTTGATTTACTCTCTTTCTTCAAAACCGGATATCTTAGCTGTGACTGAGGCAAAATTGAATGAATAATACTGTTACCAATGTGCATATCTCTTGCTATAGTTTTTACCATGTTGATTCGGTAACAGCGGCAGGTAGTGCTGGAATCTATGTTAGTTGTAAATTAAAAACTGTAGCCAGACTCGATATCAAGTTTTCAATAGAACTTGTAGAATGTTATTGGCTAGAAATAGAATCTGGTTATAGCATAATTAAAAATATTATTATAGATTGTATATACAGGCATCCTAAAGCAAACAATGAAATATTCACTGAGCAGCTCGAAGAGTTGCTAAAGCATTTAAATCAATGTAAATATCAAGTAATATTATTAGGTGATATAAATATTGATATTTTTTTCAATACATTAACCACCAACCTACTGAAACATATTTAGATATGCTATATGGAAATAATTTTACCCCATTATCACCAAGCCCACTCGGATAACTGACACACCAACACGTTAATCGACCATATATGTACAAACACGCCTATACTTCTCCATCTACTTCTCAAATCACATCTGGTATTGCATTGTTCGATATATCACCCCTTTTAAGAGAATTCGTGATAAACGGTTTTATAGATCGAGATTATAAGCACTTCAGTAAAGAAGCGTGTTTGCGCGATTTAATGCAAATTGATTGGAATGCTAAACTTAGTAATTTAAATAATAATATTAATCGAACTACAAAAGATGTAATTGATACTATTGATGAAGCTTAAGTGACGAAAAAGCATGCACTTATTGAAGAGGTGCCACGGCGTAAATTAAAACAATTCACCAAGCCCTGATGGATTACAAATGGTCCTAAAGTCAATTAAAACCAAGCAAAGAATGTACCGCACTCAACTTTTATAGTAACGACATAGAAAAAGTTACTCAATATAAAACAAATATACTAATACATTAAACAAAATAAAATCGTCAAAGTTTTATTTTGTTTGGAACTATAAATTATTTGGAACTTAAAGCAAACATAGGGCCCCTAAGGGCAACTCGTGGAAGGTCAGTGAGCTATTTTGGCATATACTAAAAATCACGTGACCGATGACATCATCGTTACGTCATTGCCACTAAGTGATTTGTGGGGACCCAATACCACGCCCGTCCAAGTTTGAACTGTCTGGCATTAGAAATGAGGAAGACATGGGCATGTACTTACAATTACGTGACCGATGACGTCATCGTTACGTCATCACCACTAGGTGCTTGATATGGACCCAGTACTATTGTCTGTCCAGTTTTGAACTGTCTGGCATTAGAAATGAGGAAGACATGGGCATGTACTTACAATTACGTGACCGATGACGTCATCGTTACGTCATCACCACTAGGTGCTTGATATGGACCCAGTACTATTGTCTGTCCAGTTTTGAATTGTCTGACATTAGAAATGAGGGAGATATGGGCATGTACTTAAAATCACGTAACGATGACATCGTCGTTATTTCATCAATACTAGGTGATTGATAGAGAACCACTGCCATGTCTGTCCAGGTATCAGCCGGCTGACATTAGAAATGAGGGAGATATGGGTATGTACTATAAATCAAGTGACCGATGACGTCATCGCCACTAAGTGATTTGCGGTAACCCAATACCACGCCCGTCCAAGTTTAAACTGTCTGGCATTAGGAGGGCACCGTCAATACATCTTCTCCAGCATGACCAAATTTGGACGTGTACCATAAAACTCCGTCAATACATCTTCGGAAAATCGAACACTATTCGGACTATTCGAACAGCCAACGGAGTAAGGCTGTCCACAAGTTGTTCGGCAACTTTTTGGCAACTTTTCATATTTCGAGCAACTATTTTCCCTTCGGGCAACGTTTTGCATTCTGAGCAATTTCTGCCCATTCTGAGAAATCGGAGCAGCTTTTAGTGTTTAAATTGGTCTAACTGCCATGTTGCACAGTGCTTATTTAGATAGTTTGGCAATTCCCTGAACTGTGATTAGTTTCCCACGTGATTTAGGCAGGTCAGCGGTTATTTTAAAGAAAATTCAAAATGATGGACGATGAAACAAGCGAAATGAGCTACATGTCAGTGCTGTAAGTTTTATATGTTATCTGTTTATAAGTTCATGACAAATGATGTGTATGATGTGTATTCCGATCATATGTACCCGTAATACATATGTTGGTTTTAATTAAGGACAAAGTCATATTTAGCAACTCAAGTTGTAGTAAAATTGCATGAAAATGCTTAGAAATCTTATTTTTACTTGAGACCAAATGATGGAAAAGAGCAGCTTTCTTAATAAAAAGCAACTTTCTGGATTCTTTTAGCAACTTTTGAGAAATGTCGAGCAACTTGTGGACACCCATAACGGAGAGTGCCCGATGTACACAGAAAAAAACGAAGTACACACCATAAAACATGAATAAATTAGCTCAACTCCACTAACCGTAATAACTCGTTCTGCGCTTGCGTGCATCCACGAGTTAAAAATGGGACTTCCAAAGTTGAAAACCAGAACATATGGCCGGCAGTTTTCAATTCCCTTTGGGGGCCTGGAGACTAGTGACCTGTGACGTTTATGTAGTAAGGCGTCCTTCACATCCCATACAAACACCTCTTATTTCTGCGACTCTTGCAAGCTCACCACATGTTAAATATCCAATGAAATGTCACCACACTTGGTAAATTTACTAATTTTGATGTGCTCGTTCTTGTGATGGAGTTTATTTCATACTGATTAGACTATAATAGACTGATAATAGACTATAATAGGACATTTTTCCTTTTTGAATTTTGTTTCTTATTCAGATTTTCCAACTCCTTTGAGAATAGCAAGACAATGGTCTAAATTAAAGGAACACAAGAAACCGTGCAAAGGATTCTGGTAGTTGTCGTCACAACTCCAGGCTCTCACCAAGACTCGCGCTGACTCCCATCTCAAAACAGGGAGCCCAAAACGGATGTTTTTCCTAACTTTGCGGCCACTAAAATCGTCGAAGTTTAGTTTTTTCAGTTTTATTTTTTCGAATTCTTTGTTAGGGCTCTATACAAAATCGGTTTTCAACCCCCTCTCACTGTATTTAGAAAATCGCTTCTAAAACAAGCTCTGAGTGTTTTACATGGCTTCTCAAACTCCACTTAAATGATAAAATTAGCAATCTAAAAGTCTAGAAATGCGAGCTGTATTTGGAATCGCTTCTAAAACAGATCTTCGTGTTTTACATATTACTTAGAATTTGGCAAGCTCATCAGAAACCTGAAACGATAACCCAACTAACAATTTATCAGTTTCATAATATCATCATAATATCACCAGTGATGGAGTACAAGAACTTGAACATTTTCTTGCATTAGATGGAAACAAGGTTTCTATTAATATTCCGAATAACATGATAAAAATGGCAGCTACTGTAATTGCACCAGTTTTCACTTCTATTTACAATGAATCAATTAATACATGGTCCTGATATTCTAAATATTTCGCATGTTACACCAATTTATAAGAGTGGCACAGTAACAGACCCCAATAACTATCGACCTATATCAAGATTATCCGCTTTTGCCAAAGAGCTCGAACGATTAGTGTATCAGTGACCAGTTGGAATTATTTCTCGCCAAAAATAAAATAATCTTTGACTATTAATTTGGATTTAGAAAAGGTTACTCTACGGAGCTGGAGATAATAGAAATTACTGATAGCTTAAAAACTGCAATTGACAATAAAGGAATAACATGCGGATTATTTTTAGATTTTTCCAAAGCCTTTGACACCGTTAATCATGAAATTATTTTATTTAAATTATATAAGTATGGTGTACGTGGAACACCATTAGCAAGGTTTGGTGACTAATTCACTACTCGACATTGGAAATACCGATTCAGATTTACTAAACATAACTTGTGGGGTCTCTCAAAGCTCATTTCTTGGGCCACTTCTCTTTACACTTTACATAAATGATATGCCTAATTGTTCTAATAAACTCACATACCGACGTATTTTATTCAAGCACATGTATTAATGATGTGAAAAATGTGATGAATGAAGAACTTAAATCAAATATGCCACCAACAAACTTTCAATAAACTTAAAAAAGATTAATTTAATGTTGATAACCTCTTCAAACAAAAGAATCCGAGACATAAGCATTAGGAACATTGAACAAAAAAGTCATATGAAATATTTAGGTATATACATCGACAAGCATATTAGTTGGGAACAACAGTTTAAATTGCAAAAAAATACTGGTATTCTTAGTAAACTTAGATATTACATTGTTTTAAGAATGCTGAAGCAACTTTACTCTACACCAATCTATCCATATATCAATTATGGATTGATGAGCTGGGACAACACATATACTTATGAACTGACAAAATTGCGTTATTGTCAATATAAATGCATAAAACATTTTTTGAGCGAAAAAGAAAGAATGCCACTCCTTATTTTAATCTCCTAGGTATACTTAAGCTTAATAACATTTTCAAATTAAAAATAGCTACTTTTTCATATAAAATTATAAATGAAAAGAGTAAAGTCCCGATAACATATTTTCTGAAACTATTAAGAATGTATTAGATCGACACTCCTATAATACTAGATTTGCCACCAGACAGAACTTTAGCAGCCCTAAAGCACGAACAAATTACGGAATACAAACATTTAAATTTATTTCATCACAAATTTGGGAAACCATTGATCTTGGAATTAAGCAGTCTAATTCAACCTCTACATTTAGTAAAAAATATACTCAATCTCTCCTTATCTCACAGACACATTCATAATGTTTGACAATAACTCTTTTCATTTATTGTAGCTGAACGTTTTATCCACGTCCGTCCTTTTTTTCTAGCTATGGTAGACGTAGGCAGTGATCAACACGAAAGCTCCTTGCTACTTTGATCACTGCGCACGAACAATTGATTATAGTTTCTTTTTCATGTAAATGTTACTATTGTTATGTCTTTTATTTATCTTGTAGTTATCTACTATCCTGTTAATTAGAAAGTGTGCAAATACACTGAAACTCTGAAAAAAAGAGTCTATATTTGCGTTTGTTCCAGCGATCTGATTGGTCGAATAACGTCCGCCGTTCAACGATTTGATTGGTCCAACAAACTTTCGACCCGACTCTGAATTTAAGCTTAACTGTGTTTGTCATATCTCTTCTAAGGCTTAAAAACCACTTTAGACTGTAAATTACCTGCTTTTTCTCTCCCATTTGGCTAGGTACTAATAAGATCTCGATGTTTATGAAGTGCCTTCTCGATAAAACATATCTAACGTCACAAAAAAACACAGCAGAAACGCTGTTTAAAATAGGGGGAAATTACGATATAGACCTTTGACCTGTTCAAACTGTCGCGCCGTGTGTACAATTGAAATGGATTACCGTGTTTCCTCTTGTGTACGGCGGTCTTCCATTTCATTTCGATCCGAAAATATATGAATCTTGGCTGAAATAGAAATAAAATTGAGTCATTCGAAAGCTCAACATTTTACTTCAAATGTAAAATACTTACTTGCTGAATGAGACGTAGATTTAGCATAAGTATTTTCTTAAAATTCACAAGATAAACGGTTGACGGAGAAATAAAGAGAGAGTTAAAAAACTCGAACCGCGGATCAACCAGACAACAATAGGTAATACATTAATTTTGCATAATATTTCGGCTTAGCATAAAGAGACATCTGTCCTAAACAAATAAAATACCGTGGAACAAAATGAACTGGGTCAGAGACATATTCACAAGCATTTAGAATTCCATCGAGTCATAATTAAAAGTTCCGCAATTGAAGGAAGCACACTTTACTTCAAGTGTCGACCGCTATAAAGTTTACCTGTACCGGCATGAGTACAAGTTATCACTAGATGGCTATTTTCGAAAGCTCAAAACTCTATAATAATTAATACAATATTTTCCTCTCTATAATCTTTGGAGGAAAGAGAACCGGCTTTTATGACCGGCGAATCTGGCTAAACGCCGGGCAAGGAGACTCAGTCGAAAGCCACATACCTCATATAAAGTATTTATTTTAACCACCGTGGATCCTGGGAAGAATGCCAGCGTTTGGAATTGGGATCCGGCGATGAAGTTCGATCGATTGGCTATTCAAGATTTGTTTCTGTGAAGGTTCGACTCTTCAAGTAAGCACAATTTATTAAATAATTCCCGTCGAAAGCGTTTTAGTTCATCGTTTTTTTTAACTGATCACGGGAAACGGAATAAAGGTTATTTTTAAACGCGAGAGATTCTTCTTCGGCAGGTACAAACTGTTTTTACATCAATTTAGTCGATACTGCCAATTGTAGAGCTGATATACCTGTGTTATGCAATGCAGTTTGAACCGTGTTATTTTTAGTATTGATGAATTCCGGCACGAAGTGACGGGTTATTATCTGGTTGTATATAAATGTCGTCCATTTCTTCCATAATTCTGCAACACCAAACCCTCACAATTCCAAATCATTTATCGGTCTTTATATTTCACAGAATTTAAAAATTACACGAACCTGACGAACTTTGATCGTGCTAGAGGAGTAGCAGGGGCTCGAGGCGAGCGTTCCGCCTGCGATGGGAAAGATCTGCACTCTGTAGGCTGGTACCGCTTTGCAGGGGAAGCCGGGAACATGATGGCAGTTTCATGTGTTCCTATTCTACACTGTGGAACCTCCGCGACTGGTTGGCTAAGTGGCGCTCACCCAAACGTTAGTGATGGAATAGTCATGCGTCATGTATGTTTCAAGTGGATAAAAGGTTGTTGCGAATATCAAATGAACATACGCGTACTGAACTGCAGTGGCTACTATGTGTACGAACTGAAGAGGCCTCCTGCATGTGACCTACGATTCTGTGGCAATGCAAAAGGTATTTCCGTATGTGACTAACACATGAATATATATAGATACATACAAATACAAAACATTCATCATACAAAACATTCATCATAAAAATATAAAACTGTATACATGTAAACATTTAAAACTGTATAAATGTGTAAATGTATAAATGTACAAATGTATAGAACAGGGTTTGTTGTGCTCTGTACTCTGACAAAAACACGACTGGAGCTGTAGAACATGAGTACAGGGATCACGAGCCGCGTAGCGAACATTCATATTAGAATCTGAGCCTTTGGTTCTCAAATTATTGTTTTGGTAGAAGAAAATATGATATTTGGAATATTACCTTTCTTTTTCTTTTTTCTTATATTTTAGTTCCAAGCCATAGCATCTCAGGTAAGCATATTAATACATATATACATTAAAGCCTTAGCGCATATGTAGTTCCAACTCTCACAAGAAGTCTTTAAAACTCCAAACGAAAGGAGCATTCTGTCCAACCCCGCAAGGAAAGTCGGTTCAATTTTAAAACTGTTCGGTCAACACCTGGACCAAAACCATGTTGAAGATCTTCATAAAAACGATGAGTCGGAAACATGCAATCCCAATATTACATTTGATTGCATGTTGATGAGTTGAAAAGTAATCACATAAATTTAACCCAATTTTGTTTTTGTTTTTTGTTTGTCGACGGCAATTTACGTTGACATTCCTAAATCTTCTGACCTACATGTAACTTTAAAAGGGTTTCAACCTCACACTCAACCAATCAGGCACCACCTCTCATTCAGTGGAGCAACCAGAGAGATCAATGCTAGTGTATCTTGATGAAAAAAAGACACTGGACTTCCTGGAATCGCTTGTTCAGCAAAAGGCATATAATAAAACATTTATTTACTAAGCTTTGTCCATTCGGTTATGGAATATTGGTCTCGTTCTTGTGTTTGCGTGTGTGTGTGTGTGTCTGCGTGTGTTTGCTTGTGTGTCAGTGTGTGTGGAACTCACCCTTAGGGTTCACACAAATAGAACTCGACCAATATTCGCCCATCCGGACTGAAAAAGCTTGTTCAGTAGCATATATATCTCAGTAATTTAAACTATGCTTTAACATTTTTTTTCATTTGATCATAAAAAGTTCAGCATGCTATTCATGTTTTAACAATTCATAAGGCAAATGATCAAAAGCACACAAGTGGATTGTGTTGGGAGGTGGTGAGGGCCTGGGACGGGAACAGGAGAGCTACGCTTTCCCTTATGTTAAATTTAATTTACTGTTGAATGCTCTCAGACTTGCGATTGCGTAATCAGTGGTATCTAGTTAACGCCGAAAGAGACTATGAATTCCCACAATCGTCCATTGTAGGATTATAATTCAACAAAACCCAAACTTTATTGTATTTTTCTTATGAACAATTAAATAGCGTGGATTTCATTATCTATTGAAGAAATAGAAAACGCGTCCGCGTGCTATGTTGAGTTATAGAAGCACGTGAGAATTGTAAGGCGAGAAAAGTGTAGGGAGAAGTACGACGCGGAGCGGAGTGCTTATTCGCAATTCTATCGTCTTCTCGCAATTACGAAGTGCTTCTATAACTCAACATAGCAAGCGAACAAGCTGTATTTACTTTTATAAAATAGTTTTGAGCAATAAAACTACTTAAGGTTACCGGATACCTTCAGGGTGCGTTTCCAGTCTAAATTATGTAGCGCCTCGAGAAAACATCGTAGATAAATCATTCATGTATCATTTTAAAGCTTATAAAATTGGCTACAAGAATACATCCAAAGTTTTGAGTTCTTTGAAAATCTCGAATTTTCCGCCATCCCGTTTCTCCGATCTAGTGAGATGGCTTTCAGAAGTTCCGACTCCGAAAATATTTTAAAGTTTAAAAATCTGTTTGCTTTGTCGTATTTCAGAGGAATCGTATTACAAAACCGTGTCGGGGAATTTCAAAATTCGATTTAGTTCAAAAGTTATCATGCTTCCGTAAAAAGGCGAAAAGTAATCCGAGTAGATATGCGGGATACGTCGTCAAGAGCTCTCATTTTAGAATTTCCCAATTCCCCGACACAGTTTTGCAGCTGAGATATCAATTGACATTTTTTGAAAATTTCGCACAAATGGAATTATTTCCTCTTGAGTGGGAGCTTTTTTAAAACTCTATTTTGATTGAAAATCGAAAGCGAGAAAATAGCACTTCAAAAAATCTAGCCGTCTGTCGTGCGTGAATCTGAAGCCCCGCCTCTCCAACAATTAGCAAGCTCTTGGCCAATCATTTCTCATCACAGTTCAACTATCTGTCAAGATTTCCCGCCAATGTTGATTTCCGATCAAAGCAACGCGCCGCATCGAGAAAATGTTTTTTATCTTTTGTGTGACTTGAAAAATGGTAGCGGTAAGAGTCAGCTGGTTTCCCAGGCTAGAAAAATGGGAAAGACAAAAAGACCTCGAGGGGCAAAGCCAAGGTGAACACCTATAGAGATCACGCCTTGAATGCCAGCATAGTTAGTAGAGGAGACAGCGATTTGCAGGCGTCTGAAACAGCACGGCAATAGCGAGATCGTGGTTCAACCGATTCAGGGTCACCGCCAGACTACGTTTCCATCTAAGCTTTCTTGGAAACAAATATTCTCTCGGCTGGCTCTTATCAATTCTACTTTATGTTCAGATGTGGACCACTCGGCACTCTGCCTGAAAGTGAAAATACGAACGCTTGTCGGGTTTTGCGAGGACTCCTATTTGGCTTTGTAATTGTATTGTTTGGCCTCGTTTTGCTTTTCTTTTTTCTTTGTTTTTCAAGCTTAGGGTTAGGGCATCCTGCTTGCTTTTTGTACGATATAAGGCCAACATCCGATGGAATTGTGGAATCGTGTGTGGAAAAACGTTTCTCAATAAACGTAAACTGAATTTAATATGTGCCGATTTCCCACACCGTCGTTACGGGCGAGTGAGCACTTGTCATGTGTTTATTGATCTGCTGTCAATCAAAAATAACCTGTTACTTCCGGTTAAAAACTTCCTTTTGGTATTTCTCCGTCAATATTATTTTTTTTGAACGGAGTTTTTGGTATATGAGACACTACTACTAAAACTACATTTCTGTATCCGGTAACCTTAATCGGAAAAATGACAATTTATCGGAAACAATTTATTTTCTCCTTACAAGTCTCCCAGAAAAAAATAATGGCTGCGATGGCTACAAGAAACAACCATGCAAATGAACATTGTTTCATTTTGAGTGCGGAAAAAGGAGAACTCACAATTTTAGATCCCCAACAATCAAAAAATTCGGAAATTCAAGTAGCATGAATGGAGGGAAAATTCTCATACAATTTACTCGATTTTTTTACTGACTGGTACTTGCAGTCTGCAAAGTGAACTGACTTGAATATTGCTTGAACGGACTTAATGGTATACAAGTTCGACAATCCTTCGAGACTGACCATGACAGGAGTGACGTGAGTGACTAACTGGATTTCTGTATATGTTGATCTGCTAACCAAGACTCTGCATCGCCAGAAATTCGAGACATTGGGGCCTGATAGCATAGATGATAGACATAGCATATATGGTACATTGGGACACTATAACGCAGGATACATAAAGTACCAACACGTAATTGGATAACACCGCTCATCAGAATTTTATCGCAGACTCATCTCTTTTGGTCCGTTTAGGACCTACTTTGCAATAGGACAAATTAGCTTGAATAACCGCTAGCTGTTTCAACAAACACAGTGCAGTTTCTAGAGTAAAGAACAAGGTTTCCAAAGCTGCCATGTTTGTTGGATTTGGTCACTTGTCGTCAGAGTTATGGCAGTCTCAAGACGAGCAATATTACGGGTTTTAACGTGCAAATATGGAGTCTGAGGTTTCTTGTCGAAAAGCTGAATTTTCAAGAAATAAAATAAATCATCGAAAATGGACTTTGGGGCATCAGAAGGGAAGAATACGGTAGGTCTTGTTTATGTTTTCAACTGTTCGTGCGCATATTGTTTGCTAAGGTTGTAGATTTGCAGCAGATACATTTTATAAACTGTTATCTGCAGGTTTTTACTGAAAATCATCAGTAGTAGGAGGAGGGAGGAGGAGGCTGGAGGAGGAGGCGGGAGGAGGAGGCGGGAGGAGGAGGAGGCGGGAGGAGGAGGAGGAGGAGGAGGAGGGAGGAGGAGGATGAGAGAGGAGGAGGAGGAGGAGGGAGGAGGAGGGAGGAGGAGGGAGGAAGAGGAGAGAGGAGGAGGGAGGAGGGGGGATTGAGGAGGGAGGAGGAGGCGGCGGGCGTTGACGGGCGGCGCGCGTTGACGGGCCTTGCCGGGCGGCGGGCGTTCAGGGCTTGTGGGCATCGGGTGTTGTGAGTGTTGTGAGTTTCTAGACTAGTTACTTTGTAGTCTAGAACGACTAGACTAGAAAATAATACAATTTCTAGACTAGATTAGAAAATGATAGCTAAAGTAGAGTTTTTAGACTAGACTACCTAGGTTAACAATTTATAGACTAGACTAGAAAATGATAGCTGAAGTATAGTTTTTAGACTAGACTAGACTACCTAGGTCATTAATTTTCCACTCCTCGGTAAAAACACAACTGTCTGTAGCATTTGTCAACAAGAAAAACATCAATGAAATATAAATCAGTGTAATCTTGTAACACGGTACATTATATAAACCCAAGAACTGAGAAATAAGAAAGTTATCAACTCTGCGAGACTAAGGAAAACAAACTGCCTATAGCTGTTTTTGAAATTGAATAAACTTTGTTTAATTTATCTGGTGGATTTGTTTTTATTCGTATGGTAATTATAGTTCAGTTTTAGAGAAGAATTTGCATCTCAAGAGTTTTACTCAAAACAATAGGGCTATTGTTTCTATCAAACTGTACTGATGGCCCTTCAGTTATCGTTAATCCCTAAGGACAATAGCAAAGTTGCTCTAATGAGTCATTGTGGATTTACCTTAAAGGTTTATAAATATTCTGATCTCAGAATTACGTTACGAGTGATAGCGAAGGTAATAGCTGTAAGGAAAATAATAAAGACATTTTAGGAGTTCTGTAGGGGTTATGCTGTGCAGCTGAATTTGAAATCCTCCGCCTTCTATGCCGTCATCAGATTCCACCACACTTTATTCATGAGCCCACCACTTTATTCATGAGTCTAAGACAATAGAACCGTGACGTCATCCGAATTAATGAGCGCTCACCAAAAATTAACATAGCTCACCAAAAAAATGGCTAATTCGGTCCCTCTTCTACTACTATCGTCCACTGTAATTGTCCACTGTAAATAAATGCGAATTGTTATGCTTCCTCCAAAATCAAAGAAATGAATCATCAAAGTTTACTACTTGGCTTAGAAAATATCGAAACTGAATTGATAATACCTGTAGAAATAATGCCTCGATCGCACATTTCTACGATTGTACCGTTTTTCATGAGAAATAAGGAAAATGTTGAGGATCCCATACATTTCTCTGTAAATTTTCACGACCCATTTCACACAGTGAACAGGAGTCAATATGTATTGCGCAATAACCATGTCTCGAATTTCTGGTGATGGGCCATATAGCGTTGTCATACTGGTGAATTGTGCAGGTCCGCTACATTGTGGCTTCGAGTTCGACTAAACTGTTTTCGATTAACACTGGAGCTAGAGAAAGCTTACGAATCGAGGAGGAGGATTTGCTGATTTGCTGATTCTCTTAATTCCCCGTTAACTTGGTGATATTCCTGACAAGGTATCGGTACAATTTAGCACCAAACCTATGTCAATATTTGATTATATTTATTTCCTGAAATCTCGGGGTAACTTACCCTTCGATAGCAGGTTTTTGGTAGAAAAATATCATCTATTTAAACTATCACATGTCAGCTAAATTACGCCGTAGCGACAAACCGTTTTCGGTGTTGAAGCCATCTCGAGTATATCTATCAATTCCCCTACGTAAAGGAAGTTGAAACGATATTTTTAGGAAACATCAAGATTATGACGACATCAATTGTCACGTCATCAAGTTAAATTTTCTCACAAAATTACTATCAAAATATGTGCCTTAATTGTCCCAGCCCAGATGCCAATTTTCACGATGAGTGACTTAATTAAAGAAGGTGAAGACATGCCCAAACAAGAGCCCTTCTGGGCTTTCACTCGGGCCACATGAGATTGAAGATGAAATACACTTTCATTTGAAATCCTCTTAGTAATAACCAAAGGGAAGAATTATTAGCTGAATTTAGCAGTCTTTAGGAGTGGCCGGTAGCGCGGTGACTTTCATTCTCTGCTCCCCTAGTATATATGTAATTTAATATTTTTGTTTTTCTCGTATGTAAATTAAAGAAGTTGACCTTTTAATTTAAACACTATTTATTCATGTACGTAACACACGTTTATAATTTAGTCTGCTGTTCTGTTATACTGCAGGTTCCGAGTACATAGATGATTGTCTCAAATGTATGTTTATATTTGTACCATATTATAAGATGTATCCTGTCCATCCTGTGATGGAGTTAGCTATGTCAATTTGTGTGCCTCTATGTAACTTTATCTGCTGTTCTTGATATACATGATGAGCCATTACGAGTCCATCTTGGTATTTGTTGGATTAAAGATTATTAACTGAAATGCCTGTTGGTTAGCTCTAATTAAAAGCTTTACCCTCATTCCCAAAACTTCAGTCTGCTCAATATATTACAGAACTATAAAGGGAATTGTTGGAAGCCTTTAATTTCTCGAACCAAAATCTCGGCCGTGAGAGGTTTCTTGTTTAAGTTTACCTCGAGAGTTGAATATTGCTTGGCTCATCATAAATTAATTCTGTGCTGAGTGTGTATTTCTGTCACTTCGTGACAGTGTTGCTCTCACAGTTCAGGAGTTCAGATGACGTCTTCAGACTTCGATAGAGGATAGTAACCCATAACTGCTCAACCACAGTATATTGATTTGCTAGTAAATCGCTCAGTATACTTCCGTATATTAAAATATCAGCTATTCAGTATACATGTGTATTAAACGTACACAGGTCTAGATACGAGATCGGTAAACCAAATCGGTAAACCAAACGGTGTTTGCGTTGGTACGTATTATGACCGAGAGTAAAATGAAATGTCATGTGAAATGTGGCATAAAACCTACGAAACGTACCTCAAAGTTCAGGAGTTCAGAATAGCGTCCGCAGAATCTGGCGACTGGACTGGAGAGAAATCTATTAGCGCCGACAATTAATGCATAATTTAACGCATTAAATTACAGGCAGCCCGAGTAATTAATGAAACATTTTACACCCATCCTAGCCCGACCTGAAAACACGATGCTGTCTGGTTGTAGGAAAGAAATAGAAATTGTATTTTTGGGAAACCTAAAGTACATGTAGATGCATGGCATGAGGAAAGACGCTTACTACGCGAACTTATTAATACTGACGATGTTGATTAGGATGAGGGAACTGAAGCAGACATCTACAAACGGAAGTTCCTCTTGACTCTTCGCAAAACAAACATTCCGAAGCACAAAACCTGAACATGCTCACGTAAATTGAAATAAAATAAATTTGACACACCATATATTTCTTCTTATTCTTTCATTTCTGAAGAGTTAAATTTCGATGATGGTGTCTTTACCAATAATAGTGAGCTTAAGAAATACGAGTATGCGGTGGTCTAGGGCACATGGAAAGATCAACCAGGTAGAAGACCTTCAAGGAGCTATGAACAAGCCACATAAACGACTTACTAACTTCCAAACATAGTCTACTTTGACCTCAGTTTTGACTCACGGATTATGCGAAGCACGGGCTGCGAGTTATTGTGGGAACTCGGTTTTAGGTTAGTACTGGATGTAAGATTTTATGCAATTGTTAATGGCTAACTCATGGCCAGCGCTTTAATTATGATCACGATGGTAAATGTGACCTTTTTTTCTATCACTTGGCCAATAATTAACAATTATTCACCAAGTGGAGGTGAATACTGGTGGATATTTGCCGAGCCGCTTGTTTTAGTATATACCACACTCCAGGTGAATATCCAGCACCAAATAGTTATTTTATTTTCTGTCAAATGGATAAAACCTCGCTCGAGATGATCGCTGTTTGCTCGGAGGTGAATATGAAATCATATTCACTGTTTGAGTAGCCAATCAGAGTGCGCGAAAACTGATATATACTAACATCAAATGCACACAATAGATAAAACTTAGCATAAAGAACGTTCAAGCGAAAGGAACAAATATGTTAAACAATGTTAAAAAAATACTCATTAGGAAACTTGCGCGCTAGTGCGACGTTTCGATCGAAATGATATTTTATGAGATGTGTAGGATTCTTCATCACCTATCATTACACATTGTTGGTTTCTTTGGTTTGGATGAGAATATGCACTGGTCTATAATAATAATAATAATGTCTTTATTACTAATGATAAATTACATACAATAGTTACAATATTATGATAAAAGGACAGTCAGATAAAAAAGCCCTAAATCTACATACAATACTAACATCGTCAATTAATTATACAATATTTAAAAAGCTAAATTATATTTTAAAATACACCTATTTATAAAACTATTTTTAAAACGTTCTGTATTTAGCTTTCTTGTCTCCGTAGTCTTAAAGTTGAGTCCCTTATGCGAGGCAACAATTCACTAAGTGGATGATAACTAATTTTCATGATCTTTATACATATAGAGCGATCAGTGGTTTCCAAAAGGGAAGTTATATTTACATGAGAGGAAATGTATCTACGTTTATGACAGCGCGTTAAAGGCTGGTTCTCATATAATCGTCCCGATCGCTTGATTCTTTTGTTCTGCACATTACTTTACGCTTCGATTGACACCGAACAAAAGGTTCAAGCGATCGGGACGATTATATGAGAACCAGCCCTAAGAAAGATTGGATATAGTAAGTTCAGGCGGAGAAGCAGCATAAACTGGTAAACCATAGGTAACTTTAGGGAGTACTATAGAAGCAAAAAGGTGATCGATTTCTTTCTGACTATAACCTTCTTGCCTACGACATCTTAAAATATATAAACAGTTATTGGCTTCATTGAGTTTAGTACGCACATGGTCATAAAATCTACAATTCGATTGAAATGTAACTCCTAAAATTTTGAGAGTTGGACATTGTGGAATATTGCCAACGCACGGATAAGTGCCCGTTGATAAGTGCCCGTTGATAAGTGCCCGTTTTATGAATTTCTTCATAAAAATAGGTTTCTTGCACTTTGACGTGTTAAAAGACATCCATTAACATGATATTAATGTTTAAATTGACTTATAGCTTCTGCTGCAGTATCGTTACAATTCTTAAAAATCTTGACAAGGATTGTAGGGTCGTCCGGTCAGCATATTTAGTTAATGTCGATCTTTCACAGGCTATATCTAAATTGTTGATAAATAAACTGAAAAGATAAGGTCCTGAGCTGTTCCCATATTTACACTTTTCCAGTCATAGCAAGTTCCCCTAAAAGCAAGTCTCTGTTTTCGTTATTTCAGAAAGCTAATGTACCAGTTAATAACAAAAGGTTAAGCGTAAAGATTTAAGTTTTTTTGCTAAAAGATTGTGTTTAACTTTATCAAAAGCTTTCGAAAAATCCATTGCGAACATTCGACGTACTGCAATACAGTTAGGGCTGTCAAGAGCCTTCAGTGATTCATGCTGTATCCTAATTAGCGCATCTGTGCAGTTTCCACCCCTACGATAAGCAAACTGGTTGTCATCAGTGTGTTCCTCAAATATTCTGTTACTTTTGTTGTTCTCCACTTCATCAAACAAAAGTCATTTATTGCCCAGTACTAGTTATTGTTAGAGTTCTGGTCATCTTTGCTTTATAGCAGCTCAAAACCAAAGGCTCCAAAACTATAACCATTACCTCATCAGTAAATATAGAAGCATGCCATTATCCACCGTGTTTAGAAACAATTGATAATGTATCCACACAACTATATTAGTCATGAGGAAAAGACAGTAAACTCATGCCGTCATCCGATATAATGTCACCACACCCTATTCAAGAGATTCCACACCAAAAAGGAGCTCAATTCCATCCATCCTAAACTTCTCACATACGACAATGAAACTAATATTTTTTAAACAAAGTTATCTTATCACAAATCTAGAGTGAATTAAAATGGTTTGATATTAATATATAATGTATCTTAATAGAATGCGGAGAGCACATCTCAGACAGGCTGACAGGCACGATTTCAAGCCCGGGGTATCCACGATATATGCATCCAATCAGCTGCAACTGGACGTTAAGTCATCGACTATCAAGAGCAAGTATTATTGTTGTTTTTGATGACTTGTCGTTTGGCGACGACGACTGCTTGTAAGTTTGCTTTGTTTTTGTATATTTTTGCTGCTAAAGTTGTCATGTTTTTGTAATACTTTTAGTAGATGTCAGAAATCCTTTGTGATTCCATATTTTCGGGTATTAATTGTTTACTGAACAAAATGCTAGAAAAATATAATGAAAACAATAAACGAATTCTCTTTTTATTTGGTTTTAATTATAAATTATTTAGCTTTTAATCCATTTATTTTCCATGGAAAAGCTCCAAACTAAAGCAGACTTATGTATTGCTGATATTACAGAGGACATTGGTTGAAGTAAATTTTAAACATTGTTTATTTATGTTTTTGTTAAAGGTCACACAGCCTAATCGCTGTTGATGCCAATGGGCAATCAGTAACTCATTACTGTGGCAAGCATCAACAGGTAGCCATTGTTCTTGGCAGGAATTTCTTGCGGCTTCGTTATCATTCCAGACAGTGGATACCATCCCGAGGATTTAAATTCCGTTTCGCTTTTTTAAGTCACTCGTTAGATAATGGTAAGTCGGGCCACATCTCAGCGTCATTACGTTGACTGAATCTTAAATGGTAAAAGGTATTAATTTCCTATTCTTCTTTCTCGTAATTTCATTGGTTGATACTCATAAATTCAATAGAAACGCATCGAAATAATACATTAAAATTCGACATATTTTGACGTTTTAATTTGTTTGATCAAATTAACTATGATTTAATTTCGAAGAATATTGTATGTTGGGAAAGTTCTCAAATTTGTGATTGAAAGACCTTTTGTTTTCTCCCTTTCCGATTGGCTGAATGGTAGTTGCTTTGAGTTTTTACAGCAAAAAGGGCTAAGAGCATAACAAATAATTTATTTTCTGGGTGTAATTTCGAATGTGGACATCTCATACAACATTTAAGGCATATTCAAGCAAAATCGTATGTGGGATATGTCAACTGCCGCAAGCCTATTGTCTTCGCTACAGTTCTTACGAGAACCATTACGTATAACGTTGTACCTTTTTGAAGTAGGTTCTCAGAGAAACATTGTTTATAAGGAATATCATTTTACAGGAGAACTGTAATTAAACGATGGAGAACTCGTGGATTTTGAATACGACCATATGTTTTGCCAGAGTATCTGATGACAGGAGCCCATAAACTACTGTTACTAACATTAAGGTTGCGTTACGATACATATATGTGGATACAGTTTTTATGGATTGACTCGAAAGACTTCAAAAGCAGTATACCATTAGTTATCGCTGCCGCACCTAGCGAGCCTGAAGCGAGCGAGCAAGGCAGTAGTATTCATTTGTGTAGTATAAACGTTTTATTTTGCGCATTGCCAGAGTAGTGCATTATGGTCATGCGCAAAGATACAGAAACGATATGCGCAGATCAAACGAAGTGCATTGTGGTCATGCGCAAGGACACTGAAACGATACGCGCGGTATTTCACACGTGGCTTTCTTTTAGTTTGGAAGTGAAGGTGTGTATATTTTGACTGCTTTTATTTTGCATTTTCACGTGAAGGTGGCCCTTAATCGTACTTAGAATCTGTTGTTTTTGCCATCCTACAGCGAGTGTAAATAAATTGTAATCGCCTTCGTTTGTGTTTTTACCGTAATTCCGTTAGTGCTTCTAATTAGTCTCGTGTTCTGATGTGGAGTTTACTAACCCACAAAATATGTTTTGTAACTTGATGATCATGCCAAGTTGACGCGTTACTGGAGACGTTTAGTTCGTATAGTTTGATAGTTTGGGGCGATCGAGATAATGACTATTTTCCAAAGACCATGATGTCTCCTCGTATCAACATTATTATACACAAATAAGTTTCTTCTATTACCTTCGATAAAGTCAACTCAATATAGTTACAATTTGAAAAGTTACAGTAGGGTTCAAAACACACAAATTAGCATGTCTCAATAACAGTTGATTTTCCCGGAAATTATTGACATATCGGGACAAACTGAAAATAAATCGGGACAACTCGCCACAGCTCAAACAGACTTTAGGCAAGATAGCCCCAAAGCTACACAATAGATTCATCTAACACACACATCACACCTTGACCGTGTTTGTTACCCAGTAATATATTTTTCCTGCCAAAGAGCTTTTATCAGAAATTGGATACTGGTATGTAAACTGAACTAGAAACACATAAGAACATTTATTATATGGCAAGCTGGTTTGGCGCAAATGGAGAAATCTGATTGGTTCTTCAACGGTCCGGTAAATATCCGTACGACCGGTCGGAATCTCCTTGGACCGCTGCGAGCTAGAGTAGTTGATTGAGATTGTTTCCACACGAAACGTTTAGTGAACAATGCAATAAAACAATATGTTTTTCACACCAAAAGTAACGTCAGAATATAAATAACATTGCAAAGAAAAGAAAGACAGTTGTATTTTGCGACTTTTCTGCACACCAAAGCCAAGACAAAGGATATTCCAAACTCACCTGAAAATGTTTTAGAATCAAAGCAACCTTAGTAATAAAACATACCTGAAATTTTGCTGAATGTGCTACTTTGTCGGTTCTTCGAAAATAATTTGAAGAGAACTCCAAACGATTGGAGCTTTCCTTTCAGCACGGCAAGGAACGTCGGTTAAATTTGAAAGCATTCAAGTCAGCACGAGACCAAAACCATGTTTCGCAAAATGTTGAAGAAATTCACAAGTAATGGCGCCAGATTGTCCTAAGCGATGACGATGACAATAAACAATCCGTAGAATTACATTTGACGTGATGAAGACTTTTGGTACACATTTAGCCGGATTTTCTTTGCTTTTTTTTTTTTTCGGATATCCCGTAACTGAATTGTACTTTCTTACACCGAATCTATTTAACATTGAAAGGGTTTCAATATTACCCTCAGCCAATCAGAAATGATCTCTCATTTATGGCTTGTCATACTCATTGAGCTGAACAATCAGACATTATGCTACTGTAGCTCGAGGTTTTCGAGATCAAGAACAATTCCTCGTGATAAATTTATAGAATCTGGTGATTTGAATAATTATTTTACGTAATTCGGCGTTGCGTTATGCCGGAGAATGTCAAATATGAACTGAAAAAATACCTTTGAAACTATTACGCGAGTTGTTCAATTCAAAGTGTATATTTTTAGGAAGGGAGAAAGCGAGTTCGTGGAATAAGCGAAATCACTGCAAAATCAAACATTTTAGCGACGACTCAAGTCTGATATTCGATTTCATTACTTTGCTTTGCTACATTGACCTTGATTTGGTACGACCATTATCCGATTCATCTGCTTGCCTTGCACATGGTGGCATTTCTCATCTCCCACATGTGTTAGACGGATTCGCGCACTGATAACCAGTATAAATATATGCTGTCGGTAGTAGAGATAGTAACAAAGAACCGGTGCAGGAGGTCTGGGCGCGAATATTTTAGGCACGTGAACTTCAGAAATATCGATTACAAAATGAGGCATGAGATAAGGAGATCGATAATATCGATTTACTAACATGTTGTGAGTGACACGTATTCCCCCATTCCAATAACTCGTTTCTGCGCTTGCGAGTATCACGTGTTAAAAAGTAACGTCAATCCTAAGAATAAATCTCAAAAGGAAAAGTGGTATTTGAACATTTATTTTACCGACGGCTCAAGTCTTGTTGTTTGTACGTCAGTTAAGGGGAATAACTTCGTTTTGCGATGTCATCTACGGTATTGAATAGCTGGCCAAAGGCTCGTTCTGTTGGAGGAATAATTGTTTACTCTCGGTATGCGGGACGTAGGATATACAAACTCGATTGGACAGCAGAGAATTTTTTTTTTCTAATTTCAAAAATTAATTTTCTTCATACAATCGCCACAATGACATAGCAGACGTTATTCCTCTTAAACACAGTATTTTATAGTTGTTTGGCTGCTTTGGGCTAGAGTATATTTTGACTGTCTTGACTGCTTATATCATGCACGGATGAAGCGTTAAGTGCCAGATCGTTCTTTTATTATTATTGATCAAGTTTTCATATCATTGTAGTCCCGCATATCCAGGATAACTGGAATATAACTGTAGTGCTGACGAATTCGTCCACCATACACGTATCATGGAGTGCCTTTCAAGCTTCTGAAGTGGGCCCTAACTTGCAGTTGTATGGATATGTGATCGTGTCTAACGCATCCCAGTTACTGCACGTAGTTTATGCCTTATCAAGTCCTAACGAATCTTCTATTAATATTTCTGGCTTGACAAGTGACGCACAGTACCGTGTGCAAGTCGTGGTTTTGTTAAATAAAACACATGACGGAACATTGCTCATGTATGGTAGCAGACCACTGGTTGTAAACACTGACAAAGGAGGTGAGTTATATTGCTTTCTGTAGAGAAAATCGCATGAACGCGAGTGCTATACGAGTTAGCACGAGCAGTTAATGCGATTTTTTGTTTATAATATAATTGTTGAGCATGTTATAAATGATTGTAACTGATTAGTAGTCACACTCAATCACTGAATTTATCAAGTACTTTAAAGTTATTAAGCTAGTTTACACTAGCAACCATGACAAGCGAATTAAAAATAACGTAACTAATTGATACTAATGTAAGTGCATGGCAGGAACACTTCATCCGTATAATCGGTAAAAAGTCGTTTCCTCAAAATTGATACTGCTGCTCGTATGTTCTTTAACCAATTTCTTCTACTCCTACATTGACAGAGTGTTATCACTACACATTACTAACGTCGCCAAGTCGTGCCCAAGGCGCACCAAAAGGCAGTAATTGTGACATATATACCTTGAATTCAGCTGGTTGGTACCGTTTCATCGATGGAGCCGGCTCAGAGATAGCTACATCCTGTGTACCGAAGTCTCATTGCGGTACCGCCGTCACAGGCTGGATGTTAGGAACGCATCCCTCCAGAGTGGAGGGGGTAGTAACACGCAGGGCGTGTTTTCATTGGTTCGACGACTGCTGTAACTGGCAGATGAACATAAGAGTTCGTAACTGTGGAACACATTACGTTTACCAGCTCAAGAAGCCACCGCTATGCTTTTTCAGATACTGTGGGAATGCAGGAGGTAAAGAAAGGGCAACTTTTCTGTTCGATTGCGAGAGTCAGTTGTCAATGAATGAATATTGGCAAGCTTAGAATACCGTTCGAAATATCATGTTTCCCGTAAAAGTTATTGTCAATGAGCTGACGAATTACTACTTATCTTTTGTCGTAATTCGTTTGTTTCTGACTCCTTCATAAGCTTCGAATTCCAATTGTTATGAATCTCCTCCTTCATAAGCTTCGAATTCCAATTGTTATGAATCCCCTCCACTCCTCTCCATTTTTCGTGAGGATTGAAATATCTGGTTTTTAATAATTTGAAACATTTACAAAATAAGAAACCAAGAACAACTGGGTTTGTGTTCGGTTGAAAAAAAGTGAATAATATAATTCAACTTTCCAACGTAGCCATGTAGTATTCGATTTGCTGGTTCTCTTCCAATATGCTCCGCATTATGGGCTTAATCTGCATACTTCCCTAAATGCTAACTGGTCAGCGATCACATTTCAAAGTTATTCAAATGCAAATTAGGTCATGTACAAAACCCTAGGACCGTGCCTTATGATAATCAGTTCTTCCTTTTGTGCTTACACAAACAAGGTCAGTGATTCGAGGTCATTTTCTTTTTGAGTTCTTTCTTGTGTCTTCTTTCTTTATCAGTTCTGATAAAGCGCTGATATATTACGCTTTTCTCTCCTTTTCATGTGTCCTAGTTATACAAGTTGTCTGAGAAAAGCCCAGAGCGAAGTAAACCGAGCGAAATTCAACGTCAACCGATACATACCGTTGGAAGTTGAAGCAGTGGTTCGAACAGTCAACAGCACCGATACCGACGCTGACAGGGACGATATAGAGTTCGACGTTGAAGAAATGAATTAAGTCTCAGTTGGGGATAGACTAGATACTTGAAGCAATAAGCTCCTTAAGTAACGAAGTTACGAAACGGAAAGAGAACGAACCCGAATGGGGGTTACACAAACGGGCTAAGCTCGTCGCTCCGCCGCCTAGTTCTGATGTCGTACTCAAAGAGTTTGACCCGACCGTACCTATATTTTTGGACGAAACGTCCGTCTCTGGAAAAGACAGCGAAGACGAGTATGTTTTACCGTCTATCTGCGAGGAGACTGATTCATTCGGTCCTCCCGTTAATGAGATGCTCGCTAGTCGAGTAAATGCTGCATGCGTGACGAAACCAATCGAGGGAAAGATAAAATAAATTGAGGACAAATACCAAACACCTCTAAACTGCGAACTACTGGGAGTGCCAAAAGTAAACCAGAAACTCTGGTTTGACCTCCAGAAAAACGTGAGGGTCAAGGACCTCTCCCTACAGGAGATTCAGAGGTATATCGTGAAGACTAACCTAGTGAGGTGTTAGTAATTCTTTTGGACAAGGTTATTACTGCCAAAATCAAAAAGGACTGAAAAGATTAGTCCCTCGGAACTGCTTCCAGGTTTAGCAGACGCGTGAAGTGTAACTGCATGGACATGCCATTTACCAGACCTCACTAAAGCGAAGGGATGCACTCAAACCACATATTAACACGCATTACCAGACGAGTCGGTTTATAGCAGATCTACTAAGATTTCCAAACTGTTGTTTGGAGATGATCTTGCAAAACAAGATATCAGTGATATCGGTGAAGTGAATAAGATGTCAAAAAAGGTGGCACAGTTTTCTTCGACGAACAGAAGCGGCCAGTACCAGAGTGATGGAAGGGCAACATATAGTGGTGGTTCCTACAACTCGACACGTGGTAGAAGAGCTGCTTTTTTAGGATACCGAAGAAACTACTACGGAAGAAAACCTTACCAGTCAAACAGCAGCAGCACTTCAACCAACAAAACATACAAGGACAAAGCCTGACACAGGTTAGTCCGAAATATGCTGGAAATTTAGCCAGCCATATTAATAACTGGCATACAATCACCACTGATCAATGTATACTCGACACAGTTTCTGGTTCATTTTACCAACTTGAATTTGCATTGCAACCTTATGAAGGTATACAACCAACTCCAATGTATTTCTCTGACGAGGAAACAAAATTGGTTGAGTCTGAAATTCAGACTATGATTAGCAAAGGTGCAATTAAGAGAGTACAATTTAAAGAAGGGGAATTTATTTCTACCCTTTTCCTAGTTCCGAAGAAATGTGGTGAATTTAGACCAGTTATAAACCTTAAGTTATTGAACTATTTTGTGGAAAAGATCCATTTTATGATGATATATACTGCCATAAACAACAATGAGGGAGATTTTATGGTCTCTCCAGACCTTAAGGTTACCGGATACCTTCAAAACGAAAAAGATGGGAAAATATTTTTTACGCACAGAAATGTAGTTTTAGTAGTAGTGTCTCATATACCAAAAACTCCGTTCAAAAAAAATTAATATTGAAGGAGAAATACCAAAAGGAAGTTTTTAACCGGAAGTGAAAGGTTCTTTTTGATTGACAGCAGATCAATAAACACGACAAGTGCTCACTCGCCCGTAACGACCGTGAGGGGAATAGCACATATTAAATTTATTTCATATACCAATGTTTACGTTTATTGAGAAACGTTTTTCCACACACGATTCCACAATTCCATCGGTTGTTGGCCTTATATCTTACAAAAAGCAAGCAGGATGCCCTTAGCTTGAAAAACAAAGAAAAAAGAAAAGAAAAACGAGGCCAAACAATGCATACGACTACAAAGCCAAATAGGAGTCCTCGCAAAACCCGACAAGCGTTCGTATTTTCACTTTCAGACGGAGTGCCGAGTGGTCCACATCTTAACATAAAGAAGAATTGATAAGAGCCAGCCGAGAGAATATTTGTTTCCAAGAAAGCTTAGCTGACGGTGACCCTGAATCGGTTGAACCACGATCTCGCCGTGGTGTTTCAGACGCCTGCAAATCGCTGTCTCCTCTACTAACTATGCTGGCATTCAAGGCGTCTCTATAGGAGTTCACCTTGGCTTTGCCTCTCGAGGTCTTTTTGTCTTTCCCGTTTTTCTAGCCTGAGAAACCAGCCGACTCTTCCGCAACCATTTTTGAAGTCACACAAAAAGAACAACCATTTTCTCGATGCGGCGCGTAGCTTTGATCGGAAATCAACATTGGCGGGAAGTCTTGACAGATAGTTGAACTTTGATGAGAAATGATTGGCCAAGAGCTCGCTAATTGTTGGAGAGGCGAGGCTTCAGATTCACGCACGACAGACGGCTAGTTTTTTGAAGTGCAATTTTCTCGCTTTCGATTTTCAATCAAAATAGAGTTTTAAAAAAGCTCCCACTCAAGAGGAATTTATTCGATTTGTGCAAAATTTTCACAAAATGTTAATTGATATCTCAGCTGCAAAATCGTGTCGGGGAATTGGGAAATTATAAAAAGAGAGCTCTTGACGACGTTTCCCGCATATCTACTCGGATTATTTTTCGCCTTTTCACGGAAAGCATGATAACTTTTGAACTAAATCGAATTTTGAAATTCCCCGACACGGTTTTGTAATACGATTCCTCTGAAATGCGACAAAGCAAACAGATTTTTAAACTTTAAAATATTTTCGGAGTCGGAGCTTCTGAAAGCCATCTCACTAGATCGGAGAAACGGGATGGCGGAAAATTCGAGATTTTCAAAGAACTCAAAACTTTTTATGTATTCTTGTAGCCAATTTTATAAGCTTTAAAATGATACATGAATGATTTATCTACGATGTTTCCTCGAGGCGCTACATAATTTAGACTGGAAACGCACCCTGAAGGTATCCGGTAACCTTAAGGACGCTTATTTTCGTGTTCCAATATTTCCCCCTCGTAGATGATTCTTGCGTTTCTTTAATTTGGCTACTCTTTAACTCCTAGGGTTTTCACTAAAATTCTAAAACCCTTTGCAGCAACAATGAGATTCAGAGGAATCAGGCTGACTATATTTATTGACGATATATTTTGGTCTCCAATTCTTTGTTACCACAAGGAGTCCAACCCATGTCAGGTTAAAGCTTGATAATTCTACAGCTGTGTCATATATCAATAATATGGCGGGAATATAGTCCCCGCTATTGGACTCTCTTGCAAGCCAAATTTGGCAATGGTGCATGATAAGAGACATCTGGCTCTCGGCACAACATGTTCCTGGAGTCGAGAATGTTGATGCAGATACAGCATCGATATTTTTTTCTGATGATCTTGAATGGTCACTACATGACACTGTTTTCCAAAATCTTATGGAGATTATATATGTACCGGACATAGATTTATTTGCATCTAGACTTAACAATAAACTCAGCAAATACGTATCTTGACATCCAGATCCAGGGGCCTTTGCGACTGATGCATTTACTATATCATGGTCTAATGAAATGTATCATGTTTTTCCACCTTTCAGCCTTATTCCTCGTATTGTATCCATATATAACAAGCCTCATAAATCCGTTGCCACAGCAACTATTTCCAGATGGATAAAGAATACTTTAGACTCTTTCAGGAATAGATACGAGTATATTTAAAGCACGTGGTGTGCGTGGCGCTGCCACGTCGGCAGCTTATAATGAGGGCGTTCCCATACAGCACATTCTAAGGCTTGCGGATTGGTCGAATGAGCGAACTTTCCGTAGATTCTACCTGCGCTCTAACCAGCCAAGCGATGCAGCGACAGGCGCGCAGTTTGTGATCGCTCCTTGAATAAATGTAAACATTTATTAATTCGAATAAATAACAGGTGGATTATACCGTGTCTGTACCGGTCATTGGCTTCGGTACTCTAAAGTCGCAGATAAAGCCCATAATGCAGAGCATATTGGAAGAGAACTTAAAATTAGACGAGAGGTTACTTACCTTGAAGTGTAATTATTTCTCTCAAGATATGCGGAACATTATGGGACTAGACTCCCACCCTCTACTGTGGTTTTGTTACACCCACCACCATTGTAGTTGTCTACCTTCGCCAATGTTTTACACTCTAGGAAGAACTGATTATCATACCACGGTCCTGGGGTTTTGTACATGACTTAATTTGCATTTGAATAACTTTGAAATGTGATCGCTGACCAGTTAGCATTTAGGGAAGTATGCAGATTAAGCCCATAATGCTCCGCATATCTTCAGAGAACTACAATTACACTTCAAGGTAAGTAACCTCGTCTAATTTTAAGTTTTGGTCTGCAAATTAAAGCAAAGCATCTTCCAGATAACGAATATGTTTGACGATCCTAACCGTTAAAAATTAGTTTGATTAAACACATGCACGTAAAAAAAACTATGGATTTATTTATTAACAAATAGGTCAAGATCTTACAACTACAGCGACGCGGATACACAGTGAGCTCTATGGACCACCCCCTCCCCATCAACTTTTGAATCTGTATGTTTTAGTGGCTACGCGGATACGCAGTGAGCTTTATGGACCACCCCATTTACTGTGAAAATTCAAATGTTTAAGGGGAGGGGTGGTCCATAGAGCTCACTGTGTATCCGCGTAGCCTCTTAGAAATATTTACAGCTTCAAAAGGTATACAATGTATCTTCAGGCATTACAGCTTGAAAAATAGGAGAGGGGTGGTCAGGCTTACTTGAACTATAACTGAAAAAGTCCAACGGATATTTCAGCTCAATGATTATTCCTTCTTCACATCCACATCAACTTGAGTCACTGCGTATCCACGTAGCCAGGCAATTTTAGGGGTTGTACGGATTTCCGGGTTATTCTGTAGTTTCTCCTCACGTTTATCGTACGTAATGAAATGTTCCTTCATACTGAGTGCATGTTGCTTCAGTTCCGAAGAGTGTTAACACGTTAATCTAGGAATCTATTTTAGTTGGTTTCTTAGCAACTGTTATTTTCGGTATACGGCAATTAGCAGACGAGAGGACAAAGGCCCAAGTTGTTGCTTTCTACCGCTTTTCTTTCTTCTCTCTCAGTGGAAAGGGGTTTTACGATAAATTTATTGACTGACGTCTGTTAATGTTGAGTGATTTGAAAATAGGATGCGATCGGGAAGTCGCCGTGGCAGGTCGAGGAGGTTGATAACAATTGTAATTCGAAGCTTATGAAGGAGTCAGAAACAAGCACATTACGGCAAACGATAAGTTATTTAATTCGTTAGCTCATTGACAATAACTTTTACTGATATTTTGAACGGTATTCTAAGCTTATCAATATTCATTCATTGACTCTCGCAATCGGATCGAATAAAAATATGCAAGTCTGTTCAATATTTTAATACTGATATATAAAAGGTATAGTAAATATGAATGTTTCAGAAATGATGAACTTTATCTAATTAGAGTTAAGCTGCAAAACTCCAACGTGGAGATCTTAGCCCAGGTAAAGCATACAAATTACGGCGTACTTATATTAATATGTATCTAAGATGGGGGATGTACATGTTGTTGAGTTTCGCGGTAAACGTACGTTCAGTCCAATAAATGAGAAAGAAAGCATTCCTTACAAACAGACTGTCCTTTATAACGTCAATTTCTTTGATTAACAAAAAAATATATACCTGTCTCATGTAAATGAAATATCGATATATTACTTTTATGTATCGTTTAATTCCTTTAAAATAACAGATATACATTTTGTTTAGGCTGTGGAGGATCTATTAACGACACAAGTGGTGTGATTAAAAGTCTTGGATATCCAACGCGTATTTACTGGAATTCTAAATGTCAGTGGAACCTTACAGCACCTACATCTCAGGGAACAGTAATGGTTATCGTTGAACATCTCAATATTCCATCTAGTTTTAGATGTCTGTGAGTAAATAATTTGTTTGATGATGATTGTTTCAAATTTGGAATTGTTCATAAAAAGGAAGATAATTGTATTCTCCCTGTATACTTTAAAACATTCCCTTGCAAATTAGGATTCTAACGTATCGCCATCATTTAGTTTAGTTATATTAGTAGGCCCAGTTAATCAATAAAAATCTACCACAAATATTGATAACTGATCTTGTCTTCAAATTTTAAAAAATTATGTCTATGTGTCGATTCCCATACAAACACTCTATTTGCACCCCATTCAAAATGTCGCAATTTACCGCAAACTGGTCTATTCACCCAATCAGAATCACTACCCGGATCTGGGTAGATTTTACGTCATCAGTATGGAATTTTCCGGCTCGAATCTCAGACAAATGAACCGCGATGAGACTGACCGTATGATATTGTTTTCTCACGTGATGTTTAATATTTCTCGTCGGGCAATGAAAGTACGCATATGTAATCACAAATCCGACTGTACTTGTGAAAAATATGTCTTTTAAACATACAGAAACATATGTTTCATAAGGTATTTCCTTTAAATTGGTATTGAATTATCAATATATACCTCGGCCTTAGGATGCTCCGGGTAAGAAGGGAACGGGTGAATGGCAAGGAATGTAAAAGTTTTAATTTTCTATTCTTCTTTCTCGTAATTTCATTAGTTGATTCTGATAAATTCAATAGAAGACCATGTAAGTAATGCACTTTCATTAGATAATTTTTGAAGTTTAAATTTTTTTTAATCAAAATTTGTATGTGGGAATTTTATCAAATTTGTGATTCAAATGTCTTTTGTTTTCTCCCTTTCCTATTGGCTAGATGTTTTTTTTTACGTTTTGACAGTAAAAATGGATCCAGTTTCCTACAATTTGACTGTGAACATCTCAGACAGCACTTAAGGCATATCCTAGCAAAATCGTATGTGCGGATATGGTGATTGCGTCGGGTCTATTATTCTTGGGGTAGTTATTACGCGAGCCATTATTTAATGTACATATTATTTGTCTTTATTCCCCAGCCTTGTATAATAATAGTTTTTTTTTTTTTTTTTTTTAACTTGAATGTCTTTGCAGTGAATTTGCTCTGTCGTTTTTTAATGGCAATGGGAAACAGATCGGTGAAGCATGTGGAGAGAGACGATACTTCACATGGATATCTAATGGTACAGCTAGACTCAAGTTCCACGCAAACAGAGCTGCCACCAGATGGACTGGATTTAAAGCGCGGTATTTCATATTCAGTGGCAGATTTACAAAGAGTAAGTTAATATATATACATATACACTAGTAAAAACATAACTTCAACTCTAAGAATAAATCTCCTTATGAAAGCCTTATTTTAACATCTATTTTATTACGATCCACGTCAAAGAAAAGAAAATCTGGAAAATATCCTTATAACAGTTATTACTACCGCTATGTACACACAGCTCAAGTCTTGTAGTTTGTGCCGTCCGATAGAGACTTGTCGCCGCACCGGTTAGCTCAACTGGTAGAGCACGCCTTAGAGTGCGGGAGGTCGGGGGTTCGTATCCCGGCCGCGTCCTTGGACTGGGTGGCCTTGTTTCCTTCTACTTCTAATCAGTATTTGAAGGGGACGTGAAAGAACCTGTTGTATTACTCGAAAAATAGCAGGGGATTCTCACCCGGTAGAGCAGCCTGGCCAATGTACTAACCACACACTCAACAGTGTAAACTGCGTGGAAGCTATTAGCACCGTAAGCAGTCCAAAAAATTCACTGACAAGATGTCCGTAATATGAAAAGCGCCATGGGACTGTAGAGATATGGCGCTTAATAAATATGGCCACTATTATTATTACTAGTATTATCCATGCGATTGAATAGCTGAGCTAAGGCTCGTAATTATTGCAGACATTTGTATTCGTTATTCTGTTAGTGGAATAATAACTTCTTATTAATCGAGAGCGAGGTCTTTACGGGAAAATATCAGACCGAGATCTTGACAGTACGGACTTGATATTTTGATATATGTTTGATATTTCCCGTAAAGACCGAGGTTAATCAGATGTTTATTAAATGGCACTTTTTTAGTTGGAAAACAGAAACAAAAATATAAAACCGGAAGTTTATATTTTTCATCCGGTTGGCGCGCGCAGTTTTAATGCATTATTACATTTTTAATTTTTAATGTACATATTTTACTATTGCAATGGTACACCTTTCGTGTACAACTGATGTTTTTAAGCCGTGGATAAATAAAGATTGTCTCTCCCCTTTTGAGTTTTGTTTCATGACTCAATTAAACCACAAAATAAACACAGGCGTGGAAGGTCAAAACAACGTTATTTTGAAGAATTTATCCGTATGAACTATAAATTTAATTTCTGAAGGCAATACTGTTTTTTATTGTTGACGAATTGAGACGGATTAAGTATTTCTAAAGAAAACATACGGGCGAAAGGACGAAAAGATCTGTTTTGCGAACCTTGAACAATGTGTGCCTGGCTTAGTGGCTATCACTGGAAAATCTGTAAGTGGCATCCTGAGCCAATATTAGCAGCCAGCAAATCTCGCTTGGCTGTTTTCCTCAGAAGTACCGGGAAAGGCACTGCCGTGGCCAACTCGAGGGACCGAAGTTGGAGCTTTGTCAGTTTGTGTACAAGATATTTTCGCTTTGCAGCAAAAAAAATTGGACGTGACTTTTCGAAGCCCTTATTCCAAAGGATATTGACTAGCCTTGAGGAATTTTCATCAGAGAGGAATCTTTGGATACTATTTGTAAACACGAAAGCCGGTTTCCCAGGCTCGTAAAGTTGTATACTTCACCGGATAAGTAACAGGTGGTCGAAGTCAGGTTACAAAAATTACGTTTTTCTTGTTTATCGACTCCAGGAACCGACAGAGGGTTTTTATTTCACTAGCTATTTTTCTTCACGGAACGTTTCTGTTTATTTACGAACCTCTCGATTCCTTGCTGGCTGTTCGGAGCCTCCACCGGCCTTTGCCGTTGGCCATGTTGTTTTTGCATGTTCACTATAACGTAGCTTTCTATTTCAATAGGGTAATAAATTTCACTTTCGGAATATCCTTCCTTCGTTTTCCACTTTCTCTCCGTTTTTCTCTAAAATTATGACAGTTCACCTGTTTTTAGAGCTATCAAAGTTTGCCGAGCATTAACATATCTCATAATGCCCGTGGGCATTATGGGGAAATCTCAACCGCTAAACAGCCAATCAGAACGCGCGCTTTTACCGGAAGTAGCTCTTATCATATAATAACTGTTTATACTTGGTATGCATGACGTACATATGTGGAAATTTGCACTGAATCGAGCCGCAATAATGAAACTGTATGGGCCTTTTGGAGTTGGGCATTCACGTGATTGTACAGAAATGTACTGGATGGCAAAAAAATATTTAACTTCATTTATTTAGAAGCCTTTATATATATTCAAAAGCACTCGTACGAGATCGGTATTGATATTAGCAATACCTGTTTGTAACAAATGTTTTTAAGTTAGAAATTTAACTGATTCTTTGTTGTTCAATAGGCCATTTGCAGCTAATAATCACGTGTTGATATATCACACGTCGTTAACGAATGAATGAGCTCGTAATCCCCATGGGAAAGGCGTTACCATGGATGCTGGAGAGCAAGCCATTTTTAAAAACGCTGTTTTAGAAAGATCGACAATCGATTGGAGGTGAAAAATAGCATTTCTCGGCAGGCACAGGAGACCCGAAATGTGGCAAGACTGTGTGGTTCGAAAAAAAACGCCATTTCTTTGCTTCTAGTCTAAATTTTAGGAAATATTGGCGGGATGATAACAAAATCAAATTGCACATTTTAAGAAATTTGTTTCGTATTGTGACGTTGTTGTGACGTAATAACGGTGCCTCTCATTTTTCCCTTTAACACGTGTTACAATTTAGAGCTCACTCATACTAATCGAGAGGTGCATACCTTATCGATAAAGGGCGAACACCAGAGCCCAAAGGAATAAATCGTAAAGAAGGACTGTAACGTATTTTTTTTCTAGTTAGCCATATTATCATACTTCTCATTTACATTGTATATCCCACCAAATTTTGGAGGGAAGTAGGCAAACTATAGATTATCATAACTTTAGATTTCCTTAATCAATCGCGATCGGGTTTTCGATTCCTTCATTCTCATCAAGAACAAATGCTAAAAATATACAAAATAACGTTTTTTTAGAGGTAGTACATAATTATAAGACACATATTAGAAATGCATAAATGACGTAATTGTGATATTCACCTTACAGCATTCACCCACATGCCAAAATTCAACCTTCTACTGTATGTTGAAAACTAAAGTTGAAAATGAATTTTATTTTTTAAACTATGTTAAAAATATAGATATCATTGCCATGTTTACGGTCCCCTGTGCCCGCTGTGGATTTTCTTAGAAGCGCAACACAGCGAAATGACATAGCTATAGCAGAGCTTATTCATGTTCAACACATTATTTTATAGTTGTCAAGCTGCTTTGGGCTAACTTTTCATAAATGACGACCAAATAAAATCATATCAGGGCGCGACAAGAGTCATGTCCGTTAGCCCAGGGCTAGAGGGTTTTCCTGTCACGCTAGTAGATCAGCTTCACAACGTGACCAATGGGCAAGGAGCCGAAGTGTACTTCTTTTATCTGAGATTTAATTAATATTACATTTCGGGCTAGAGTGATAGACCCATGGGCTAGGTAAGTTAGGTTCAAGTTTGCCCTTCAGGCAAGCATCAACTTTTATTTTCTTCTCGCCCTCAATTACATATGAAAGGAAAGAAATGTAAAAATGAACTATTGAGCGTTTTTGACGGTGGATAAATCTTTTCCTCTCGTTTTAATATTCTCTTGTTGATTAATAGTCTAGTAAGTCATTATGTAACTTTTCTCAGTTCCAGTTCAGCAAAACTGGTCCATTATCACAGCCCTGGATATCAGCTCGACAACAATACAAGTGAAGTGGAATGAGTTCCCAGCTACAACTACAGGTGCTATAAACATTACTGAGTATATTGTGGTCTGCGTACCAACACGTTTATCAGCCAATGCAACAGCAGTACCTATACCTGCATCACAAACAAGTGTTAATGTTACTGGATTGCTAAAGTACACCCATTACACAGTTCAAGTCGTTATACAGGCACATGGCTCGGATTCTGGATTTAGTTATTACCTCGGCAGTAAGAAAGCTTACGTCAAGACATCAGAGGACGGTGAGATATATGGATGAGTTTACTTTTCTATAATTTTGTCGTATCAATATTGTGCTATCTAACATAACATAAAACAAAGACTCAGTTGAACGATAATGATATCACTTTTCGTTTCTCTTAATTTAATCAGCTATAATAGGTGTCTATTTTAAAACAAATATATTCCATTCTACCGTGCGTCTGTCATCTTATAGATGTACAGATGACGTCACAACGTGAAGAGAACAAAGAAGTGCGGCACGAGACGCAGTTGAGTGGCGTAACTGATGTTCTCTTCACATTTTGGCGTAATCTGTGCATATACTAGAAGACAGACACACGGTAGAATGGAATCTGTTTAGTTTATATAATGATCGCAAACTAAAATCCAATCAAAACGAGTTACGAAATTGGTTGCGCATGCTCATGATGCCATCCATGTGTGTGTCCTCTAATAACACAAGACTCTTAACCAATCAGAGCTTGCGTTTCGGACTAATTATTATATAATAGTCTATGATGTTGAGGTTATCAGGTAATCTGTGTTATCAGGCTGAGGCAGGAGCCCATTACCAGGAGCGTCCATCTTCCCCACCGTGTCTGTACCCCAGCACAGAGGTAGATGAGGCTATTTTTAGCATTGCGTTTTCGCGCGAAAAAGAACAAAGGTAGGCTATTCTTAGCCAATCAGATAGCTAACGTTACTTCTCATTATCATTCTTCTCACTTTCAACGTGGGAATTCGAATTGCTGGTTTTCACTCAATCCCCAGAGATCCAAATGTTGGTGCCCCAACAAAAGAAGCTAACGAGGGATCTATTGTTTAAGGGCACCAACATGGCGGCGACCTCTTTTCGCGGGAATTTCGAATCTAAAAATAGCCTCATCTACCTCTGTGCTGGGGACCAAACCCATAACAGAGGAACGCTCCTGGTAATGGGCTCCTGGCTGAGGCTGATAACACAGCTGACACAGCTTGACAATTTGAGATATCATGCGAAAACCGAATAGTGCATAGTTGTTCTCGATAAGTTTCTTTCTTCTGTAGGAAAGCATTAAACTATCTTTCACTTCGGAAGCTATTTTCACTGCAGTTTGATCCCCGCCTTTTGCAAAATGCGACTCGCGCACATGCCAGACATGACGTCACGCGATATTCACAGGAAAACAAAAACAAAAAAACATTAATGAGAATTTGCAGGAGTATATTACACAGGAGTGTTCCTGGCCCTTCTGTTGGCCCCTAACAAAGTAGATGGTGTGTATATTTATAGTCGCGAAGTTGTGGTACGCGATTACGGTGTCTTTTGTTCTCTTTCGCTTTTGTATTTTTAGCAGCTTGAACCGTGTTAATTACACTTTTTTCAGTGTATCCTGATTGGTTAAACGTGACGGCCTTTGTTTCTTCTCGCGGGAAACTCTATGCTAAAAATAACTCAACCATCTATAGTGTTATATGACAATCAAATGTGGGAAGAGGAAAACTCCTCTGTAATATACTCCTGGAATGTGCCAATACCCATCTGACATTCATGGGAAAAGTCCAACTTTCCCGAGAAAAGTTGAACTCTTCCGATTAATATCAGACATGTTTTTGCGAAGCCATTAATGTTGTTTTGATTTTCCCCCTGTGATTGTCTACAGTTATGAAGCGAAACGGCGACAAGGTTAATGTTTTAATTAATTGTCCATTCAACAGTTCCCAGCAGTGGTCCTGTTGTGACTTGCAAAGTGTTAGCGGGACGCGGTATTGTAGTTACCTGGCAACCGATTCCTGCCTCTGCAGCACATGGCATTATTCGTGGTTATGTGGTTTACTACAAGCGTTCAAGTACAAATGAAAGCTACACTGAGAAGATGGTGGCAGCCAGTACGCTTAATGTTAATATTAAGAGGCTTGAATATTTAACGGAATACCGAATACAAGTTGCAGCTATCACAGTTGGACCAGGGAAGAAGAGTCGCGCTGTTTACGTAAGGACTGGTGAGCAATTCAGTATGTACGAATAGCTATTGGTGAAGCTACCGCCAGAGTCAAAATGTTGGAATGCTATAGCCCTTCCACTGAGAACGAAACCAAATCTAAGCCGTCGATAAACGGCTTTATAAATGTTTAAAAGTTATGAGCTTCTACTACATTATCATAATAAATCGCTCTTCAGTCAAATTGAAAAATCAATTATTTCTTAATAGTAAATTCGTGAAACATTGTATCAAAGCTAATCAACATACTTTTATTTCCGACAGGTTGTGACCGTTATCTACCTGGACAAACAATGGCCTTTTCCAGTCCTAATTATCCAGGGAACTACCTGAGTAACTTGAACTGCTCGTGGTTTATCGGATACATGGCTGATTATCAAGTAATCGACACGTTTATAGTGTTTGATGCATTAGACACTGAAGGAGGAAGCCCTTGCAGGTGAATGCAGTTGCTCGCGTATCTCATTATCTATTGTCTTTCCCCACATGAACAAAGTGCGACGTATCTCATTATCTATTGTCTTTCTCCACATTCAACCAAGACGACATTCGCAGCTACAAGCTTATATGTCCTAAGTGTCGCCGTGCCAATGCTTTGATTATCTGTTCTTGCTAGATCCTTCTTTTGCTTTATTATTATCTTTGCTTTACTATCTTATTATCTTAATCGAAGGGTGTAACTGGGGACGGGTATGATCGGGTTTTATTGTGGGCTGGGTCACTGGTGCCTAAACCTTGTAGGGGACTTCGTGTCCTTTTGTTTCTGCACCATGCATGTTATGCTAAATCCTTAAAAAGAAAATAAATAATAAGAAGTGCGACGTATCTCATTATCTATTGTCTTTCCACATGAACAAAGTGCGGGGGATCTCATTATCTATTGTCTTTCCACATGAACAAAGTGCGGTGGATCTCATTATCTATTGTCTTTCCACGTGAACAAAGTGCGGGGGATCTCATTATCTATTGTCTTTCCACATAAACAAAGTGCGACGTATCTCATTATCTATTGTCTTTCCACATGAACAAAGTGCGGTGGATCTCATTATCTATTGTCTTTCCACGTGAACAAAGTGCGGGGGATCTCATTATCTATTGTCTTTCCACATAAACAAAGTGCGACGTATCTCATTATCTATTGTCTTTCCACATGAACAAAGTGCGACGTATCTCATTATCTATTGTCTTTCCACATGAACAAAGTGCGGGGATCTCATTATCTATTGTTGAATAAAGTGAGGTGGTATCGCATTATATATTGTCTTTCTGCATTAACAATGTGCGGGGGTTTTCATTAGCTATTGTAGCCTATTAGCTATTGGAGCCTATTGAGTGGAGCATTTATGAAGCCAGGACCGACAGTCTCAGATCCATTAAGTAATATAAACCTTTCAATCGGTTCTAGCAAACAAAGGAGCAAAAAGTAAATCTCGCAATATCTGAAACCCCTTTGTAGTGTAAACAGTAAGAACAAACTACTCAATGACATGATTGACTCTAAAATGTTTTTATTTTCAATTCTGTTTTACAGTAACACCGCTACGGTTGTTATAGGATTAGTCGCGTGCAAATTCACAATGAGTTCATGTTAAGAACTTCCTATTGTGCGAGTGATTAGTCGTGAGCAAATTCATTTTAAAAGAGATCATAGAGGAGCTGAATGCTTTCTTTTGTTTCGAGATTTATTTCATTAAGTTAGATCAAGAGAAAATTTACTGATGCATGTATTCAGTTATAAGTCTGCCTAACTAAGTGAAGGACAAGTTAGTGTTATACAAAGAGTGAATGGTAAATAAACTCATGAGATGCCAAAATATCTACATTAGTTTCCTTAATATCTCTGCTATTGTTCCTATGGATTAGCGATAAAAGAAGGGCAATAAGTATAGTTTGACAAAATCAATAGCGCTATTGTTTGGAGGAAAACAATCTTATATGCAAATTATTCTCTGTAACGAAACTACCACAATTAACATAATAGGCCTTTTGCAGCTAACAGTCACGTGCTGATATCATACAGTCACGTGCTGATATCATACAGTCACGTGCTGATATAATACAGTCACTTGCTGATATAACACAGTCACGTGCCGATATAACACAGTCACGTGCCGATATAACACAGTCACGTGCCGATATAACACAGTCGCGTGCCGATATAACACAGTCGCGTGCCGATATAACACAGTCGCGTGCCGATATAACACAGTCGCGTGCCGATATAACACAGTCACGTGCCGATATAACACAGTCACGTGCCTATATAACACAGTCACGTGCCTATATAATAACACAGTCACGTGCCTATATAATAACACAGTCACGTGCTGATATAACACAGTCACGTGCTGATATAACACAGTCACGTGCTGATATAACACAGTCACGTGCTGATATAATACATTGTGAGCTCCTAATGAGGTGCGGTCACGGATCTAGTTTGTCCGTAGTTCTGCTGGCTTTGCTCCTTTCTGGCTGTTGGTTTAACAATTCTACTCATACCACAGCATTTCCAACATGGAAATGTATTATGCCGGGACATCCCATACTCGCTTCAGAATATCGACATTTTGTTGGTTGGTCGACGCAACGCTCACTCGACTCCTACCAAGTTGTTGTTGTTAACAACAATGACAGTCATTTGGAAGACACTGGACCATTGTCTACTGGTGGCAGTTGGGCTGTTAGCAGCATCATTCCTAGTTTCCATAGACGCATTCCAACCAGTCAGGATAAGACGACACATATGTCCATGCGCTTATTACGCAAACAGCACTGCGGCATTCCATCTGCCATTGAATGGGGACTTAGTGTTCAAACTCAACCCTGGGCCCGTGAACAACAGCATTCCTTCTATTGTCTCAACGTGTCGGCCTTCAAGAAGCAATGCACGTAGACAATATCAACAATGCCCCTGCATATAAGTTCATGCAGTTGCTACACTCCTTCGACTATGTTCAACATATCGATAAACCTACGCATAAGGGCAACCATACGTTGGATCTTATTATCACCAGAACTGGAGACAAGATCATCTGTAATACTGAAATATCTGACCCAGTACTGTCGGACCACTGTGCAGTGAGCTGTAAAATTCTGCTGGCAAAGCCACCGTTAGGGAGAAAAGAGATTACTTACAGAAGACTGAGGCATATTGATTTTGAACGTTTACGTAATGATATACGGGACTCTGACCTACTGAATGAATCCTTCTCACGTTTATCATTGGATGATCGGATTGGACGCTATGAAACGGTCTTAACTTCTCTGCTGGATAACCATGCCCCAGTTAAGACACGAGTAATTACTATGCGTCCTGTGTCTCCGTGGTATACGAGTCATATTCAAGAGCAGAAAGTGCTGAGGAGACGCTTAGAGCGTCGCTGGCGCAAATCGAGGCTGACTGTTGACAGGCAACAATACTGTACGTGCAGCAATGTAGTACTGTTAATGAACTTATTATGTCTGCTAAGAAAGACTACTACTCGGAGCTAATTGCTGGATGTGGATCAGATCAGAGGGAACATTTTAAGTCTGTGGAAAAACTGTTACAGGGGAACGTAGAGCGGAAATATCCACCATGTGACTCCCCTGTAGAGCTCGCTAATCAGTTTGCAGACTATTTTGACAATAAGGTATCTCTGATTTGGAATGGACTTTCCTTGCCGAGATGCCAGTCTGGTTTAATTGATTTTCAGTATACCTCTTCTCCGTCATCGTGTGATGTCAAGCTCAGATGCTTTAATGCCATAACAGAAGAGGAACTGTGTAATCTTATTAGAAAACCAGCTGCCAAGTCTTGCATTCTTGACCGAATCCCTGGCCGAGTTCTGAAAGAGTGTCTTGAAGATCTACTTCCTGTAATAACCAATGTGGTAAACACCTCACTGTCGCAAGCAGTTCTACCCAAGAGCTTGAAAGCTGCGTCTCTTGAGCCTCGTGTTAAAAAGGCCTCTATGGACACGGACGATTATTCCAGCTTCCGTCCTATATCTAATCTGAAGTTTATTTCTAAGTCCATAGAAAATCAACACATCAACACATCAAAGATAACAAATTGGCTGAATTGTACCAGTCCGCATATAAAGAATTCCACAGTACAGAGACAGCGCTACTAAAGGTCCAAGACGATATCCTGAGGGCCATCGACAGCCAGAAGTCTGTTATCCTCTAATTATTGGATTTATCAGCTGCGTTCGATACGGTCGACCATGAGATCTTGTTGTCCCGGCTCTCCTACAAATTTGGGATAGTCGATATGGCGCATGATTGGTTTAAGTCGTACCTCACCGACCGGACGCTGACCGTCAATATTTGTGGGGCCCAGTCATCCGTCCGCCCCCTTCGTTCTGGGATCCCTCAGGCAGCATACTGGGGCCTATGTTGTTCACCATGTATACATCGCCTCTTGGTGATCTGCTTCAGAGGCATGGCATGCAATATCATTTATATGCCGATGACACTCAGATGTACATCACCTTCAACTCATCTGATACCCGTGACCTCGACATGGCAACTTCGAAGATTGAGTCCTGTGTCCAAGAAATTGATGCCTGGATGACATGGAATAAGCTGAAGTTAAACGGGGATAAGACTGAGCTACTTTTCTTAAATGCTAAACATCGACCCCAGCTACCGTTTGATTCGCTTTCTGTCTGCGATGAAATCATGCATCCATCAAATGCGGCCAGAAACATTGGCGTCATATTTGACTCACCATTGTCAATGGAGCAACATGTTACCAGCGTTTGCAAATCAGGATTCTATCACTTAAGAAATATCAGCCGCATCAGGAAATACCTCACCTTTCAATCAGCTGAGACACTATTCCACGCTTTTGTAACTTCTAGGCTGGACTACTGTAACTCCCTACTGTATGGACTACCCAAATATCTGACTGATCGCTTACAGAGTGTTCAGAATGCTGCCGCTCGTGTCGTGACGCTTTCTCGTAAGAAAGATCATATAACACCGGTTATGTACAACCTACATTGGTTGCCGATAGAACAACGTATTGAGTACAAATTACTACTTATCACTTATAAGGCTTTGCATGGAATAGCACCAGGGTACATAATTGATCTTATTAATTTATATATACCGAGGCGCAATTTGAGATCATCCGCTAGCATGAGGCTTGTCGCTCCTTCGTACAATCTGCGTAGTTATGGATACAGAGCGTTTTCTTGCGCAGCACCCTCGCTAGGGAATGATCTGCCTCAGAGTTTGAGACTATGTAGCTCGCTAACTACTTTTAAAACTCAACTGAAGACACATCTTTTTAAGAAGGTCTATGATTAGAAGCGTTTGGAGCATTCTATTATATTTTATTATCATTATCATTATCATTATTATTAGAGATACTTTATATAAATTTTTAATAGCTTTTAATCTTCTCAGTATTTCTGTTTATCACGAAATTGTAAATTAGGATTTTTAATGTTAATGATATTTTCGTACTTATATTGTAAATATTTGGTAAAGCGCTATTGGGCATTTTGGAAATGGCGCTCTATAAATAAAGGCTATTATTATTATTATAATACAGTCACGTGCTGATATAATACTTCGTTAACGAATGAATTGAGCTCATGGTCTCCATGGGAAACGCGTTGCCACGGATGATGGATGGCAAGCTACCTTTAAAAACGCTGTATTAGAAAAATCGACAATCGATTGGAGGTGGAAAATAGCATTTACAAACAGGTTTTTGCTAATAACACTACCGATCTCGTACGAATGCTTTTGAATATGTAAATTTATATATTTTTGCCACCCAGTATAACTACGTGATTGCATTCCTGCAAAAGGCCCATCAATAAAACAAACGAAATACTCAGAATTCGATTTGATTTACCATCCCGAGAACTGTAGCAGAACGAACGGACTTTGCTGGCTTCATAGCCGCTCCACTCAATAGGCTCCTAAAATAGAAGCATGACGTCATCCACAGAAACAATAGATAATAACAATAGTAATAGTCTTTATTAATAATACCATAGAACAAGTATAAAAATAACAATAATAACAATCAATACTCATTAAAGTTAAGCCGTTAGTCAAGAACTAGATGAAATTAAACAGGCATCTATTAACAAAGTCGTTTTTGAAGCGCTCCGAATATACCTGTGACCTCTATCCCGGAGCCGGTGCGATCTAATGACCCTTTGCACGTGATGTCATAGCCGCCATGTTGGTGTACAGTTAACAATAGATTCTTCGTTAGCTTCGTTTGTTCTGTACACCAACATGGCCGCCATGCCCTTTGTCATTTGAATCTCTGGGGATTGAGTGCAAACCATCTATAGGAGGTAATAAGTCATCTAGGGTCGTCTGAAATCCGCTGTTCGTGATCCTCTCCCACAGTTTACGATCTCTGTTGGCTATAATATCGGTTAAACAATATTGCTTTTTACAATAGCAATATTTGAAATCTCTAGCAAACAGATTGTCAATATGACTTAAATATTTATCGTAATAGGCGCAGCTCCATACTTCTGATGCATAAGTAAATATAGATAGGATTAGGCTCTGAAAAAGTAAATCTAAATGTACAGTAGGATAGCGATATAATTTACAATTACGCAAAATATACAGACGGCTACTGGCCTTTAAAAGTAGATTATCAACATGCGTGCCCCAGTTTGAAGGAATTTCTTCCAAAGTCACTCCAAGACGTTTAAGACTGTTGACGCGCTCGATGCCATGTACAGGCGCTGGAATTTCCTTAGCGGTCTTCCCTTTCAGTAACAATTCCCACGTCCCTTAACATACAGTTGCATCTGGTTCCTGTCACATGATAAAAAAACGTATTGACTGAGGTAGGTCGGACCGAACGCGAAAATATTTGGTTCTCGGTCATTTTGTACATGCATGTATGTGACGTACTACGTCTGTGATGCAACCTTTTTACACACCGGGGATATTTTTTTAGAATGTGTTTCCCGCGAGTTTATTTCGCTAGCCGCCCACAAGCGTTTCGTAATTTTAATTCAAATGATTAATGATAGTGCAGTCATGCTGGTTGACCAAACAAGAGAAGCTAACGAGGCATCTTCTGTTGACAACATTCCGTGATGGAAGCGAATAACGAGATGTGAAATCTAAAAATAAACCGGTCCGTAAAAACACATGACAGATTGACGCTCCGGGTAATCGCTCCTGGTGACGTCGTTTTCCCTTGCAGTCCCTTTTTTGCTTTATAATCTCAACAAAATCACTAAGCTGGTTTATTTGACCCCATTTTTCTGCGTTTTTCTAGTTTAATATGTATAAAAAGGCATGTTGTACTTGAAATCTTCTAGGAATCTCTTTGAGACATTGTTTAGTGTATGCGCTACTACGATGGGCACGCCGTGACGTAGAGGAGGAAACCTATATTAGTAAAATATGAGACAAGAGAAAGAAAGGGATTTCATGTTCCTAAAATTTGCAATATCAATCAGTACAAGAGTTGGATAGATTATCTCTAATGTGTGTTCGCAACAAAGTGGCTTAACTTCCAATGTAAGATAGCAATAGACTTACTTATCTTTGAGGATATGTAATCGATATGATACTTCCAGGATATATTACTGCCTATTATTACTCCTAAACATGTTATGTTTCTTTTCTTTGAAGAGATGAAAATTTCTTAGTGATATGATCATATATTTTAATATCTGGATCATAGTTTCATTAACATCTTTCGATAATGACAACATTTGGCCACTACCATTCATAAACCATTCATAAACGATTTTCTCAAAAAATTGTAGGTTTTTATTTGCATATCGAATAGTGGTATCATCAGATGCTATATGTATATCGTTAATATAAATCAGAAAAAGTAAAGGTCCTAATATGGAACTGTAGTACACCACATCAAGTACATTCCTATCAGATATATGGACACTAACCTGAGTTGTCCGTTTACGATCTTCTAAGTAAGATGCAAACCAGCTATTTATAATGCCTCTGAACCCATATTAATAGTTCAATTTGGATACTAGTATTTTATGGTCAACTGTGTCAAATGCTTTTTTAGGTCTAATAATATTCCACAGCTGAACAAACCAATGATGGACGGTTACTTAGATCAACTTCAAGTGTCATGAATATGTAAATTATGAAATATATATCCCTGGGTCTGGAAATTGGATCAAATACTTTTACGTTTTGCAATGGTCGGTATCAAGTTCAATTCATGTGACCATTTTGAGGGATTCCATTGGCTAAGGTTCATATGAATAATTCGTTTGTTTGAGAAATATGTGTCTTCATTAATTGTGATTTTCATTTTATCTGTTGCACATTATAGTGACTACGTTGTTATTCAAAATAACAAGAACACGAGGAAGAAGATTAAGTACTGTGGGAAGCGCAATCCTTTCGCAATTGGAATATCGAGAAGACCAAGCTACGTACGCCTGGTGACGGACAAAGGAATAGAGAAGAGTGGTTTCCACGCAAGATTCTATCTTCTTGACACAACGACGTCAATGGGTAGTCATTACAAATAAAACATATCTGTATTTTTATTAATTAAGTAAATAGAAATAAACGTTATAACATGACCACGATAAACAAAATACGCTCTGATTGGGGTATAGCCATCATGGGTTGCACGCTCACGTCACGTTCACGATTTTGTTCAGTTTCTGTCCTTTTTGCTTCACGATAATTATTTTGCCGAAGAATTTGAGAAAATATATAGTCAGGTTAAACAGAAAAGAAGACGATTGTGTTCGCCTAATTTTGAGCTTCGTTTATTTTGCGAGCCGTTAGCAAAGGTACGGTTGGAGGAATTGAAACGGTGTGCAAATCTTTCTGACCAACATTATTTAGATGACGTTTTGGAAGCGAAAGTAAAATGTTAGATACGATCACAAACATTTACTTTAATTAATTTTCCAAAGCATTTGCCTTCATTTCAGTAGCACTTCAGCATGCCAAGATCAGGAGATCTGATGACGGTTCGTAAAATCGATTACTCCTTTCCCAATCCCTGGCTCTGAGACGACTGTTCTAGTCTTTAGTGATTGCACCATTACCAATGTGCAGATCGTTTTAACTGTACAGAATGCTATTCAGCTGAACCGATGAATGAATCAGTTTGACATTGCTCATTTTGGTTTTAACAAAGCGGTTGCAAAAAGACTCTTGAAGATATGTCAAGTAAGTGTTTCGTTAGACAAATAGATCAATGAATAACACGTGCACTCAAACACACGCGCGATGGCTGAGGTTATGAATAATATACCAATTATTTGCGCATACTTCATGTATTCAGAATTTTAATTATATTTCATCACCAATAAAATCACTTTCAGCTCATAAGTTGCTGTGGTCATGTTATAAAAGAAATGGTAAACACCAAAGCTATCGAGTTATGGACGCACTTGGGAGTAGCTTAAGAACTCACGAAGTTAGTCTCTCTCGGCTTTGACTCTCGACGCACGCTGAAATGAAATGCTATAGAAAGAATGTCATCATAATTTGTCGCATTTGCATGGAAACATTAGTTATGTGAAACGGCTCAATCGTCGGAATTTTAGTTTGTTCCAGAAAAAAAATGGTGACCTTTCTTTAAAAAAAACATTATTGATAAATTTTTAGTTGAAATGATGATAATCATGGGTTTTTTTTATTATTTAACTTATTATGTTATATTTATTAGCTGCTCTTCAAATAACGTAGCAGTGAATTAATGATTTGTACAGCATGATTATGCACTTGAGGCTGCCATGATATTCTTCTATTCTAAAAAAATATAGTTTATTGCTTAGGCGTAATTAAACGCATCTCAGTTGAATAAAATGGCATTTTTATACGATACAGTTGATATGGCCATCAGTATGAGAGCTGTAACAGGTACCAACCTATTTATATCATGGACGGCGCCACTTAATGGTATAGAAAAATACACTGTGTTGTACCAAGATGTTGAGACTACTTCAGATGAATGGAGTGTAAAACAGACTACATCAACTTCTACTACGATAACAATACAAGCGATGGTGATTTACAGGGTGAGGATCCTGTTGTATACAGCTGAAGAAAAAGTGTATGGTACTAATAGTACAAATACTAACGCAACGTCAACTGGTGAGTGCTTAATGCTGTATGAAACTATTTAGCTAATGTATATGCATAGTTTATGACAAATAAAATCACTAGGATACCTCATAGTCTTGGTTTTGACATCGGATACTTTAAGCATATATATTCAGTGTCCTTACATCGCTTTACGTTGTCATCAGAACGTTATGTTATATGGTTATATGTTCCTTTGTTTGCACTTAGACATCAGGATTGTTCCGCCTTACCAATACACCATCTCCTATTTGTAATAATAATATGCTTAACTTTCAAACGATGTTTTTTTTCATATTCGTTTCAGTGACACATTCTTCAACAACAGAATCTGGCCCTCATGCGAGCACTACTGTTCCGCCTTTAGGTAAGTAACTGCGATGCAGTGAAGGAGAAATGTAAGGAAAGAAGGCATAACGTATCAAGGTTCTCTTTTCGTAGAAATGGACTTCGATCTATTAGCATTCCAAACAATACCTGTTTTCGTTCGTGAAGGCTTTTGATTCATATACGCTTATATTACAGCTTAGTAAAAAAGGAAACGTGCACGCCGGCTAATCTACGTAAACTCTACCACAGGACCAATAAAGGGAATGTACCCGTACGGTGCTGATGCAGGAGATAAGATGATCCCTGCCACACCCTTGTACTCCTGGAGGTGTTTTGCTGTCGACACATATGATGAGGGAATACAGTTCTATGACAAGCGATACTACAAACTCCATGTAAATTATTGCATATAATATTTTGTTTATTAAGCTAATATTCCAATTTATAACTCATCACATATTTTATCTCGCGCATGATTGGTTGAATACGGCACGTGACCCGGTATTTTCTCTCCGCGAGCGGAAAATATCAACGATACACCCCCTGTATAAGCGCACATCAAAGGACATATTTGAAGGATGATAACAACAACAACCTACATTGTAGCTTCGAAATATGCCCCGAACGATCGACCTTCTGTGAGCAATCCCTTCATGTAGAACGACACGAATTTCTACCAAATATACAATAGAATACAACACAATACAATTCAATACAAAAAGTGAAATGCAATACAACACAATACAGTACAATACAATTTCGTAGCAATTCGTGTCGTCCTACATGAAGGGATGACCGCTTCTATGTTAAAAAAAGAGAACATATTACGGTATTTGTATTAAGTGGTTAGGATTAGGTATTATGGTTGTAGGAATATGACGTCACTGTAGAAATCCTACAATTCTTACAGAAGTAATAAATATGTTACTTATTCAGAGAGAGGTATTTTTTATTACCCTCGTAATATTAGAAAAAGTGTTGAGGAAAATAGGGAACCTCGACATGTAATCCTCGAACCTCGACTAAAAGAAGTCCGATTAGCGTTAATCCTGGATTACAGTTTAACCGATGATGTTGGTTCTCTTGACAAAACTCATATTTGTATTCTAACTGTCTGTGAACCGAACACAAATTATTTAATAACTACCTATAAAGACAATAGAACGCTTAAGATATGCTAACTCTAATTAACTGTCATAACGTCTACAAAACAAAGTCATTTTACTGTGCACATATGATATAACAATACTTGTTTCAAACAGTGGTATTGCATTAGAATGCAAGAATTGTCATAATAGACTGTAACTAAATATATTTCTCTCTTCTCGGATTACAATCGTATTAAGACATCGTATAATTTACCCATTCATAGCATACATTTCTAAACGTTGATGTTTATGGTTGATGTTTGAGATGTGAGGAAAATCGTAGAATCCGGAGTAAAACCCTCGTAGTAAGGGAAAAACATCGAGTCCGGGAACCGAACCTTGCATGGTCACAGAGGTGAGAGGCGAACGCCCCTCTTGGCCACCCTTGGTTCCTATTTGGAAAGTACTACTCGTTCCTCGTCAAACAATACGTTTTTAATCCCAAATCAGTAGTAAATATAAATAATATATCAGTTTTGAAATCATTATTTTCTTTCTTTAGATTCCCTTGGGGATATAGCAAACTCAGTTTTAAACCGTTTAATATTTTAAGACACTATGATTGGCACTAAATGTTAATTACTACTATCAGATTTGTCGCAATGGCTTGATCCTGTTTGAGACACCCCTACTGATAAGATGGCCATACAAGTTTAGTGAATATCGCTGGTGGCTGAAGAATGCTGCAATCCTAGCACCGTACTGGGCACTGACTGATGTAGATGGCTCCTTTGTGAAACACAATATATCAAAAGTCTACTATCAAGAATACACAACAACTGACAACTCCGAGGCATCGCAGCTTATTCTTCGACGGGCGACATCAGATGTAAGGGGAATGCAGTCAAATCCTCCTTCATTTAAACTTGCCGAGTGGGTTTTGATTGTCACTTGGGTGAAGCTGCGTCCTTCTGATTTGAACAGCATATCTTCAAATCTGGTAAGTACTAATTGTTTAAATAAAAACATGTAAGGGAACAGTCTTTACACCAAATAATACGCTTAACATACTTGGGCGAGAGTGGTAAGCGCACGAATTAAAATAAATAATTTTCGTTTCCAGCTAATGTAGACTCTTTCTTTAATTTCAAGATAAACACCAACATTTTGAGACTTTATAAGGGTTAATCTTATCGTAGCGCGTTGCCTATTTTCTATGTTTTTAATCAACCGGAAATGCAAGATGGCGGACAAGGAGACTTTATTCAACAGCGCAGGAGTAGTATAGGGCGCACCGAATTAGCTGTTTCTTTTGCGTGGCATATCATGAATAATGCTCATGAATAAAATGCGGTGGATTACATTATGAGCTCATGAATAATATAATGTGCTCATGAATAATATAATGTGCTGGTATCTCATTACATATTGCTTTTTGCTCATGAATAACAAAATGCGGTGAATTCATTATAAGCTCGTGAATATGAGGTGGATTGATGACGTCACGGGTCTATTGTCTCAGACTGACCTGGCCTCTCTTTCGACCGCTCCGTAGACTTGAAGGTCGCAGGAAAGGTAGTCCAGTAGGTATTGCATGCGCATGTCATAAATGTAATCAGGCCACACCATAAAAATGTGGTGTGGCCTGGCTACATAGCTCATATTCATGGCGGCGAACCCGGACTGCAAGTGGTCCGTGGTGTTTACTAAATCGTATCAACGTTTATTATGCCTTGAAAGTGTGCAATTATACATTTGTACCAAAGTTTGAACAACTAGAAGCATTATTTAATATATGCAAAGGGAAGATGTCTTCGTTAACTTCAGCACTGAGTTTGTGAAGTCGCTTGTTTGTACTTTATTTCCTTTCATATGTGATAATTTAAGATCTTCACCACAACAGAGACTTGTAATTCGTTGATTATTATTTTGATTTCTCCACTCGTTTCTGCGATGGATGATCAAATGTCTAAACTAAAGGAGCACTGGGTAACAGCAGTGAAGCTGACTGATCTCAGGGAAAATGAAATGCATGGACTTGAACCTTCGATCTATGTGTAAATACAAATTGTCAATGTTCTCACCTGAAGGATTTAGTCCTAGTGGTCCATACGAGAAGCAATAAAGATTCTAAAGTAATATTTTTTATTGTTTGTGTGAGACACCACCGCATTTTCTTATTAATGAGTTTATAATGTATTCCACCGCATTTTATTAGCAAAAGAAAATAGACTGGTGACGTCATCCCTTCCACATACTATTCGCATGGCGTGCGCGTGCCTGTATACGCAATGGCTATTGCGGCTGATTTGACGCATTTCCGTCAATGCACTACATTTTTCGTTACGTGACACACATTTCTTATACTGCAATATTTACCAATACGTCTAATTAATAGTTTTCTGCTGCAGTTTAATACATTTCAGGCCGTTCTCATAACTGATGGATTCTATTCGTACGCGATGTTCAATTATCCTGAACACGGGATCCAGTGGTCAGCACCAACACTGAAGTAAGATGCACAGATATGATATTCTTCATCACAAAGTTTATTGGTAATAAAAATGCAATATTTCATAATCTGTAGATACACCTACCCTACTTCAAGAAAGGTACGTTGTCTTGCATTGTGCATATTGCATTGATGTTTCAAGACAGAAACTTCGTTAATGTTATGGTGTGTCAAGTCACGTGCGTGTTATAAGTATTCAGTTTCAATCACAGGAAGTCCAAGCTTACGATCTGTAATATTTCATAGCATTTGTATGGATGTTTTTAGTCTTTCATGTAAACCTTGAAAACATATCAACAAAACTTGTACAACTCATTAATATTTCATAAGGGTACTAGCCAATCCAAACCCAGCATTTGGGTCACGTGGATACACTGTAAACCCCATACAAAATTCTAGTTAGCCTATTAGTATTCTGTATGAAATGATGCAGAATTTTAATAAGCCCTATTAGTATTCTGTATCAAATGATACAGAGTACTAATTATAAGCCAACTAGAATCCTGTATGGAATGATACAGAATACTAACATGCTAGCGTTAGTATGAGGAGATCTGTCGACCGATCACTGACTTCTCCTATCCCGGGTCGGGAGAAATAAGAAAGTACATCTGCTCTCTTATTTATTACGTACACACCTATCTTCCATGTGGGACCTGTTTCTTTATGCACGCTACCCTCTACTCTCTTATTGCATACATACTGTCTCTTCGATGTGGGACATGTTTTTTTCTGAGAAACTAGTTCATCCCACATCGATAGCAAGGCGGGAGAAATCAAAGCTTAAAATTGTGGTGCATATCATAAGTAATTTACAATAATTTAGTTGATCTGTTTGTCCATAGCAATATGTTTTCGTCGCCGAAGCGGCTCGCCATTGTACATCCGATACAACATCGCCACTCATATTGTAAATAGTACTTAAAAGGTATCTTCTTGTATTCCTTAGGTATGTCTGTGGCAATTTTCAGCGAATTTACCTCACTCCCCGTCTCTATATAAAGTAATTAAAGAGAAGGTTGAATTCGAGACTCGTGAACTCGACTTCACACAGATCCAGTTCAAGCCGATTTTGTTTTCGAAAATTCGCATCCAGTCGCAATCTGACTTCACAGGTGATCGAAGGAATACATTTTAGATGGATCTATACCAGTCAAACCAAACCTGAGCCATAAGCCTGCTCTAAACACGATAAATCTACCGCCGAAGACGCCATTTTTTTCCAAGAAGGTGAAACCATGGCACTGAAAGCCGTTAAACACGCGAGCGATCCAGGTGTCGAGCATAAAATTTAACTCTACCGATTCTATCCCCTTGCGAACAAAAATCATAGCTATTGTATTTCATATATTTTTTCCGCACAGGGGTAGAGTTCGTTGGACCATTGTGCTACATTGTGTCTCCTGGTAGGGTTAAATTTTCTGCTGGATACCAGGATCGCGCGCGTGTTTAACGGCGTTTCACCTTCACGGATAAAATGGTGCTAGATTTATCGTGCTTAGAGGAGCAGGTGGCTCAGGAAAAGCGGCTGATTTGGTTTGAATAGTATAGATAAATCGAAAAGGTATCCCTTCGATCCCCTGTGTAGACAGATTATGACTGCATGCAAATTTTCGAGAACAAATCACTGTTTTGAGCTGTTTGAAGTCGAGTTTACGGATCTGGCTTCCAATCTTCTCTTTCTTCTTTATAGAGTGAGGTAAAACTTCGGTGAAGTTCGCTGAATATTGGCCCATGCAGACATAGCTAAGTTTTGTTGATTTTTATTCAAGATTTATGTTGTAAATGGAAAACTAAAAGATCCCATACAAATGCTATTAAATATTACTTGAAGATTCGCTGAGTGAAAAAAAATCGAGATCGGACAACATTTGGCATCTTTTCTACGCCTGACTCGGAACTACAATTTAGCGAGAAAGCGTTCTAGCTCCATACGATTTGCTTGGAATTTGGTGATATAAGTTTTAACTTCTTCCTCGGCAAAAAGAAAGTCAGCCAAGTTTATTCAGCTCAGTGTGTGGTGCCAAAGAATGAAGGGTTAGCGAAAACCGAACACAAGTAGAATTCAGTCAAAAACGACGTGAAGAACCTTTAATGAAATCAAGAGACTGCCGGTCAAAAGTTGAAGCGGAAGAGCTAAGTATTTAGCACGGAGCACATTACCACCCTTGAAAATAACTGTTCTTTGACAGACCGTAGTTCTTCTGTCGGTGTAGCAGTCAGGTATTTACAGTTATATGTTAATATTTTTATTTAGTATATACCACACCAGTGAAGATCACTTCTGATTGGCTACTCAAACAGTGAATATGATTTCATATTCACCTCCGAGCGAAGTTGGCTATTCATTAATGCGTCGCATATACTAAAACAATTATTCACAGTGTTGGTGAATAGTGGTGGAAGCGGCTCGGTAAATATCCACCACTAATCACCACCACTTCGGTGAATAATTGTTAAATAGTTTGACATTTTACTTTCAGGCAGTGCTTCGACCAATAGAAGTTTGTTGTCGTTTTTCGAACTTTTGTTACCTTTGTAGTAAGCTTCGGTGGTAAATAATTTTTTGCAATGTATAATAAATCAATTACTGGAGTCGGCTATCGCATGATATCTAAAATTGTGAAGACCTTGGTCTTCATAATATCACGCTCACCCTCATCCAATAATTGTTCAGGTTATTATATCAGATCGTGCGATGTGATTGATTTAGCGTTTGCGCAGTTTATTTTATTTGATACACGCTTACGATAAGACACAAAGGTTATTATTGCTGTTACTGACCGAGCATAAAGTGAATGTTAGTCAAATATTTTTCGTGTACAATAATATTCTCTCACGTTTGATTAATTATATGAAAATACCGCAAACTCTTTAAAACACAGAGCGCAGTCATTATATCCGTGGAACTAAATAGCACCAAAATATACACTAAATAGCCTATGATCAGTCACAACCTGCCAAACATTATTGCCTCAAACACTAAACTTAGAACTGAGAGAAACGAGAAGCAAGATAACAATAGAAAAGCATTTACGTTTTCTGGGAACTGTAGCAGGATATTGTATTCTTTACTAAGCACTTCAAAGCTCGTGCAAGACTTGCCAAGCCGCTTTCCTTTAATTTATAAGTTAAAATGTGTCAACAGCTCTAAGCTCGCTCACGCTTGATTATTACGTAAACGTTTCATTCGTACCGTACAACGTACGTTAAAAGCATGTTCTTTGGATGTTTTCCATCAGTAAAAACAGGCTTAGTTGGTAAATGTGCCAAACTTTGGCACTACTGTGTCGCATCTTGTAAAATTGCCGGCTTATTTCATGTGCAATATGCCGAGTTTTGATGTCTCATCAATTAACAACTCACTGTAATTAGCGTAATCTTTATTTCATTCATCTTAACAATAGTTCTTTTTTATCAGTTATCAATTATATAGAAACAAACTGAATCATCAAACTCATTAGAATTAGCAAGAACAATATTATAAAACTTATTTCTCCAATGATATAATCAAATACGTAAACTACCTGGAAAGGTATAAAATATTTCATATCTACGAAAAATGCAGACAGAACCACCAAAAGTAACATTTCAGTAACTGATAGAAAACAAATTGCAATTTAATGAATTCTTTATTAATATTGGAGATGATCTAGCTAATTCTATTCCAATCAACAGACATCCTTTACAATATACTTGAGTCCTCAACCTGGTAATAGTTTTTTTTAGACACAACAACAGCTGAGGAAATTGGCAGCAAATTAGTGAATTGTCACCAGGAACGTCTGTAGGCCGTTTTAGCATTCCTACTAAATAACTAATGATAATTAAACGTTTAAAACATCTCTAAAACCCTTGACCTGATTTTAACCTGTCATTTGCTACAGGTACCGTGCCTAATAAGTTGAAAATAGCCGGGGTCATTCCACTAAATCACACAAAAAATATGCCTATGAAAGTCTAGGTAATTATCGGCCAATTTCACTTCCCATCTTCATTAAACTGCTTCAGAAGATTATGTACCATCGTCTAATTTCCTTCCTTGAAAAATATGATGTCTTATTTAACTGTCAGTTTGGCTTTCGTTCTTCTCATTCTACCGTCCATGCAATCTTAAAAATACTGATAACATTATTCAAAATGCTACAGAAAACAGTTTGTTTTTCTTATGGTGTATTTATTGATTTATATATGCAAAGCTTTTGACACAGTTAATCATAACATTTTAATTGAGAAACTTCAGCACTATAGAATTAGAGGTATAGCTAAGGACTGGTTTATTTCTTACTTGACTACTCGTAAACAATTCATTTCCATCGCGAATACTAACTTGGATCCTAACCTGATCTCTTGTGGAGTACCTCAGGCTCTGTTCTTGGTCATATCCTCTTTCTTTTCTATATAAATGACTTTATTGACTACCACTTACGATTTATTCTTCCACGAAAAAAAAACAATATATATAATGAATCAAGAGCTTTCAAAAGTTTATGAGTGGTTATGTGCTAATCATCTTTCTTTGAATGTAGCAAAAAGTAATTATGTCATCTTTCAACCCCATCAAAAGAAAGATCACATTCTACATTTTCACATTCACATTAATGAAACCTTTTGAAACGAGAAAATTGCATTAAGTATCAACAAGAGAGCATAAATAAGAGAGGGCATCGCCAAACGCGCGCCTGTGCGATGATAATGTCGAATAAAATCTATTTTTAGTAACTGGAAGCAGCTGAAAGCAAATGGACGCCCGCGTAGCTTTTGACGGCCAATATTTTCGCGCCATTTTTTTAGTTGTCGTGTGCGCGCCCACTTTACTTCGACTGCTTCCGGTTACTACGAATAGATTTTATTCGACATTATCATCGCACGCCACACACTTAGAGATTCTCTCTCTTACTTATGCTCTCTTGATATCATTCTAGGAATCATGATATATTCAAACCTTACATGGAAACCCATGTTACTTTAACAAGGGGAGCTGGAATCCTGTCTAAACTAAGATACTTTGTAAGTCCTCTAATTTTAATTCAATTTTATTATTATGTGTAGTATCCATTTCTTACTTATGGAGTGATTGTTTGGAGTAACATCTGCCCACCAGCAGTGAGGAAAATCACGAACTCTACAAAAAAAGATTGTTAGAACTATGGCATTCTCAGGTTTTAAAGACCACTCTACTCCTTTATTTAAAAAGTTAAACATATCGAAATTCGTTGATGTAATTCACCTATATGTAGCAATGTTTATACATGCTATTCACTATCATGAAATATTTAAGGATTTGTTTTGTACCAAAAACATTATTATAACACAATACTTGCTGCAATAATTACTTATTCGTTTCCCTAAATTAGGACTAATTATGGAACATTTAACATTAAGTATGTTGGTGCTAGTTTGGTTCCATACCTGATGCATTGAAATTCTTATCTAATAAATAATTTAAGTTAAAATGAAAGACTGGAGTTATAGATTTATACACACATAGCATACTGATGTATTATTTAGCGAATTCTCTGGTTTCTTGTGGTTTTTTGTTCTCGTATTTTTGTTTGGCATTGCTGTTATGTATTATCTAGCTCTTTGGTGTTTTCTAGTTATTCATGTTACTTTAATGTCTTTAATTGTGTAACTATATTATAGTATGCCTCATATACAGTCGTAAATCTTGTTTACCAGACCCATCCCTTTTTTAACTCATCTCATGGTGGTATTTGACTCGACTAGCCCTATTTGGTTATTTCTATTATATTACATGGTCGCGCGGAGATACGGATTTTATCTTCGAGTGTTGATGAAATATCTTACGAGTGAGTGTTTAATATATAATTATTGATGAAATACCAGTTTCAATCTCTTACTAAAAAGGCTAGAAATCTTTGAAAGCCAGTCATATTTTCAAACGTGATATCTTCACATTTATATATTCACGTGTGAATATATAATTTTTAGAAAGGAATATACACTGGTATTTCATCGATAAATATTTATTAAAATTATTTATGCTTGGCACCGTACTCTATACAATGTTGTAACAGTTGTAATAAATATATTGTTGTTGTTGTCTATAGGTCGCAACTATACTTTCAGCTCTTTTAATGAAAGATGGACTTCTATCTAAATATCAGCAATTAGACAATATTTTTTTGATTTTGTTTCACGGATAATTATTATAATGACTGCGCTGTAAAACAATACATCCTACATCGTTGTTTTATTATTCTATTAATATTGTTAGATAGATGTCGCTACCAGTATTTCTCCCAAATGAAAAACATGAAAATTCCTGTTTCATTTTCATAATATAGATACAAAATACTCAATTCTGATTGGCTGAGCACATAAATGTTAATCACTAGCAGCAGTGCAAACACAGTTAATTCGATGCAAAACTAGTTAATTCAGATTCCTTTTAATTTTGCATCTATATTATGAAACATGTGAAGCGAGCGTTTCAATTAACGATTAATAGTGCTCGTGATGTTTGAACATTCCACAAAGAACAATAGTTCTGTGGACTCGTGTTATTGTGTTATAATTTTGAAATATCACTCACACTATTAATCGTTAATTGAACTTGCACACTTATCTAATGATTACAATTACTAATTTGGAAATAAGTTATTATTTGCCGCTTCTTGCTTGTTCTCCCTCTCTGTCTCTCCCCTCTCTCTACTTTAAGGGATTTGTGATTGACGTACGAGTGCTTCTGTCATTTCTATTATACCTTTAGAATACACTACGACCATTATTGGAACTATCGCGGACTGCCAGTTGTTGGCTGGAATACTGGTAGAAAGACCTATACACGCCGTATGATGTATGATGTAAAATGGTGAGTTACAAATACTACAATGCCGTACGCAGAACGCTTAATTGCTGTATTTTATGAGTATGAAGAATATGTCCACCTTGTACTATTATGTGGTTTATCATATGACTCGTACGTAAAATGCAAAGGGTCTATTCATACGCCCTTGACCCCGCGAAGGCATCAAAGCACGCAAAGCATAATGGTCGGTCCTGGGTCTTTAAACCCGATCGGGCGAGGTTAGTAGTTGGATGGGCGTCCTTCAATCAATCAATCAATCAATCAATAACTTTATTTAGGCACGCTAGCCTCTACAACTTGTAGCTGATTTCCATGAAGGGCGTGAACAATACAATTAATTAAAACTATAATACAAAAGTCGATGACTACTTAAATGTGCTAAAAACACATATAATGCATAAATATATATAAAGGTATTTAAGATGTGTTAAAAACACATGATACGTATTTACAATAATATGACATTATAATATACTATAATGTCAACTGCTGATTTAATGGTAGCGTTACTAATTGTTTAAAAGTTTAAAAGTACGGAAGGAAAGGAATGATGCATGCTAACGGTTAATGGAGGAAGAAATGAGATTGCAGAAGGAATTAAACGATTCGCAGTCCCTTACTTCAGTTGGCAAGGTATTCCATGACTTTGCACCATTGTAACTCCAGCTTTTCTTTAAGAATTCGGTTCTTGGACGAGGCATGACTAGCTTACTAGAAGATCGTCTCAAGTTATAACTGCTAGTTTGATTAAATTTTTGAAATAAATGACACAGCCTCGAAGGTGCTAAACCATGGAGTATCTTGAACATAAGTTTTGCCTTCATTTGAGCTCTATGCTCCTGTAATGTCAACCACGCAAGAGCATTTAGGGACGCTTCAGACTGTCCGCTTCGTTACTGCGTTTCATTATAACTCTGGCGGCTCTATTTTGTAGATTTTGAAGACGATCGAAAGGACACTTCCTATCGAGTCCCACACTACACTACAGTAGTCGAAATGCGGCCTAACCAATGCATTATATACTAATATCAATGTTTCGTGATCTACAAACTGTCTTAACCTTTTTATAGCACCAATACCCGATGAGATTTTCTTAGCTATATAATCAATATGACTTTCCCACGTAAGGAACTCATCGATCTGGACACCAAGTACTTTACAATTATTAACCCTCCTGATTGGTTGGTTCCCAATTGCAATGTCTGGTGCCTTTGAAAGATGATTAATATTATATCTAGATCCAATCAGGGTGTATTCAGTTTTTGCTACGTTAAGACTCAGTTTGTTTGCCGAAAGCCATTTTTTATTGTTCCCCAAATCACGATTTATTGCCAGTTCTACTTCCTCTAGAGTTTCACCAGCTGCTGTTAAATTTGTATCATCCGCAAATAGCCGTGCTGTTGTGGAGCTCAGGCAATTTGGCAGATCGTTTACATACATTAGAAATAGAAGTGGCCCAAGTATTGACCCATGAGGAATTCCACATGTTATTTGCCTGTGACCCGAAACTACATTATTTATTTGGAACTTTTGAGTACGGTCTGTAAGATATGAGCGGATGAGATTCTTAGCAGCTCCCTTTATACCGAATAGCTCAAGTTTATGTACCAAAATGTTGTGATTTACGGTATCGAATGCTTTTTTTAGATCAATAAACACAACCAGGTTAAAAAGGCCACGATCCATATTAACATACCATTCGTTTGTGCTATCTAATAATGCAGCAGCTTACGGAAATCACTCTCTGGTTGTGGCTTACCGCGTTGAAATTAAAATGCCAAATGATTTCCTTTTTGCATGTCCTAAGCTTATTGAAATATCTCAGACACGAAGATACCTTAAATCTTACTTAGTAAATATTGCTTGCAATTATTCATGCGTTTTGCCTGCAGATAAGCTTCTGCTAGTTAGTTTTACAATGTATTATTTAATATCTTTCCCCTGCCCCCGCCTCGAATGGTTTGTTGTTGCGGGTTGGCAAGTATTTGCGGGTTGGCAAGTATCTTAATTATTTGTAAGTGTTTCTTTCATAATAAATTGTTGTTGTTGTTGCTGTTCGACCTCGACATTTTAAGTAAAACCTTATTCCTCAAATAGATTGACAATAATTTGAATGTTCTTGTTGGGAAACATTTCGAACTAGAGGCTGCGCGCACCTGCACTCGGACCATATGGACGTTTAACATACAATATGTTGAAATAGACCTTATCACGGTTTTCTGGAAGACCACATTAAAATTAGTAAGCACGTCAATGTTGACGGTTATAACTTGTATAGGAACGAAGATACTGTCCGTAACTGAATTTAACAGACAAGTTAGCGACAGAAAACATTTGCATACCGGATAGGCAGCGGTCAGTTAAGATGGCGGGCATTTTAGTCGCACCCTCCAAAGTTTAAGTATTTTCTTTTTTCTATTTCCTATCTTGCATATTATAGTTCGTAATTGTCTGTACTTTAGTCCTTAATAATCATGGAAGACAATCAGATAACCGAAAAGATGATGGAGGAGCTATTGGACCATAAACTCAGTATCGATGTATTTTATCAACGACAAGTTTGAAGAGCTAAAAACCACCAATGTGATGATTTCTAAAGATCAAGTGAGTATAGAAAACAAGGGATTATAGAGCTTAACCTAACTAATGGATTTTACCAACAGCCAGAAAGCTCCAACATAAAAAATCCTACATAGATGGGCCGGTTCAAATACAGCGTTAGTATTTTCATGTTGACGGAGGCCAAACCTCGGAGTAAATTCTAGAGTAATCCAATGAAGGTGAAGTGATGAGTCGTTTGAACTGTTTAAACCGTGTTGGCAAGTTTCACATTCACGCGCGTGTATAAATTATCCACTGTTGTTCATAAGCTTAAGGTGGCTCGCCTGGATTTTCCAGGGACGCACCATACCCACTTTGAACGGCTGCTACTCCACTGTCAGAGCATAGTCGAGCTAGCCACTTCACCCATTTACTAGAAATAGAATAAACTTTCCAAAAATGTAGGTTTGTTTGACATCGGTGTTACCATAGCAACACATCGTTGACGTCATGTGTTTTACATATCAGCAATTTTCTTGAAATCTAGACCTAAACTTTTAAAACGACCTAGTGTCCCTTGTAGTCTAAATGTAGGCCTTCAAGGACTGCAAAGCTTAAAAAAATTGTATGAGAGCGTTTTCGAAAAAAAATGGGTTGAATATTTTCATTCAAAAATAAACAATTCGCCTTACTTCCTGTTTAGTCGTCGAGAACTGTGTGTTCCGGAACGATTCAAACGCTGTTTTTAGCATATTTCATACCTGTGACATAGGACTACTTGCCATGCAAATTTCATTCCATTTGCTTTATTCGATTCCGGTTTATGGAATAATGAGTAATGTAATAAATATGCTCATTTTACTCAGAATAGTAATGTATTTGCTAAGGAAGCTGTAATTCGAAAACTAGTCGATAAAATGTTTTTAAAATCTTTTCACCTGAAATTCAACATGTACTACCCTTGCCCTGTAAATTTCAAGAGCATTGAATCATTTTAAGAGCGCGAAATAAAAACAAAAACACAGGGAACTTTTACATTCATCCACGCAAGCTTCATTGCTGTATCATTTTGTTTATAGCTTGTGTCTTTCTGAAATTTCTTTTTGTCTAGATTCTACATACTTGTGTGCTTTTCAACTAACAAGTTTACCATGCACGCTTGCTACACTTCGCTAATGCCGGAACGCTCGTGCAAATTCTGTTTTTAGTACAGTAGTCACGCTGCCAGTTGTAACGCTGTTATAATATAACTTATAATATTTATTTACAAAACGTTTTATAATATCACTAATACAAAATCTCGTTTTAATTCATATTTAGAAAATGTGGTCTAGACGTCACGGGCACTTTTTCCCGATCTGGTTACTAAAAACACACTTATTCAACATTATCATCCCGCACTGCCAAGCTTCATGGTTTAACTAATTTGCATGTCATTGTCCTAAGAACAGAATTTGCACGAGCGTTCCGGCGGTAGCGAAGCGTAGCATGCGTGCATGGTAAACTTGTTAGTTGAAAAGCACACAAGTATGTAGAATCTAGACAAAAGGGAAATTTCGGAAAGACGCAAGCTATAAACAAAATGATACAGCAATGAAGCTTGCGTGGGTGAATGTAAAAGTTCCCTATGTTTTTGTTTTTATTTCGCGCCCTTAAGGTATGGCAAAAGGTTCACAGGCAAAACTTCCCAAAAAAAATTGTTTTCGCATATTTAAAATGCTTTAGGTCTTAGCTGTATTATAGCAAAAAAATCCAAACTAAAATTCCTTTTTAACGCCCCGAAAAACCATGTTTTAATTTCCCGCGAAAAATGACGCGCGAAACATGATTGACAGACGCTGACATCTACGTGACAGCGGCACGCGAACAAACTAAAACAACAATTCGTCTTTATAGTACGCTACGCTTCGTTTGTTTTTCTTGAATTGCATTCTATCTAAAATTATGTAGTCGAAACTTAAGAGGCTATTCTTGGGTATCTTCGAAGAAAAAGAAGAAGTTGAAAACAGGTAAATTTAGGCCGACTAAGAAGGCAAGTTTGGCGTCGAGCGATAAAGGCTCGTGGTTCAAACAAAACAATGGCCAAGCGAAGAAGATCTGTTGACTGAAACGAATGAGCCCGGCCAAAAAGCATCACTTCTAGGAAAGCTTCGGACTAGCAGTGATGAAGTTCACCCGCGAACTTCGAATTCCTTGACTGTAATTGAGTCGGGCATTAGATAAAGCTGCTGTTTGCCGGTTTTTACGGTTTTCTATGCTTGCAACCAAATTCTCTGCGAAGTGATCGCCCTGATACCTAGAAAAGGAGTCAGATATGTTTATCAATTATAAGGCAGTCAAGAGAAGGTAGATTCAGCATGATCTTTACCGCTCCAGAGTATAAAAATAATGTGCAATATGAAGCCTGCGGTTTGTTTATGATGTTTAGCAAGAAGTTGCGCCGTTTGAATGAATATAACTTGTGTTCGACTTACCCAGAACTGTTTATCTCCTTTAGCATGATGGCTTTGATAATTGCATCATTTACAGTAACTTGCGGTTGGCCTTCATATTTATTTGACCTTGTGTTTTTCCCACGAGCTTTACGACCTCTGTGACCAGTCTCGAGTGTAAAATGAACCTCCTTGAAGATTACCGCGAAAGCTGTCACAGCAGATCATTCACAACTCCGCCTGTCCCGCCTGTCAGCCTAATACTGTATTTCAATTGGCTGAATATAATAAGATTATCTTGGAGGCGGGGCTTTTTACTCAACCGTGAAATGGTCAGAAAACTAAAATCCCTTGTTTCTCCGTGTGTGTTTTAATGCAAAAAATACAACTTTGGCGTATCAAAACTCGAGAACGTTTTGTTCGATTAAATCCAAATTTTCGCGAGAGCCAAAAACCACAATTTCTGCAAAAGTGTGCCAGCGTTTTGCAAAATTTTGCTTCATTTCGTAATTATTATGTAGTTTGCGTTTGCTAGCATGAAAAAACTTACTCCAACTTTACAAACGGATAATTCTTGTAATACGCAACGTATGAAAAATGGCTGACACACTTTTTGGTGACAATTTACCCGAGATTCGAAAACAAAGAATTTAGTTGTCATTCATTAAACATTTCCGGATTTGAAGTTACGATAGTGTGAGAGGTCGCTTTTTAAATAAAAAAATACATCATTGAGAGATTTTTTTAAATAGTAAATTTAAACATTCATATTTATTCTTCAATCTTTGAGCTTTAAATTGATATATAGTATGTCTTTGTAGCGTAAATATTGACGCTACACGTTTTTTTTTCCCCAAGTGACCTCGTGAACATTTTGCCATACCTTAAAATGATTCAATGCTCTTGAAATTACAGGCAAGGGTAGTACATGTTGAATTTCAGGTGAATGGATTAAAAAAATATTTATCGACTAGTTTTCGAATTACAGCTTCCTTAGCAAATACGTTACTATTTTGAGTAAAATGAACATATTTATTACATTACTTATTATTCCATAAACCGAAATCGAATAAAGCAAATGGAATGAAATTTTCATGGAAAGTAGTCCTATGCCACAGGTATGAAATATGCTAAAAAACAGCGTTTGAATCGGTCCGGCCAAAACAGTTCTCGACGACTAAACAGGAAGTAAGGCGAACTGTTTATTTTTTTAATGAAAATATTCAACCCATTTTTTTTCGAAAACGCTCTCATACAATTTTTTTAAACTTTCCAGTCTTGAAGGCCTACATTTAGACTACAAGGAACACTAGGTCGTTTTAAAAGTTTAGGTCTAGATGTCGAGAAAATTGCTGATATGTAAAACACATGACGTCAACGCTGTGTTGCTATGGTAAACACCGATGTCAAACAAACCTACATTTTTGGAAAGTTTATTATATTTCTAGTAAATGGGTGAAGTGGCTAGCCCGACCGTGCTCTGACAGTGGAGTAGCAGCGTTCAAAGTGGATATGGTGCGTCCCTGGAAAATCCAGGCGAGCCACCTTAAAGAAGTCCTTCTCAAAGTCTTTCCTTGCTTGCTTTCTTTTCTCCGTGTTGAAATCAATGTAAGTCTTCAACCATGCGCTCTGATTGAAACCTAGCACTATATATGGTTTTCACTCAATCCCCAGAGATTCAAATGACAAGGGCATGGCGGCCATGTTGGTGTACCTAACAAAAGAAGCTAACGAAGAATCTATTGTTAAAAGTACACCAATATGGCCGCCGTGACGTCGTGTGAAACCATCTATATGTATTGTTGTTAATCGCATTCCCAGAGACAAGTATTGTTTTTAGATTTCTATAGTGTAAAACATAGCGAGTTTTGTTATTCAAATTTGAAACAAGCTTAGTGGCAGATGCCTTGTTTGACATTCCAAAATCACTGTTTAGTTTGTACAGTCAACAAGATGTTTTATCCAACTAACTTTTCTCTATTTGATAGCCTTCTTTATACGATGTCAAATGTCAAAAATCGTGTTGAATCTTTCAACAACTTCGGGTGACTATTCATTTCGAGTTTCCATAGTATCACACATGTTAATGCACAGATCTGATGACATCATACTATAATTGCATTGCCAATACGAGTTATTATTAATTTTTTTGGTTGTCATTTCTCGTGTTGGTTTCTAGTATGTGTTGTCATACAATTAGCAAACAGAGTGAACTTAATACAATCGCATAGCCAAGTTCTTTGATTAATTTTCTTGCCATGTCTCCCACAGATTGTTCTGGTAGCTGTGAATAATGAACTTGAATTTTTCATCGGAAAACAGCGATGTTGCTTGTTAGGATTCTTTCTACTCTATTCAAGTCCATGTTTGCCACCGTTTTCTCAAAGTACAGTTCCACTTTTTCTCTCTCAGGTAGCATGAGACAGTCTTGATCCTTGCCTGAATCTTTGCATCCAAAAAAAGATATTTTTTTAGAATTAAATTTAGTTGATGGCAAATTTCCACAGCACAGGGGCTGGTATAGAGCTTCTCAGCAAAACCTATTAAGTCCATATTTTCAACAAAGCCGGTGAATTGAAGTTGACCCTATCACAATTTATGGTCTAGTTTCATAATTGACTGATAACTCAGAGTTCCATGAATCTAAATATAAAAATAGATAGGATTTTAGGATGATGTCATGACTTCAGAATGGTTCGCGTTTGATGCATCGTGAATCCCAAAATAGATTACGTCCTCATCATCTCAAAGTGGTGGGGAGGGGTGGTCGGAAAAACACAAGCTATGATGCCATCGCTATCTAAGGTGACGATGATTTATAGGGGGCATAAGTAGTAGGAAGGGATGGAATTAGCCGGTTTTTTTTGTGGCGTTATGTTGTGCGCTCTCATTAATTCAGAGGACGTCACGGTTCTATCGGTCATTCCGCATGGATAAAGTTGTGCGCGCTCATGAATAAAATGGGAGTGAATAAATTATATATGTTTTTTCCGCATGAACAAAATGCGAATTTAACTGTAAATATTATAAATATTCTGAACTCACAATTATCTTATAAGTTATTAACTGTAAAGGAAAATAATAAAGATAGTTTAGAGCTATCACGAGTAGTTTGTTCTTCCTGTTTACGCTACAACGGGGTTAGATATTGCGAGGTATGTTTCATATTTTTTTATTCAACTTCGAATGGATTGAGGGTCGATCGGTCCTAGCTTTATGGTCGCTTCAAACAATAGGATCCCAAAAATAGAACCATGACCTCATTCAAAGGAACAATAGATAATGAAAACCACCGCACTTTGGTCATGTAGAAAGACAATAAGATGATTTACTCACCCCCATTTTATTCATGAGCGCCGCACTTTATTCATGAGAGCGCCGTACTTTATTCATGAGAGCGCCGTACTTTATTCATGAGAGCGCCGTACTTTATTCATGAGAGCGCCGTACTTTATTCATGAGAGCGCCGTACTTTATTCATGAGAGCGCCGTACTTTATTCATGAGAGCGCCGTACTTTATTCATGAGAGCGCCGCACTTTATTCATGAGAGCGCTGCACTTTATTCATGAGAGCGCCGTACTTTATTCATGAGAGCGCGTACTTTATTCATGAGAGCGCGTACTTTATTCATGAGAGCGCCGTACTTTATTCATGAGAGCGCCGTACTTTATTCATGAGAGCGCCGTACTTTATTCATGCGGAAAGACAATAGAACCGTGACGTCCTCTGAATTAATGAGAGCGCCACAAAAATTAACATAACGCCAGAAAAAAAAGGCTAATTCCATCCCTCTTCTACTACTGCCATAGCAATAGGCAGCCCCTGGCAGCTCAAACAAGCTATGATGTCATCGCTATGTAAATAGGCGATGACTCACATGAGAACAATAGCTATACCAAATATACCGGTTGCAGAAACCCCACTTGTATACTACTAGCATAATACTAGATTAGCTTCAAAATGATCATATTATATTCCATCTGTTCGAACTAATTATGTAAATTTAGTTTAATATATAAAGGAGTGTAATCTGGAATTCACTTTCCGAAGAAAGTAAGAAAATTCAGTCAAGAAAACTCTTTAAATCTACACTACAAAAACTATTCTTAGAGAACTATTAATTCTTATTTTAATAATAATAATAATAATAATAATAATAATACATTTATAAAGCGCAAATTAGCATGGGAATGTTCATATGCTCTATTTACAATAAAATAAAATAACATTTTAGCTAAAAGCTTTACCGTAAAAATATGTTTTCAGTTGTTGTATTTATTTAAATAGGAAGGGAGCTAATGTTCCTGATAAAGGCCGGTAGGGAGTTCTATTTTAATTTATACCTATCTTCTCTTCCAAATCTTGTATTTGCATCTCCAACTGTTGTACCTGTATGTTGTAACTATTGTTACTTAGTGTTGAGTGTTACTTAGTGTTGAGTGTGTGATATTATATACTAATTGCGATTTTGAGACGCCGATACCGAATCATATTGCCGGCCAGTTGGGAGAAAATATATTTCGTATTGGGCGGAGACGAAGCCCAATACGAAAAATATTTTTTCTTCCAATGCGGGCAATATAATTCGGTATCGGCGTCTCAAAATCGCAATTAGTTTGTATCGTGATTCAACAGTTAAGTCGGAATTGTTACAAGAAAAAAGAGAATGAAGCACCAAACTTATGCTGGTCGTAATTTCAATTCTCAAAAGGCGCCTTGTATATCTATGGCAACGGTTTCACGGCTTGAGTGGAGAAAACTTTCGCGACGTGTTTTGAAATCTCTTCAAAAATTGTGAAAATCGTACTTTTAGCGGATAAGAGTGTTAGATTTCTGACGGGAAACTACAATGCCAACCTTACCTTTAGGATTTAATAATTCTTATCTTGTAATTTACAGTGTTTTGAAGGTGAAATTGTAGAAATCTTGCTGTTGAACAAACAACTTTTGAACTTGACCTGGAACCCATGTAACTGAAAGGGCTCGCGCAAGAGCCAATCAGAGGCTGGTATTCTGAGACGCCAATTCCATGTTATATTGGTGTCTCAAAAGTAAACAAAATGATCAGTGAATCGTGGATACTTTATCTAATACACACTTTGTTGTATATATTTTTCACTTTTTCTTTTTCTTTTTTCGTTCTTTGACCGAATATCATACTGTCTATATAAATATATTTCGGGATACCAGACTCGGTCAGTTTTCTAAGCTACTTCTGGTATCTCAATACTCGAACAATGTTAAATATATTAATTAATTTGTATAATATATTCAAAGAGATTATAAATAAAGATATTGTTGTTGTTGCTAAACGCCGCGTTAGCCTGAAAAACAGCCGATTGCGTTACTACCCTTCCAGCGAGATAAGTTGCTTTATAAGAATGATAAGGTAAGAAGACGTTAAAAGGTAAATAGAGTCTCGAAGTCTGATGTGTCGACGTGGTAGCTCAAACTAAGGCCCGATTCAAACGTCGAACTTTTCATGCGCTGAATGCAATACATCCTTTATGTATTGTTTATTTTATTTCTGATTAATGCATGAGGAGATACATTTATATGGAAATACTTCGGACAAAGAACATTATTCGCGAAAGATTTGAAATGGGACAGCATTGAGCCAAGTGGAAAAGGTCTATTGAAACAAAGTATAATTAGGCGGCTTCTTTGATCTAATAAGTTCGGCGCATGAGAAGTTTGGCTTTTGAACCGGGCTATTTCATACCCACATCACAGCACGGTAATGGATCTGTTATGTAAGTTCACACTTGCGAAGCTTAACCCTTTCCCTACTGGACATGTTTGGCTCAGTTGGTGAAATCCTGAGTGCTAACTCAACCCTCTCCCCTCAGTTCAAGTTTGGCTAGGCCCGGGTCAGTTAAATACTGCTGACTTTTTAAGCCGAGGGCTCAAACTTTTCCCACGATGCCATTTGGGAGAATTCTGTTCACTCGTTGACGGTAGGTATGGCTGCTTCGGTAGGGTTTCTAATGAAATGAGCTCTAATTTTGGATAAATATGCACTGTCAGAGAGCTTGAAGACATCATTAAGTCTGAGGATGGCTGAAAAGTACTTGGTTTGCTTCTAGTAGGCTTTGTGAGGGGATTTCACAGGGTTTTTTCGTTGTGTTTGTGCTTTCAGACACAGAAAAAAATATTCAATGAAATCCTTGGAATCCTGCAGTTGACAGTCTTTTACCCGTGCTCAACCTATTAGGATGTGTTTTTGTCACTTTAAATCAACGGCTTGAGTCCAAATCACCGCTCTTGGTTGTAGGGGTAAAAGACTTATAAAAAAAAACCTACCTGAGTCCCAGAGGGGGGAACCCCTTGTGGAATTTTTGTCCATTACCCAGCATGCAATTGGAGGTGGGAGCAGGTAAATGTGGTCGAGTGAAATGCAGTGTAAACATCGGCGTGGATCAGAGTCGTTTGGTGCGTTTTGTGCAAACAAACCTGCTGGTTGGAAAGATTAAGCAAGGTACTGTAACGACTGAGTGGTGATTTTGTATTTGCTTTTGATTTCAAGTGCGAATGGAAGGTTTTTTTGAGCTGATTTTCAGCTCCTCAAAATTCGCGAAAATCGAAGAAACGAATAACGATGTCCAAAACAAATGCGTTTTTCTCCAAAGTGGAGAGTCAAGCGATCCCTGTTATAGCTCTGACTTTGAAGTCATTCATTCCTTGAAATAATATCACAACATCGTATTTCCATCATGTCTAGGTTTGATGCAATAATTTTCTCCAGGTACATGCTTCATATTGGGGCGGTTACGGGCGGCACAGGAGGGAAAGGGTTAAGAAAAGTAATACGAACATACAGAGGCAAATTTCAAATTCGGACCCGCTTACGCGTTTGGAGTAATTAAGCGACTAATGAGATCAAATGATTTAGAATATGAAAAGAAATTAGGAAAATTGAGTCAAGAGAAAAGCATAAAGCAAACGTTAGCGGAAGCCGGAGTGCCAAATAGTGAGAGTGACCACAATCAGCCAGCCGGATGTTTAATTTAAAAATAATAACAGTAAGACGGAAACCTTATTCCATCGTTTCTCTTTTGTGTATATTTGTATTTCCCTGCTCACGTGTTCATGATTCTCCTCTAGGGCAGGCCTAGAGAAGGGACCTTGAGTCTATTGTTTGTACTCCTATGATCAGACTCTGATCCAATGTCTCAAACCAATGATTGTAAACTGCACGGCAGCACTTTGCGCCACACTAGCAGTCCGTATCACAAAAATAAACCTTGTGAAGCGCATTTGAATATATTCATATAGAAAATGAATACCTTACCTTTATCATTTCAATTTTACACCAGAGAAGTCTTAAAAATACAGAGAAATCATATCTGGAAATCAAACAGTAAAATAAAAAGAATAAAATCAGTTAAAGTAAATTCATTCAAGCAGGCTTAACAGTGCAAACTATAAATACAAATAAACCACGTGACCATGCAACCTTCATGACCTCATGAAAGATAGTGGATGCTAGGCAATCCCTTTATGTAGGACGACACGATTTTTATACCAAAAATACAATAGAATACAACACAATACAATTCAATACAACAATATAACGCAACACAATACAATACAATAGAAAAAAATTGGTAGCAATTCGTGTCGTCCTACATGAAGGGATGGCCGGATGCGAGCTGAAAGCTAGCTTCTCTCAAACTTCAAACTTTGTTGTGTGAAACTGTTAAAATTCTTGGTCATTACAAATAAACCTAATAAGTACTGAATGCTGCCGCTTTAGTTAAAGTGCCTCTAATAGTTATTTTGATATTCATTCCATAGAATCTTTAGAACCTTGAAGAATGTTTTTCAAGGGTTTTCGGACTTTGGAACAACTCCTTTTGGCAAATCCCGTGACCAGACGGTCGCAAAATTTCAGGACCGCGTATTATGAGCTTGGAACTAGCAAACTTGTGCCGCCTACACAGGAACTCGCAAGGAATTTCTAAGAGACATTGTATGGCGGTGAAGGAAAATTCGAAGAAAAATGCCAAATCGTTGAATTGTCTGGCGGTTGTAGTAATACACAAGATCCAGAAAATGTTCGTTTGAAATAGCAAAGTCCATACCTAATAATACAAGAAATGCTAAATATTTTCGCATACCCTCATGCAAAACAAATACTAGGCAATGTTCTGTACAATTTCAAGGTCCAAAGTTCTTTAAAGTGCAAGTCGCGCCATAAAACAACATGAACTTCTTTTGCCCCAAATTCTATTTCTGATATACTTCAGTTGTCTAACTTAGTTTTCTTTGAGAGGCAGGAGCAGAATTAAACTAGAATAAACGCTACCCGAATTACGGGATTGATGTCACAATGAAAACTACGGGATTTTATTGTATTAGTTTTCTCTAGGGAGGGAGTTGATTCATCTTATGACGTCACAGGATCCATGAAAAGTAACCAAAATTAGGGATTAAATGCCAGAAATGTTACAAAATTTGCAAGATTAATACCTTTTTTGTGAGAAACAAACACAATAGTACAATATATTTTTTTGGACATGATACTTGCACTTTAACTCCTCAGTACTGAACTTTCTAACTCTGCTTCCTTCATCCTATGTAAGAAATGACTGAAGATATTTCTCTGTTGTAACTAAAATCTTGATATCCGTAACTTTAGTTGTTTTGTTAAGGCGCCATAGCTAACCTAACTTAAATTATTAGCCTAATGGTTTCTCTTAGGTTTCCTCGCCGCTAGTTGTTCTTTTACATTTATTCATGTTTTACTCCTTTCTTTGTAACTGTAATTAGTGACAAACCAATAAGCACTCCAATACTTACTTCTTTTTGGAATGACAATTTCGAGATAAATACAGAAAAGATGCAGATGTACCGATTTATTTTTTTATTTTACTTCCGTCCTCAATTTTATCTAGACTTTGAAAATAAATAAAACTAAAATGGAGTTAGGGGAACTTTATATTAAGACTACGTTTACGCTTGAGGATTCATGATTGTTCCTCCTGGGGTGCAAACATGGCGCGAAATACAGTGTTTTGTTTGGGAATCCGATACCAAAATAAAATCCAATTTGTGAAATATTCACTTTTTGCAAACTTCAGATACCAGCTAAAAGATTAACCGATCAAAATTTGAGGATGTAGCTGTGCTAGGAAGAATGTAATCGTGTTTGTTTGTAAATTGTTATATATATGGGCTCTTGATCAAGACAAATGTATGCAAAACTCAAAACACGATTGCACGCTTTCCAGCACAGCTACATCCCTCAAATTTTGATCAGTTGATCTTTTACCTGGTATATTAAGTTTGCAGACAGGGAAT